>BMAU01000244.1:0-600000 GCA_019973935.1 Trichonephila clavipes | reverse complement strand
TGCTATATTGTGAGTAATATGAGCAGTATGGGAAGGAATATGTGAAAATTATATACTTTTTGCTTTTGAAAATTATATACTTTTGTGTCGTATGTCAAAAAGCATTTTGAAGTTTGTTCCGATGCAATAAAATATTAGATATGAAGCCCGAGACTACACTTAAGTTAGGGCTTAATCTGAGGATTTTTTTCAGATCATTGTTAAATGCGCTAAGTTTAAAAAATTAAGATTTTTCAACAAATAAAAATTGGGGGTGGGGATGGAAGAAGATATTTATATTAACATTGTTTTACATCAGGGGTCTCTCTCTCCAACCCAAATGACCTTGCGGGCCACTTCGTAAAAACATTATAATCTCGCGGGCCGCACAAAAAATATGTACATTTATATCAGATTTGAAAACAAAACATTTATTGGAGTGAAAATTTTAAACAAAATGAATTATTATTGTTTTCATTATTTTTCATGTATACAGACATAGGTAATATAATAATGTTTATGCAATATAATAATGCAATGATCAAATAATGTTTAAAATATTACAGTGTTGCCATTTTCTTGAAAATTACGGAGTTCCTTTTGAATTGATCTTTCGTTACTCATTTTTAAAATTTGATTGTGCTGTTATTCTCAAACGATTTAGTATACATTACCCTTTATCTTAACCGTCCCGAATATTTTTTTTTAAAACTTTGAAAAGCATCTCTGACTGCCGCTTGCTTTTGGGGTACTCCAAACAGAAAAGGAGGAGAAATGAAAGTCGTACACACAGAGGATTATGTACCATCCATAGTAAAGGATATGCATAATGCAATTCGCGGAATTCATTAAAAAAGTTATTTATTATAGTAAAATCAAATGTAACTGTTTGATAAAATATAAATCTAATTTAACCTAAAGGATGTTTCTATTATCAAAAAGGATTTATTTTAAAACAAGAACAGGTAACAGGCTATAAATCTATAATCATTATAGATCTATAAATTTCAAAATGAAAAACACTTTAAAAACCTGATATTTAAAATTTTTTAAGAAAGAGTCGGCGGGCCGCAATTTACGTACTGGAGGGCCTGCGTGTTGGACGCCCCTGTTTTATATGAACGGTAAAATTCTTTGAAGTATATAAATACACAACACAATTTAACTTCAGCAAGATATAATCTACAATTGGATTTTTCTCTTGTTTTATATTTTAATTTCTTTCTAAACTCACTAAGGAAGGTTGTTGAGGTGTCCCTCAACAAGGCTGTTTTAAGAATCCCCAAGGGTGCTTTTTAAATAGTCTGAATTAAGTCAAATATTTCTAAGGATCTCATTGAGTTTTCTTATTGAACGTTAATCAATATTTTTTAAAGTAATTACGAAGAAAATGTTTTTTCCTGTTGGTGAAAGAATCTAAATTGATAGATTGTTAAAATTATTCAATTGTTATGAAACATGGGAGGGGGGTAAGGACTACGCAGAAGAACGTAAATAATTTGTTCTTAAAAATGTACAATTTATGTTTGAAAGCTGTTTTCACATTGTATGTTTCTTGATTTTTTATCGGTGTATCTTTCTCGGTAATGATTTTTAGCCTTAAAGTAATTTTCTGCCAAAGTCATCTATTCTAATGACAAATTTCAATGAAGTGAAATGAATGAACTAAAAGTTTTGTCATAGAAAGTATTGTTTTCATTGATAAAATTTTCCATCCCTTTCTTAGTTCTCTCTGTTGATTAACTTAAATCGTTCAATACTTTTAGAAAATGCCCCGCTAATGCATTTTCGATCTTGAATTCATACCCATTGTGGCGCCAATGCTTGAGTATATTATTCTCTTCCTCAAATCAATTAGGATGATCGCCTCAAAGGACTTTTCACGCGGTCTGCCATCACAAAGCCGCTTCCCTTATGGTGGTGAGAATCGCTCTGTGTGGAAATGAAGAGACAGGATGCGTGACCCCGAGAGCGCGGATACCAAATCTTAGGTAGAGGATAGATGCCTCTTATTTTGATTCAGCGGTGCGGTAGAAAATACGCTTGGGAAGTTGTTGCGCCCGCCAAGTACGAAAGCTCGTCTCATATTGATTGTTAAGAGCATCTCAATCCATCGACCAATCAGCGTCAGCTCTCGCAAGAAAATGGCTTTTATCTCTTATTCGGGTCGTTATTTGATCGCGCCAAGATTCTACGAACGGTTTTATGACAAGCGCCTATTTCCATCCCTCCCCCTCCCATCGAGCATTTTACCTCCTTTTCTCCCAGTTTCTCTCTTCTGCTTCTACCACGCTTTTCTGTTGCGGAGATTTTCATTGGCTCCCGTGACATAATATGGGATCTAGAGAATGGGGGGGGATGGGTTTTGGAGTCAGTCGATCGTTTTTCTGCGAATATGAAGGTAGTGTTTCAGCTGCTGAGAAATATGGGGAGAGGGCTCCAATTAAAGATGCTTTTGTAAAGGGATTAGTTTGAAATTTTTGAATGGACTTGCGAATGTTTGCATGAGCGAGAAAAGCGGGTGTAACGCTTTTTCTGTTTCTGATTAGCCCAATCGATCTTTTGTCATGCTCGTTCTTGAAAATATTACATTAAATCAGAGAATAATAGGATCGTGTCGTAATGCCATTATAAAAATTCTCGAAACTACATGATATTATATATCTGAGAAGGGAGAAGGATCATGGGTTTTGAAGGAAGTTGTATTATGGAAAGCTTGGAAAAAATGGCATTTTGAAAACTGGGAAGAATTTATTATTCAATTAACACTAGGTTTCATGTATAGGTTTAACCCTTAACCCCTACCGGCGTATATACACGTCGCTCAACTGGCGCGTTAAATGACCGGGACGTATATATACGTCTTTTCGAAATACGATCCTTTTCTTTGCGCTGCTATCAGTAAAACTATTCCGAAGCCTTTTGAAATATACTCCGCATACGTGTACCTATGTGAAAAACCGTGGCACTGGGTAACTTTAAATCGGCAATTAAAAGTTTAATGGAGAAAAGGACTATTAAAAGTAGAAAAAAAAAGAGAAAGGTTTTAAAATTTTGTGAATTCCTCAGTTTTGGGGTGAAAGGAGTAAAAGGCTTCGTTTGTTTATTTCATGTATAAAAATGTATTTCAACCGTTGGTTGAGATGACTTCTTCATGGAAAAATTAATAATGAATTATTATAGTCATAGGTTACGAATTAGCAGAATATGAAAATGTATAGCTAATAAATCATTCGTTGTTTATATAAACACATTTCTATAAATTGCTATTAAGAAATCTTAAAATAAGATTTTATAGACTGAATTGCGTACTCTCTTTAAACCTTCCCGAAAGGAATTTTGAAACATTAAAAAAAATTACACTTTTTTTTTGTTAACTATCAGTTATAAAAGCGTGTAAAAATGTACTGAAAAACACTATTGAATATTTTTCTTACAAAAATAAAGTTTCGTGGATAAAAAAAAAATTCTGTTAACATTCATCTCAACTCATTATGATAAACACTTTGACATTGATCCTTTAATCCGAATACCTGGTTGTACCTTGCTTGACAGGGGTTCTCAATAGGTGGTGGTGGATCCAGTGCTGAGTCGTAGAATGAACGAATGGGGGAAAGGAGACATAACGACCTAAATTACTACCTTATCTACTGCAGGTGGGAGGGGGGGCGGTTGATCTTTCAAGAATTTTCACAGTAAATTGCTTCTTATTTTCCAAAACTTACTTCTGTAAAATTTGTTGTTTTGGCTATCGATCGAAAAATGTTTTTGGGATATTTGTACAGTAAAAGGGGTAAAAATGTTTCACTTCTTTTTAAAGTGTGTATTATTAGGGTTTAAAAAAAGCGAAAGGGGGAGGGAGTATTTTGTAAATTGCAATCTTTTGTATCTTATTTGGAATTATATTCGTTTGTTTGTGTGAGGTTGCTCCGCTTTTTTCCCCATGTCATCTTTAACGTATTTCCTCTTCTTGTACTTGTATTTGTTAAATGATTTTTCTTCGTCTCAATGAAATGCTTTTGTCACCGTTAATATCAATGAATAGCATACAGAGATGTATGGTGTTTCAATTATTTTTTTTCTCCAGGATCTGATTGGCTAAGAAATTCTTGTTGTGTCTGGCACATTTATAAGTAATGTATATATGATTGAGCGATCTGCATGTGATAAGATACATTTTCCGACAAACATATGTTTGTAAAAAATGCAACTTCATACATTTTTAGTCATCAAAGTTATTATTTTAATGAATTCAAATATTACTAGAGTGTCGCAAACTTCATTAAAAATAGTTAATTTTTAAAAAATTTTCGATTATTTCTTGTTTAAGAAATTCCTACTTTTTCTCTTGTAATTTTATATTTATAATTTTTTTTCTGTCTCTGTAGGGGTTTTAAATCTTAAAAATAAATTTAAACGTCGACATTTAAATCTCAAAAGATGAACAGAGGTTTTTTGAACTGTTTGATAGAACTATTTTTTAAAAGTTAGGACAAATTGCAAGTAGTATTACGTTAAATGAAAAGCATTTTCTCTTATGCGTGTATTACTATTATTCACAGAATCTTTTACTTAAACAATATATAGTCACACGCATTTTGAGTCAGTGGCGCACACAAGGGGGTCCGGACCCCCTCCCCCAAACTCCTTGATTTTCTTCCGATTGATTATAATTCTAAGTATTATAGTACGTAAAATTTAATTAAGTATTTGTTATTAACGATTAATTTTATCAATTAATGCTAATTATTTATTCAATAATTAGTTTTTTACTGT
Source organism: Trichonephila clavipes (assembly GCA_019973935.1). Taxonomy (NCBI): domain Eukaryota; kingdom Metazoa; phylum Arthropoda; class Arachnida; order Araneae; family Nephilidae; genus Trichonephila; species Trichonephila clavipes. Next base: position 595,245 of record BMAU01000244.1, on the reverse strand, counting down.
GTTTTGTTCCCGAAAATCGACAAAATCAAAAGGAGCATGACACTAGAATGGTGAACTTTCGACCCCGGACCCCCCGAAAAATTCCTGTGTGCACTACTGTTTTGAGTTTTTATCCTGTTATTTTACCGAAATTCTATGAAAAAATGTTCATAATTAATCACTCTTTAGTTATTTTTTGACTTAAGTATTAATGTTTTTAGACTAAGATGACTTAGATTCGTAATCCTTTTTGCGTTGTATAAACAAACATTAGAAAAAAATAATAAATACCATGTGCTTGAATTGTTATTTCTGACAAACATGTTCATCAAGGGCATCCCGCTATATTAATGCAACCTGAATGATTTAAAAAGAACAACTTTTAAATCGATAACTCGATTCCCACTGGTAAGTAAAAGGCCAAAACCTATACACTTGAATTAGAACGTTTTAAAAATACTAATGAGACTACTACCTGTTTCTCTTTAGTCCTTCCTTACCTCAAAGATGGGTTCGGTTGTTTTTCCTACCTGCAGTTAGGTGGTTGCCATAGTTACGTAACACAAAGATGACATAATTCTTAACCTTCATTATTACTATACCGCGATGCAACCTGTCGGCGGTTTCTCAAAGAACACGTGAATCGGTGTTTTGAATTCTGACTTACATTTTTCGTGGTATTCGATACGCGTTGTATTCGGATACTTCTCGATATAAATTTAAGCTATGTTCATAAAATGTTTTTTCTTTCTTCTAGGTGGATTATTTTCGTTTATTTAATAATATTCGTAAAATTTTAACCGTCAATTCGATTATCTTCTTTCATGTATAATTATCAGTGGCGCATACTGGAAGTTTTCAAGGGGGAGGGTCGAAAGTCTGCCATTCTCGTATCATACCCAAATAAGCCGCCAAATATATATTTTTTTGATTTTGTTGATTGTCGGGAACAAAAAACGCTAAAAATAAATTATTGAATAAATAATTAGCATTAATTAATGAAATAAATTATTAATAACTAATGCTTAATTAAGTTTTACGTATTATATACATAGGATTATAATCAATCGAAAAAAAAAATCGAAGACCTCACACACAGGATTTTTTTAAAGAAAAGGATCCAGACCCGGGGACCCCCTCCCCCTTGTGTGCGCCGCTGATAATTATATAATTTATTATTTTGTCTATGATGCAATGCAAAATAAAAATGAATAAATTCTAAATTATATTTAATTAAATTTCAAAAGCACATTACATACTAAAGTTGTAAAATAATTTTGAAGCATTAATTCTAATATTTCAAGATCGGTTTATAACTAAGATTCGGATGGTATTAATACGCATCCACGTACACACACACACAGAAAAAATTCTTTTTGGAAAAATGACCTAAAAATACCTTTACATATGTGTAATTATTAAAATTAAAAATCAATTTTATTTCAAATTACTAACTTTTCCTCACTTTGGAATTTATCAAAATATTGAAGATATTCCCGAATTCTAATGATTATCAAGAAAAATATCTGAATTTTTTAAACCAATTTTTACTTGAAATACGAAATACGTTTTCAAAGTTCCAAAAATTTTTAAAACTTAAAGACTAAAAAGGCAAGTAATGTTATACGAAAAAGAAATCTACCAAATTAATAGTTATTGCCATAATCTGTGAGCCATGATCAGAATTTATGTACGAATTATTAATTATTGTGACATTTCAGTTGAAGCACATATTTTATTGTGGGTTAAATAATTAAACTTACTAGAGCTGTGCCTGTAAGTAAAAGAAACTATTTTGCTTTAATAATAAAACTTTTAAGCATGTTCTTGTTTAAGTTCCTGTTTAAAAATGGATTTATTTGACATTTGTAATCTTGCGCTGTGATTTATTTTAGTGAGGCACACCCGAGTTTCAAAAGTGATTAATTTTACATAATTACGAACGGTGTTATGTAGTCATTAGTAATTGATTAATTCTTTTGAAGTGTAAAACAAAACTTATCCTTTTCTTTTCGATTGAATGCTTATTAGTACGAGAAAATATAATAAAATTTGTATTTAAACTGGGTGTATTATACTCGTGATCGATTAAGGCGAATTCAAAAATCTATTTAATGATTCAAAAATACTTCGCAAATATAATTAGTCTCGATGGCAACGTGCGTGACGTTGGCGAATAAATAAATGGAATTTATTTTTATTCGAAATCGAGTAAATATGGCAATATTTTATGTCAAGGATAAATTACTAGTGAATGTCCATTTTTTAAGAAATCCGTTGAATGCTTAATTTAGTGTTTTTTTTTTTTTGGTTGATCTTTTCCTTTATTTGAGGTAGTTGTTTTCGTATGTTATCTTCGCATTCAGTTGTATTTCTGGCATTGAAAATGAAAAATAGGTTATAATTATATTATGTAAAATTCGCTTTTAGATTTAAGGTTTGTATCTGGAAAATGTTAAATATATATATTTGCGAGAGGGCGTGTGTGACTTGTTACGTTCAGAATAGAAATGTAATAAGGTAAAATAGCAATAAAAATAATTGTATGTGTTTTAAAGGGAACATCTGTTCAGTAGATTGCTTGGTGCTGAGAGAGAGAGATACTAAGATGTAATTAGATATCAAAAACTAAGAAACGTAAATTAGAGAGAGATTAAAAGCATTCGCGATGGAGAGATGCTGTTGATCATTGAAGAATGATAAACGTGTATGTACTGGAAATCATTGATAAAATTTTTTTTAAAGCTTTATCGTATTCTTTTTACGATATATATATGAAAATATTAAGAATTCCCCGTGTACCACGAAGTATATCGCACCGGGCCTTACAGAAATATGAAACACATTATAGAAGGAAAAAAAGAAAATTTAAAAGATATAAAGGGGATTATACAAATGCTCTTACAATGAATTTACAGAAATGATCAAAAGTACTTCTAGTATAAAGAAGTTAATGAAAATCTGAAGGCCAATTTATATTAATACCCTTAAGTGCCAGTCTTAGGATCTTTCTATTTTATACAAACTTGGAACATAGAAAGAGTAAATGTTCAACACATTTTCCTTGCCATCAACCCTACAATTGCAAAAAGATTTCGGAACCAAATTAAATCTGTTCAAATGGCTTTTAAATTTTGCTAGCGTCCTTTTGTAATTATTAAAAAAAAAATTATGCCATGACGCAGTCTCTTATTCTTGGTTAAGCTCCTTTTATTTGAAATGATGTATTGTGGTTCCCCCAAGATTCCACTATTCTTTCTTTTATAACCTTTAAAAGGATCCCAGTTCATTTGAAATCTTACTGAATGTCTTTTTAAAGTAATCTTTATGTCCATCTATTGAAATTTTTTGAGAATAAGCGTTAGTGATGTTTTAATGTCTTCAAGTAAAGAAAAATTATATGTGCATTTCGCATTTAAATGTTATGTATCTATCACAAAATGGACAAAATGAAGCACGGTACTCTGTTGAAATCCGAAAGGCAAGCGAAGTTTCTATTCTAGGAGCCATCGTTCACATATTACTATCGTTCGCAGAGTTTGATTTCGGAGCATCATCCTTTAATTGCGGACGTAGTATTTGAAAATAATTGCACTTGTGATCGCGATACCTCTTGGATGAAGTGCATATTTCCTGTTCCAGGGAGTGAGAGAACCAACTCCATATAATTACTCCACGTCCTCCAATTATAGGAGTTGATTGAATTTGACTTCATTGTCTAAAGCTTTTTTCCTTTCTCAGTTCATCTAACTGTTCTAGACTGATTAAATTAGCGATATAGCTTTGAATAAATTGATTCCCTTGTACTAGAAACCATTTGGGAGCATTTAATTCGGAGTCCTTTGACTTATTTTATTAGTCAAGTTAAGTTACCCTTAGTAGTTAATTATGGTATTTTCGCACTTTATTATTAAATGAAATATGAGTAATAAATTAACATCATGTGAAATATTGCAATTTTATCAAATTTTTTAAAATTTAATATTATATTTTATATTAATCCTGATCAGTGGCGCACACAAGGAGGGGGTCCGGCCCCCCAAAGCCCTTGATTTTTTTCCGATTGATTATAATTCTAAGTACATAGTACGTAAAATTTAATTAATTATTTGTTATTAATGATAAATTTTATTAATTAATGTTAATTATTTATTCAATAATTAGTTTTTTACTGTGTTTTGTTCCCGAAAATCGAAAAAATCAAAAGGAGCATGATACAAGAATGGTGAACTTTCGAACCCCCCCTTGAAGAATTCCTGTGTGCGCTACTGATCCTGATACCTCGTATTAGTTACGAATTGGGCGTAGAGGCTCTAATTTGTATTTAATTCTTGTCAAATTAATGTTACTTTAATTATATAATTTTTTGGGGGGAATGGATGCTCTTTCAAACTACTAATAATACCATATTCGTTTATTAAGTGATATATGTGTCAGTAACATAGTTGAATGTTTTTTTTTTTGAAAAACTTATTTCTTTGATCGATTTTCTGTGACCGCAATAGTCGAGTATGATGGTCGCAAACTCGTAGTCGACATTGTTTTTAAGGAGCTGTGGGTTCGCGTCCTGGTGCCATTTAAGATCCGCATTGTAAAGAGACTAATGTACGTTAAATCCATCGAAAATGAATGTCCTCATGATCGTATGATGTAAAAGTTTGGAGTGTATGAGTTCAGTTTACCGTAATTCTATAGCCTTCGTGTAGATCCGAAATGTGACATTAATAAATAATATATCAATCAATCACATTGATCAATTTTTTGTTCTAACGTTTGCTTAGTGATCAATTTTTATTTTTCTCTACAGCGTTGTATAAATCCTCTCATAGCAAAGTTATTCACACTATTGTATAACACCAATCTTAAGTTTAAGTGTATGTTGGTAGTTTTAGATAAACTAAACATTTGCATTTTTTTAAAAAATTAACTTAACCTTCTTATACTGAAAGAAATGTCACTTTTTTGTATGGTGGCCGCGGTAGCCTAGTGGTCTAGGTATTGGATCGTGGTTGGCATGTCACGAGTTTGAGCCCAGTACCACTTAAGACCCGCCGTGTAGGGGAGCGATGCACGTTAAATCTGTCGAGAGCTCAAATGTCCTCCCTTGGTGTGGTGTGGTAGTTAGGAGAGGAGGGGGAGTGCCATCTCATGTGTCGTCCTCGTCACTTGACCATGGTTCAAAATTACGTGGTCTGTCGCCGAAAGCCCTCGTGTAGCTGAGCAGTGCGACGTTAATATTCACTCACTCACTCAACTGGAGAACAACAACTTAAATAAACCAATAGAATATTCCAGAACATTCTACATTCAAATTATAATTGAATTTACGTAATCTGGTAAATTTTTACCAGAAATGAGTGTTGGATCAAAAAATAAAATACAACCCGCGGGAATCGAACCTAGGTCTATTGATGCCGAAGGCAGTCATTATCTTGCAAGGAATAGAAACTGTGGCAATATTAAAACAAATGAAATAATTCATGAGTTTTAATTACAATTTTTATTTTAATTAAAAATTTTACAATTATTGTCGTTTTCTCTGACAAGATTTACAAATAATATTTACATGTTCTTTACTGAGAAATGTCCAGTGTAATGCACATCTGCTCTGAATTTTTCTGTATACTTTCCTTGCTCAAGTGTTCTGACGTCAGAAGTTTCATCTTTTTTCAGCTAGTAAATTCTTGCTCGTTTCACCTTTTTCTTTTTCCCATTTAACATGCCTGCAATTCGCTGTAAGATGCTTCCCAAGTTCTTTTTTGAAAAAATTGCTTTCATGTACGATGGTTTGACATGCATGAGAACAGCAAAAGCATTAATCGCAACTAGATCAATCATTTAAAATTAAACACATCAGCCACCTTTTTGTTCTTGTGCATGTGAAAGTGGCAGCTATCCTATCCATCGTCTCTTCTCCACCTTTAGTTTGTTTAGTGATCAAAATTATGTCTGGTTTCTTTTCCTTTTCTTCTGAAATTTTTTCGTCATGAGTATATAGAAGAATCACACATATTTTTTTTAGACGTATGATACAAGGGTCTTTCTTATCTTTTCAAAAGCCGAACAATGATAACAATGATTTCCGATCACGTGAAGATCGAAATTTAGAAGGGATAAATAGCTTGTTTTTCTAAGAGCTCCAATAACAGTTAATTTTCCCTTCAATAATCTGTGAAAAAATTATCAACTGTAATATTCCGAGTAATGCCCTCAATTTATTTTACTAGGGGTACAAAACAACATATCTTCCTTGATTTAATTCGCGCTCGCCACCAAAAAGTTTCCCAGTACACGTTTCAGCAGAGTAAACGTAAACTGTGTTGTGTGAAATTAGACATCAACTATCTATAATTTAATTCCGTATTACGCCCTTATCTAAATATTATCTATATGGGAACTTACCGCTGGAAGGTTCGTCTTTGAAAAATCCTTGGAAATTGTATGACATATCAAACAACGAAGTTTCTCGTTTGATCCAAAAATATCGGATCATAAGAAATTTCTGCATTGGATAGTGATCTGATTCATCAGTATTCATCGTCGCTTATTTGACATTTAGCTCTTATAAGACTACATTTACGATTCGCCACGTGATTTGCGTCATAAAATTGGCACAATGCGTCCAACATATAGTATAGTAATCCAACAATTCCATAGACCCTATTCACAATCTAATTTAAATTTTTTAGTAATCAGTGGTTTTTTGAATTACATTATTAAGGTAACATAACTGCGGTAATAATTGGTCACATGATACTCAACATGTAGCAGACCAACTAGAGAAAAGCAACAACAGACACCACTAAAATAATGACATCATTGTTTCTGCATTTCAGAGCATTAACACCACTTGTTAACTATTCATTAAAATGAAATCTATTAAAAATTGTAAATGGCTTAGCATGCATTTTTCTATGCATGTCAATAGTGTGATTCGATTTGACCCTGGCCTGCAAAATCCCCCCCCATGATTTAAAAAATATCTACTACTCTGAAATGTTGCATATAAAATCTGTGGATGATAAAATTTGTGGATTGTGAAAAAATGAATCGATCCTTACGGGGTAGAAAAGCTAAATTGAGATTTTGAAATTCTTGTTCCTCACTTAAAATACATTAATTCATACATCCTTGGTAATATTTTCAAGGTGAAATATTTCACCTTCTACCTCCGAAAAAAATAATTAAATGATTAAAAATGTGTATAGTTTTCACGCCATTCTGTTATTGATATTTTAATTCTTATATAAATATTGGTTTCAAAGTCATTGCTTTTCTGTTTTAGGAAAAAAACTGTGCCCTTTTAAACGCATGATTTTTAACATAATAAATGAACACATGTTGAAGTAGTATTCTTCTTAATGTGCGTTTGTTTGCACATAAGTTGGAAATTATTATATTACGGCTGTTTTCTTCTTTTGTACAAGAGCGTGACCATAGCGTGGAGCACATTTTTAGACAGAAAAAATGCTTCGATTTTTATAAAAATTGTGACATAGTAACTCATGCATTTGTTTTTAGTATAGTTTTTAAAATTTCAGAATATTTCATAAATAATTAGTTTTTTCATTTAATATGTAAAGGGATAGCTCATTTAGCATTATAGTATAAGAGAAAAAAATGCGAAACACATTTTATAAAAGAAAAAATGTGTCAACTCGTATAAAAATGAGTAGTATGATAAAATAAGTGATTCTCTACAGGACCGTGAAGCCAGAATATAAAAATGTTTGAGTACTTTTATACATTGAAAAAATATTCATCATTTGAGTCCTTTTCTTTAACATTAGCCGAAAACAGCCTTAAGCATTGAAAAACTGTCACAGGCTTATTATGTAAGGAGAAGGGTCACTTTGTTTTTATTTATTTACGTCGCACTTTGAAAGGGCACGAGAGCAATTGGCGATAAAACTGTAAATTTTGAACTATGGCCATTAGACGACACCCCACTCACAAACTTCCATCCCATGCCAACGTGAAGACTTTGAGCCGCGACAGATATAATGTGCATCAGCTCCTTCCTCTCCTCGATGAGCAAGCACCAAAACTCACCTTCAAGTTTGCGATCATGATTATTCGGATTCGGCAAAGCTCTCTTAAATTACTAGTTGCGAATGGTATACCCACCCGCAAAGTGAACTTATTAATTTTAGGTTATTCTTATAAATTAGTTTACGTTTAAAAAGATAATAAGTAAATATTTTGTGTGATATTGGTTTAGATTTATAGCCAAACACAATAAAATAGATAAACATTTGTTAGTCTTTTTTAATTTTATATGTTTTATGCGATTGAAAAATTTGCTTTAATCAGTACCAATGGCGCACACAAGGGGGGCTCCTAGGGGTTCGGAACCCCCCAAAGCCCTTGATATTTTTTCCGATTGATTATAATTCTAAGTATATAGTACGTAAAATGTAATTAAGTATTTGTTATTAATGATTAATTTCATTTATTAATGCTAATTATTTATTCAATAATTAGTTTTTTACTGTGTTTTGTTCCCGAAAATCGACAAAATCAAAAGGGGCATGATACATAAATGGTGAACTTTCGATCCCGGACCCCCTTGAAAAATTCCTGTGTGCGCTACTGATCAGTACTAATGATACAAACACACCCTGTAGTTAATATTGTTAATCCAATTCATTTCTCTAGTTCACAATGTTTTGCATTTTCTAAGAATTCGAGCTCTTTAGACAGAAACAGCAAAAAAGGATAGCTGAATAAATCTTATTATGATTTTTAATTTTTGTAAATTGAAAAAAATCTTTGAAGATTTATATTATATTATTAATCTTAAAGTGCATACACAAGTTTAAAGTGCCCCAGAAGAGGTTTTGTAATGAGAAAAATTGCTTAAATTCCTGATTTTAAATAGTTTCGAAGCAAAATTTATTTATATTCTGAAAAGAGGCAAAATTGTGGTCATGGGGCGATAGCTGCTATAAAACCATTAAAAGATTAAAGACTCTTGTGATCACGATTTTTGTATCCTTGCCGAAAGAAATGGGTTAATATAGATGTTTTAATTACTGTATATAGTAATTTAAGGGAATTTTGTAACGTCAATGTTTTCTAATCAATCGATAATGTGCGAGTTATGTAATTAAAGAAATTCTAATGAATTCGAAATTTTGATGTTTGATCTCATAATAATTCGTAGAAAGCATATAAATACAATTTTTTATTTGTAATTGATGACTTTTCTTTAATGTTTCGAAATCATAATGTTGATTGCAACTCGTCTTCTTTTGGACAATATTTCTGGCAGTGATGCAGATTTCTTCAGAGAACTTCATTTAGTTTATCTCAGACTTAGGTTCTCAAAAAATCATAACTGGATTTTAATGAATTGTTCATGGCAACAGGTTTGGAAAGATTTGAAGATGATTTTATTAAATAATCTTATAGTGAAATTCTTTTTATAATTAAATCGATTTATGCTGCTACAAATTGAGGACTTTTCTGTTATTTTATTCACAGTAAGAAAAATAATGAAGAGTATCTTAGCAAAATTTATATATACTAACAGTTTAGTTTGACGAAGTACCTCCCCACCCCCCTCGTGAGGTACGCAGGTTAAGGTGAACTGGAGGGGTTATGCATTGCACACCTAATCCGACTTATGAAGGGTCAAATTTGAAAGTTAATTGGTTGTAGGGGATGTCTCCCCTGATGACTAATGCTCAATATTTGAAGGGGCTGTCGGCAAATTTTGTAACTGACGCAAGCCTCATTAAAAATGTCGGAGTAAAGGAAATAGTTAGATCTGGTGTAGTTTAAAATGTGTTATTTTTACTTCATTCGAGCATTTTATAAAAATAATTTCCTGCCACAAAATTTAAATTACAATTGTGAGGGAGAATGCCTCTCAGCAACTCTTGACAAGAACCGATAACAGATACCGGCGTACTTTCATTCACTTTTGTTGATTATTTTCTTTTATCCGAGATAAATAAACCGAGAAGCAGCTGCTATCGACCTACGGGTCTTCCATCGTCAGCTGTTGCCGCACTATCGTTTGGCGGTGGCGGCCCGCGTGGAAGGCTGTTGCCTTTTCGCCGCCTCGTGTGAGGCCTTGCCGGCTTCTAAAACGTCTGCAGTTGGTCCGGACATAGGACTCGTCGCTGTTGTCTTAGTTTGGCGCCAGGTGGCATCGCGTTCGAAAAGGGGGTGTTAGGGATCCAAGCAGGCTATCTTTCGTCAGTAGCCGCGATCGAACTCCAAGAACGCACCGAATCCGTACTGTATATGGATACCTGTCTACCTGTTCGAACCATGGGAAACACGTGGTTCGCCTGTCACAGCGGACGGAAGTTCTTTGCCCCAGCAGCGGCGATACCGATGGTCAGCCCCACGCTATCGTTTCGCGCATTTATAACAACAAATTCTCTACACTGTACCCCCCCTTTCTATATTTAATGAAGACTAAATTTTTTTTAACTCTTGTATCTCATATTTTGCTATGGCAGTTTTTAAATATTATTGTCGTGTAAAACTAAAAATACCATTAAAACATTTTTACATATTTTTAACTTAATTTTATATTTTTCCCTTTAAGAATTGAATCACTGCTATGGATTAGCCATCGAAGTCTCCTTTACGGGACTCGGATCAACAAATGGTAATTGTCTAAATTGATCCTTCTGTTGAAGACAACTTCAGTTTTGCTATGGGTGTTTTTTTAAAGTGTGAATGTCTGATGTCAAAAAATAAAGCAGTTTTGCCAGAAATTTTTTTTTAAAAGAATCAAATTGATTAATATCCATTTGGAGAGAAATTGAATGATGTAAATGAAAGAATCGTCTGTTACACAGAATTAATATTTCACTAATATTTTTGTCCTTAAATCATTAACGTTTTCAGAGGACAACTCCTTTTCAGTTATTTCGAATTTAATATAAATACTAAACTTAAAGAGATAAAAATTTTGATTTGCTGCTTTCATAATGCTATTATTTGCATTAACAGATCTCCTCTCGCTCTTTTTCTATTAATTCCAGCAGGACGAGTTTATGTGTGCGCACTGCTAAAGAAGTAAATAAAACTGAACAAGCGCATGTTTTCCATCATCAGTTAAAAAAAATTTTTTAAAAAAAGTGCGCCTGCCCAAACTGCAAATAAATTTACAAATGCAAATCAAAAGCCATCGAGACTGAAAAGAATGGTTTGGCATGAGTCAGTTGCGAAGCATTTCAAGTGTTACGAACTGAATTGCAGAATGGGGGATAGAAAGCGGTTGGCTGCAGCTATTCGAAGCGCACAGTATGTTCTGATGTCGGATAGGGTTGCTATACTTTTTCCTTTTACTCTTGGCGAAATTGTTTCGACGCAAAACTCTGCTAACCTTTTTCGAAAGTTTGATTTATCGCTCTCATGCATCTCTTACCCAGTGTGTATTCCTTATTTTACTTTCATTCTTTCCAGAATAAGTCTTATTTTGTCGCGCGCGCGTTGCGAATACTTTTTACAGTCTGTACTTTCCAACGGCATTCATTACTTATTTATTTGACAATTCCAATTTCTAGGAGGTGATTTTTCTTCAAATTTCGGTTGTCTCTTCTCACAAATGAATCGCTATTGTGTAATGGGACAATTTCGTGTATCCTCAAAATGCTCACATACTTGTAACAAAAGAAAGTGACTGTATTTTGAACTTAATGACCTCTAATTTTTGTTTACGAAGAAAACTATTACGATACAAAATTCTTATTGTTACTTAAAAATGTTAAAGGGAGGGGTGGGAATAGAGTCTCTTCTCCTTTCTGAGAATAATTGGAATCATTAACAAAAATCAGAATGTATTATTATTGTTACATTAAAACTTCTGTTCTTGATTATATGATATATATTAACATAATTAAATATACTTTAAACGTAATCGATTGGGATAAAGTAGAGAGAGAGAGAATTGTCATACATGATGCCGAAAAATAGGTAATGATGCATACAAATGTTAGATATTGATATATGCGTATGTATGATTGTTTCGAATGTATTAAGAACTATTTATTCAGATAAATATAATGACTGTTTTAAAATTAATAACAGAGAGAAACTAAAAGTAGATTAAGCATCAAATGTCATCTGGGAACGTTTTTTGGTAGAAAAAAGCAGTTGTTGAGCGAGCGGACTTAGTTTTGTTTGGGAACAATAGTTTTGTTTGGGTACAATTTCCACGTGGTATCTTCAGTAGTGAGAGGTCAGAGCCGGAATTTGTATTTCAGCGCGCTAGATGACGCAACAGTTGTTGGCTCTCCCCCGTCTCCCAACCCATACTACTGCTTGTAGTCTGAATTTCTGCTAGTTCCGAAGTGCGGAATTTTAGGTTTCGATTCCTACTTGCGCTATTCTCTCACTTAATTCGTTTCTTAGTTAGCAGCAGTTATTATTTTTTATAGGCTGTTTGATCAGTGCTGTTAAAGGCAAACATGTTTGTGGCCCCTAAATTTTCTGATGTTCGAAAGTTAGTTGATCAGAAAAGTAATTATTTATAGGGGTGAAAAAGTTAGAAAATGCTTTATAATAATAATGTAAAACTTAAAGTATTTGTTGAGATCTTTGTTTCTTGAATAATTTGATATGAATTTTCTGTGTATATATGATGGTATGGTACAATAAATAAGACAACATACGCGCGCGCGTATCTATTGACCAGTAAGTGTATTTTTATGCAGAAACTCATGTTTCCAACTTTTCAGTAATATATCTCGAGGATTTGAGATATATTTTCTGAATATTCAGTTCAGGGCGAATATTTTTTTTGAAGGGGGGATAAGCAAAGCGTATTGTATTTTTAAGACAAATGAACTGTTCACAATAACTAAAAAATGACTCTGTCAACTTTAAAAAACTTCTAAGTGTTTTGAAATTAAGAAATAGGGATTAAAGATAATCCAGTTAAACACTACCTTTCGTACAAATATCTGTTCTGAAAAACTGTTTATAGTAACAGCATATTAATTTTTGATCGCTACCAATAAATAAATAAAAAAATATACGACTTCTACTGTATTTTTCTGCTGTTAATAATTTTATATTGAGGAATCCTGGCAGCATATTAAATTTCTATAGAATTTCTTTTCATATCACTATCAATTGACTTCTGCATTTTCAGTTAGTAAAAATCCTTATATATATATATATATACTTTATTGACTTTAAACCATTGGAATTTTTATATTTAACCAAATGCTTTCAAATTTGTGTTACATATATCCATACCCCTACTCTACCCAAATTCAAAAATGTGAATTCCTCCATAATTTCGTTATTGACGCATTTTGCACCTCTGTAGCGAAACTAGTCCTAATTTACCCCGAATTTCTTCAAAACTAAAAAGAGAATTTTTCATTTCTAATTTCTTTGTAAAAAATACTACTAAATTTCCCCCTTGGTATTTGTTATTGACTTATTCAAAAAAATCATGATTGCAATAAATGCTAGACGATGAAACTCTACAGACATTGAAATCCAGCTTTATATGACAGATTTTGCGTGTGAGAAAGCGAATGAAAACTTAGCAATGCGGGCTTACATCAATTTTAGAAATATTGTCACGTGGTACTATTAAACGTCAAGATGTCACTTACTCGGATTTCCCCCTCCTTCATTCTTGGAAAATGCGGGCTTTGGTGAATTTTCTCCTCTTTTATAGTACCAGTTAACTTGCTTAATTTCATTTTCCATTGAGGAAAGATTTTGAAAAGTCGCCAAGTAGCGCTTCTCGCCAAAACTTGTCGAACCAGATGTTAGTATCTATGAGGCAGCTGTCCCAATAGGTGAGGCCCGCCGCCAACGGCCCTGCTGCTGTGAGGCAAGGCAGATCAATGACGACTGCTCCCACTGTATAAATGAGGGGTGAGAGGATATTGCCGGTTTAGTAACGCGCTTGCAGGTCGTTTCCATGAGGGGCTGTTCACAAATTAAATTCAGTTTTGAGAACTTCAGAGAAACTAAACTTGTACCACCACGTGCTGGAAAACTTCCCTACGCCACGCTTGGTTTAGCGATTTTTTTTAGAAAACATTGTTTGACTTTTTCTGATATCTTTTCTTTAGCTTTGTTTTGACTTTGTTTTACAAATATTTGTGTTTTGTATCCGCCGAAAATTAAAAGGCGTTTTTCACGGATAATGCCGATTCCTTGTTTTTGAATGTTTTTCTTCTCAACCTGTTTGATTCAACTAGTCAAAACAAAGGTTTAAAAAGGAGTTGCGCAATTAGGTTCTTCATTCTCCTCTCTTTCTAGTGTTGTGATTTGTTCTTAACGCGGGGCAGAAATTTTAAATATATCTGTTTTTGTTTGCATTATTGGTATTTGTATTTTACATATTGTATAAATTTAAAGTTAGGCTGGGTAATATAAAGATGTACATATTGTATAATGTTGCATTTTTGAATTTTTTTTTTTAAATTAATTTAGGCGTGAAAATTTTTCATTTGGAATGAATTGCATGCGTTTTATTAGATGATAAAATGTGCTGGATAAACTAAGTTTTCTAGTATATTTAACAAATGAGAGAGACAGATGATTGTAAAATTGTGGATAGTATTAATGTTGAATTAAATTTAATGTTTATTTTATTTCATTTTCTCCAGAAAGAAAAAGGTTTAACTTTTCTAGAGGGTCAATATTTTCCTAATGCATAACTTAAAAAGGAAAGAAAAAAAATGCCTTTTGAATTTTTATTATATCGCTGATACTTTTGTTCATGTCCCCCTAAATTAAAAAAATGTAATATAATTTCTTTTAAAATTTATTTAAACTAACCACACTAGTCGTCCCAAGTATTACTGAATTCAGTTTTAAATTTATCTATTATGCACACTTAAATTATATTGTGATAGCGATTCATTGAGCGAATTACTTATGGAATACTATTGATTTTACGAGAAAAAAATTATCTCGGTTTTGTGTGTTTTTAGGAATGCTTCAACTGGAGCCATGGAAATGTATGTTTACAATGCACACTGTATGTAATTTTGAAAAATAAGGCTTCAGCTGTGATGTCAATCAAAAAGTTCCCTTCGATATTCTTTTCCTTCGAATGACCGCGGTAGCCAAGTAATCATGGTCGCTAATTCGTGGCCGGCATTGTCGGATCATGGGTTCGAGTCCAAGATGCAATTAATCCAACCAATACAAATTTACATAATCAACCACTGCGTTAACTCTAAGCATACCAACACTTAATTTATCCCTATTTCTACCATAGCAAAACCGATCTTTTGACCGGTTATGGTATGTTTAGTGTTAATTTGATAACAAGACGAGATGTGTGTGTCTTTGTATATTTTTTGTTTATACTTTCATTTGAATTATATTTAATTTTCCAAAATGGGGAAAATTATTGGTTATCTTTCGAATATCCTGGTTAATTTAAATCAATATGTGTGCTTGTATTATGTTTTTGCGTATGTGAAAATTATCAAACCTCTGCCTATAACAAGCAGTGTGCGATAAGATATGTAGAAAAAAGCCCCTATTCCCATTTTTATTTATCACGATTTTATGGAGTTACCTACTTTGAGAACAGCAACACAAACACGCTTTCCAATTGTTGAAACGAACAAAAGCTCCTCTTTGAGATATTGTCAAAGAAATATTTTTAGTGAGACAATTGGATTCACATCTGTGTGTGTTGCTTCTTTCCATCCAATATATTTTATTTTTATCCTTTTACTAATACTTGCTATGGTTATCTATTTTGATTCAAGTTTCAAATGTACACAAGCTATAGAAGTACATATTATTTTATATACAATGGCAAAAATTGGATGTTATCCGTGAACGAAATAGAAATATTTGTTTTTACTGTATTTTTTTACAATTAAATATTTCCTTTTAATTTCACTCGTAAAAAACGTTGTCGGAAATACAAATATTTTCTTTCATAAAATAAATATATTGAACAGAAATAATTGTTTTCTTTTCAAATACTGCCAAACGAACTAAAAAAATTCAAAATACAGTAAAAATAAAAATTCCACACTACGTGCAATAAACATATGAAATATAAGATTTTTAGTCATGTAATTGTGATATTTTCTATACGAGACAAAATGAAAAAAAAAAAAGCTATATCTTAAAGCTATATCTATTCAACATAGATTTTGTGGGACTGCTTCCCCTTCCCTCTTTTCGTTTGTTTTTGATAAGTGTGAAGATAATGTATTATTTCCCAAATGATGAATTACTGTTTTTTTAAATGGAAAATATATATTTTCATTTAGTAATGTTTGTTTATTTATTTTTGCAAAATTACGCTGCAAAACAACATTTTATCATTTTTTGCTCCTTGCTCTTTTAAGACCCAAATTGCTCAAAGTGTTTGTGATGATTATTTAAAATAATTGTAATTTTTATGTTAAAGAAAATTACAAAATAAACTGTACTCAGAAATCATAACAAATCCTGTATTTTTTTTTTTTTTTCTTTAATGAGATAAAAATATTATCCACCAAAGTAGAGAAAATACTATGTTTCTTACTAGTCTTACCTATTAGTTCATATTAGTATCATACGATACCAATTATGTTTTGCATTGTGGGAACTCCCCCCACGAATGAGTCATAATAAGCGCGGAAAATCATCCCTCTCAACCAATAAAAACGCATAAAACTAATGCTGGTGTGGTTTGAAATCATCTTCTGTTCCCTATTGCCTTTTAGTAAACATTATTCATGGTTTAGTCAAAAATGAAATATATGTATTTTTTCTAAAATGCATTCATATTTTAAATCAGTTATGTGAAATTTATTTCAGTATTTTTGTTAACTTTTTTCATCTCTTTAGATTTTTGTTTATATAAGTACTTAATTTTTTAAGTTTTTGTTTGTCCTTGTGAATTATCTGCAGAGTGATAGTGTAAACAAGATATATATATATATATATATATATATATATATAATTAACAGCTCAATTCCAGGTAGCATTTGATAACTTTTTTTGCATTAACAAAATAGAAACTGCTTTTACAACTCTTTTTGGCTTCAACTGAAGTCTCACTTTCATTCGTAACTTAGCGAATTTAAAAGTTGAGCAGGAAAAAACTCTAGTTTGAATATTACTATTAATTACTGTTTCTTTTGTACGCGCGCGCGCGTTTTTGTTAATGAATACGTAGACAGTGGAGTTGATTTAATTACTTAAAAATTAAACTGCAAGTGTTCATTTTACCTTTTGATCTTTCTTTTTAAATCTAAAAATAATTTAATAAGGCTAAAACAATTTTTTTTAAAAGGAAAGCTTTTTTTTAATTCACTTGTGCCGGAATTTGGGGTCTCATATATTTTAATACATTTTTTTTAAGTAATCAAATCCTTTGTGTAAAAATATCTTTTATTATCATTATTAGTATTGTGACTTTGAATTTCACCCGACCGTGAAGAAAATCAAATTGATAGTTCGAGAAATAATGCGTTCGGCATGCATTGAGTTATTTATAAAAAAGGAATTCAAACTGTTAATTCTTTTGTATCTGTAAATTTGAACAGATTCGGCGCAGTAATGAATCCAGTTTTGGTGAGATCTTGATTGTCACATGAGAGAGAAAATGTTTTTTAATGGCTTTGTTGTATTATTTTATTATTTAAAAAAAAATCGGTGAAATTGTAGGTGTGGAAGTAGTTTTTTCCTGGGAAAGTAAAAACAATGCAAAGGGGAAAAAACTGAGAACATTTAAGTGTTTTTTAGCTATAATGTATATCAAGTTTTGGAAAATAATGACTTAAGCACAAAAATATTGTTCATTCGAAACGCCCTTTGAAGGAAATGTTTAAATAATACATTTTAAGTAATTATATATGGCACGCACACAAAATTGCATAATAGTATGCTCCTGCAGCGCATAAAGGAATTTTTGAAGGGGGGTCAAGGGGCACTTTTCTCATATCATGCTCCAATACGCCGCCCAACATATTCTTTTGATTTTGTCGAATTTCGGGAACAAAGAACAGTAAAAATTTAATTATTGAATGAATAATTAGCATTAATTAATAAAATTAATTATTAATAACCAATACTTAATTAAATTTTACGTTCTATATACATAGAATTTTATAATCAATCTGGAAAAAAATCAAGGGCTTCGGGGGATACGAGGACTTTTCCCACTGTGCTCCTGTATACACTTGTTTTCCCCTTTTCTTTTCAAGGAAAAGATAAAAAGTTTAACATAAATCTAATAGATCTATAAAATGTATAAATACTTTAAATTGTCATCAATTCATCTAAATCACGTGTTCCCAAACTTTTTTTAACCCGTGGACTCAGTAGCGCACAAAAGAATTTTTCAGGAGGGGGTCCGGGGTCGAAAGTTCACCATTCTTGTATTATACTCCTTTTGATTTTGTCGATAAAACACAGTAAAAAGCTAATCATTGAATAAATAATTAGCATTAATTAATTATATTAATCATTAATAACAAATACTTCATTAAATTTTACGTACTAGAATTATAATCAATCAGAAAAAAAAATCAAGCGCTTTGTGTGGGGGGTCTGGATTTCCAGGACCCCCTTGTGTGCGCCACTGCGTGGACTCCTTTTTATAGTCAAAATTTGCCCACGGACCCCAAGTGAAAAAGCTACATAAATACATAGTATAAAAATTACAATTACAAATTTAAAAAAACAACAACATTTTGTTGAAGAATTATTTTTTGAAATTATAACTTTTGTTTAAAATAAAATTAATGACTTCTGGATGAACTTGATGAGATTTTATGAGTGAATTTATGTCCGCCTCAATGTTTGTTAGTGCATCCGCAAATCCCCGCGAACACTAATTTCTTGTCGGTTTCTTTTTTGTGTGTGTGTGATGAGGTTTGGGGCAGTGAATCTACGTTCTAAATAGAAAGACGGTAAAGTAGTCAACAACTTCTGTACAATAAGCCATAATACTAGATATAAAATTGGGATCTGTTTTTGTAACCTAAATTTGTGGTATCCGTATTCAAACATTTATTTAAGTCTCTCATTTGTGGATATTTCAATAAGATGTTCTTGTATCAGTATGGATTCATCTGTGTTTGGGATCCGAGTTTGTCCATACGCAAAAGAGTTCGACACCTGGTCGGGAATTCCCAAGTGAATTGTTAATAAATTTCCATAAAAATAAAAATAGATCAAACTTTTTTATTTTATGTTAAACCTTGCGCGGACCCCTGACGTTGTTCCGGGACCCACAAATTATATTTAATTTTCCGCGTACCCCCGAACAATACTGGGGACCACTTTGGGAATCATTGATCTATAAATCCATCCTATGCTATGGTATTATTATCTTTAAAAAGAGAGTGTACACGCTATCTGCGAGATTAAAAGCTAATTATTTATTTGGCTGCCATTAAAACTAAATCGTATTGGCTGCAAATGCTTGAAGTGGCGATTGAACGTATTTACAATCTTATATTAATTCTCTTTTATCGTTTTATAACAACTCCTTTAACTTAAATGAAATGACGCCGTAATAATGACGGCTGTACGCGCTAGAACTATCACATTAAAATTGCAGAAATCTCTGTATTTTACGATAAATTAAGGTAAGTTTTTTTTTGAAATAAATTGTGCATCACAAGGGTTGAATTATCATCATCTACAGATCATTTAATCTTTCAGTGGTTTCAACTTACATTTGATTGCGAACAATAGCGCACACAAAAGTTTTCCAGGGAGGGGGGTCCAGGGTCGAAAGTCCACCATTCTTGTATCATGCTCCTTTTGATTTTGTCGGTTTTGGGGAACAAAAAACAGTAAAAAACTAATTATTGAATAAATAATTAGTATTGATTAATAAAATTAATCATTAAAAAAATATTTAATTAAATTTTATGTATTATATACTTAAAATTATAATCAATCGGGAAAAAAATCAAGTGCTTTGAGGTTGGTCCGGACCTCTAGGACACCCCCTTGTGTGCGCCACTGATTGCAAGAAATAATATGTCATAAAAAAATAAGACACAAGGAAATTTTTACTTGCGATCGCTGGTATATTCAACTTAAAGTGGTTTAAAAAAACTTTATTTTTAACGTTTTATAGATGGATTAACAGTTGTAAAATGCTTTAGTTGATCTGTTGGAAGTCCAATTTTTTTTTTAAAAAAAAAAGGTTGGGGTGAGGTGGAAAAGTGTTAAGAATTTTATCTTGTTCCAAACGTATTATCTTAAATTTTTAGAACTTTGTTAAATCTCTTGTTATTGTGTGTTTATTACTAGGATACATACGAAAGACGATAAATCTTATTTTATTAAAATGTTCTCCTTGCGCGTTTAGATTTTGTTACTTTACCTTTAGTTTTTATTGTACTAAACAAATCTCAAAAATTAGGTGATCAAAATCAGTGAAAAAAAAAAGTTATTTAAGTGTATAAATATAATTCCGGTTTATAAGAAGCCACTTCCTCGGTTTTATGTTTGAAATTTTTTCAACAGTCCCGCTTGATTTCTCCTGTATCCTGTATTCCAAGAATAAATCTCGCTCCTTCCTATGTCAACACTTCTTCACCTTTGTGTTATGGAGTCGACGATGCGGTTTCTTTTGGTTGGTGGGTTTATGTTGGCAAATATTTTCTTCCGACATTTGAAAATTCATTTTTAGCTTTAAACTTGCTTGTAATTGCACGCTTTTGGGAGTTTTCATCTTTCTGATGCACAAGGTAACAAGTACTGCATTTGCATGCCAGTAATATTAACATAGAACTCCTACTGTTGAGATAAAGTTCAAATGAATATTAGCAACAAAAAAAAAGAGCTTTCGTCTTACAGATTATATACTTACTGTTCTTCGATTCTCCTTTGTTTACAAAAACAATTGTAAATGTTGTAGTTTTTATTTAAATTTGTGAATCACCCCTCCCTTTATGATGAATCCTGCGATTTAGTAGTGAGACAATTTTATAATCGCCCTATCCAAAACCTACGGACATAGTAACTTTTGACGTAACGTCCCGCTCTCGTTGCGTCTTGTAGAGAAAAGACCTCTATTCATTTACCTGTTTCGCACTATTTGGCGCTAACTTGCCGCTGTTGATCCAGTTAGTCGCCGAACTTGTTCTGTTGCAATGCGAGTGAGAACTTTTCGGCGCGCTTGTTTAACCTATATATTATATGATACATAACTATATTTCATGGATTATGTCTATTTTTTGCCGCTCGGCTTCAGCTTTTCCCTCAGATTAGAATTCAAATCAACAGATGTAAACAAATTAGACTTAAATATTTTTTTTTTACCAAATAAGTAAGTTTTATCGAGTCCCTGTCCTCTAATTTATTTCACACAACTCTAAATCCCCCCAAATCTAGTACCAAAAGATATTCTTGAGAACAGCAGAAAGAATTTTCACTGTTTAACGACAAGGAACATATTCTGTTTTGACGTTAATTTTTAGTATGTTTATGAAAGGAGAGAGAGAAAAAAAATTCACCTTTATTTCCAAATGTCACTCTCTTCAAAATATTTTCTTTGAGAGAAACGTTGGTTTTCTTAAAGTACCTATTTATTTTTTTAAAAATGTCAAGAGTTTAGTAAATTAAATTACTGTTAGCATCGTATTTTTTGGAATCTAACCACTATTTTTTAAAAAATTGTTTCTTGAGCATACATTAGTATCGAAATATATATTTTTTCTATTTTACCCGCATTTAGTTGACTTTTGCTAGTAAAGATGGATTTTTTTTTATCGGCTTTCTGGCCGTGGTAGCCTAGTGGTCAAGGCCACGGACTCGTGGCTCTCGTGTCTTGAGTTCAAGCCTAGTACCGCTGAAGACCCGCCGTGCAGTAGGAGCCGATATACGCTAAATATCTCGAAGTTCAAACGTCCTCCCGTTGGTGTGGTAGTTAGGTGAGGGGTGCCAGCTTAGGTGTCGGCCTCGTCACTTGACCATGGTTCAAAATTACAAGGTCCGTCGCTTATAGTCCTCGTGCAGCTTTACAATGCGACGTAAATATCACTCTAACTAGGCCGCGGTAGCTGACTGGTCATGGTCATGAACTTAGGCCGGCGTTGTGGAGTCTTGAGCTTGAGTCCTGGTGCCACTCTATGTGCAGAAAGACTGAAGCACGTAAAATCTGTCGAAGTTTAAAATCCACACGTTGGTGGGGTGTAGAAGTTTTAAGAGTAGGGACCAGCTCGCGGGTGTCGTCCACAACATTTGAGGAGCCTCAAAATTACTAGGTCCGTTGCCAAAAACCCTCGTGCAACTCGTTCAAGTGTTTGTGTAACGTCAGTAAAAAATCAAATCAAATAATTGATTTTTCACACATTTCCTTACGTGTTACAAGTTCTGAAATTTTGTACCGTTGTATTTTGAATGAAAACGAATTTTTTAAATATCTTCCGTAGTTAATTATATTGGTTGATAAATTAATTTTAATCGAATTATGATTTCATATGGGAGCGTCATCTGATATGAATTGTAGTATAGTCAAAAGAGCAAGAACAATGCGCTTGTTTATTAGCGCTTTTTGCGTTGCTAGAATTAGTGATTTCATTGCTAGACAATTTCTTTTCCTTTAAAATTTTTTTTTTAAATTTAAATCGGACGATGAACGAACGTTTTACTCGTTACGGAATTTGTTTTGTCTACTATTTTCGATGAATTGAAAATATTTAGTTTACAGGTATAATTGCATACACTTTGTTTCATGTTTTTCGTCCTTTTTAAATAATACTAATTTTAGAGGAGAAAAAAAAAAATTCAGTCGACATTCTCTCTGGAAATATTTTTAGCGATAACTGTTTTCCTTCCTAATCAGATAAAACGCGCTCAGTATCGAAGCAATTAAAATAAATCATTCCGTGAAAATTATAAGTGCGAGAAACTGAGGACAGTTTATTGCCAAATGCCCTCGTGTTGTTTTGAGGGGAAAAAACTGTTTTATTAATATTGTTTATTATTAAAATTATACATTGAAATACTAATGTTATAAATTTCTTAAAGGCTGTTTTCGGCAAAAGTACGAGAGTATGAACTAAACGAGAAACATATTTTCAGACAGAAAAATACCTCAAGTTAAATGGAAATTTGGAACATTCTAACTAATACATCGGTTAACAATATAATCTTTTTAAAAATTTCAAAATATTTAATGAATACCCTTTTTTTTCATCTTTTGAATACGTGCAGGGATAGCTCATTTAACATTACGGTATAGGAGAAAAAACGCGAAAGACATTTCTTTCCAGAAAAAATGGATAACTCGGTTAAAAATGAGATATATGATAAAAAATACTACTCTCTAAAACATAGTGAAGCCAGATTATATATCATATTAATATTTCATTTCTTTTATGTCTGAAAGTATGTTCCAAATTCGGATCCTATTCTTTAACATTAACCGAAGACAGTCTTACAGTGTCCGTTCGGAACCGTGATTTTGCAAAGGGCATAAATGGATAATTTTCATGATATTTAGTGTCACTTAGATTAGAATATATGCATAAAATTGTTTTAAGGACATTTTGACAATTTTTTTTTATTTAAATATAATATTTTGGCAAAAAATTAACTTAGAATAGCCTTATTCAAAATGTTCTCCTTTTGTGAAAAAGGCTTCTATTGTAATATTTTGCCTGTATATAGCTCAGACATCTCTACAGAGGCTCAACTAAAATTTTTGAAATATATAACTTAGAAGTGGGTTTATTCATATTTTACGACAACAGAGGGAAGCAATTTTAAGAAAAAAACGCCAATAATTATTTCAATTGGTGGTAACTCTGAAAATAATGTGAATTTTTTTCATTAATTCTAGTTGAGCCTCTGTAGAGAGGTTTAAGCTATATACAGGCAAAATATTATTCTAATAGAAGCATTTTTTTCACAAAAGGAGAACATTTGGAAAAAAAATTGTTCTAAGTTAATTTTTTGCCAAAATATTATGTTTCAATAAATTTTTTTTGTCAAAATCTCCTTAAAACAATTTTTTGCATGTATTCTAATCTGAGTGACACTAAATATCATGAAAATTATCCATTTATTTGCTTTTTTAAAATCACGGTTCCGAACGTAGTCGGATACCTGAAAGCAAAAGAAACATAGCAATCTGCTTTTCTTCAACGGAAAAAATCGGCACTTTTAATGTGGCTCAAAATTTCGAGGTCTGTTTCCAATAGCTCTTGTGTAGCTCCGCAATGAAACATTAATAAACAATAAATTCATTAGTCAGCGCTTGGCATTTGTAGATATATTTAAATAGATCTAAAATAACTCCTGCTAAATTCTTTCTGATCTAGTGGAACCACAATCGGTGAGTTATAGAATAGTTAATATCTTATCGATGTTTGTATCCCATTTTGTGGTGAGTATTTCTCTCTCTTGTAGTTAAAGGGTTAAAAACACGTTTTTTAAAATTATTGCAATAAAAGTAGATTTTTTTTCTAATTAAAACTTAGGTGGTCAAAACAAATTGGTAAGTGAGGTACTGGTAAAAAATACTCTATTAAAGAAAGCGGAATTTTAATCAAATTCATAACATGATTTTTTTTTGGATGCTTAGGACTTTTTTTTCTTGCAAAATTCATTGCGACTAAGTTTTCTTAATATATTGTTTTTCTGCTCTTAACTGTTTTCCGATTTTTTTTTCATTTCTTTTTGAACACCGGATTTGGGAAATTTAAAAGGAAATCATACTTTTTAATTTAATAAAAAAATAAACAAAGCAGTTATTAAGTTTTACCACTATCTTCTTGAATATACGTGTAATATACCGTCATGTACTCGGTTTTTAAAATCAATTTTACTATCGCGAGATGCATATGGAAATGAAATAAGAGTGAAATGTTCCACGGGAATTAATTCAAATGCGAAAAAAAATCTTGTATTAATATTAAATTCAATGTTTTACATCCGGTCTCGAGAATCTGAACGAAATGTGTAGAATAATAACACTTTCTCGGTTGTATGTGTGAATGTGTGTATTTTTCCATTTCATTTTTTCTTCTTTTTCTAGTTGTTATATCGTCACCTTGATTTTGAATTGTAAGAGAAAGCCGCTTTTCAAATTGCCAGCACTTTTAATGTTAGGATGCGAGCCAGATGAATTTGTATTTGTTTTGTGTGCCTGTGGGTAGAATTACTCTGATATGATCTGCATACTAAACTGTGAAATGGATTTCTTCTAGAATCTTAGATACTATACTAGTGAAACCACTTTTTTAAATATTGAGCTGTACAGAGAGACGGGGACAACTTGTGTTCAAAGTTTCGTTAAAGCTATTTAAGGCTAGTGTTAAAGAAAAAGATTAAAATTCTTATATTTTTTTTCATTTTGAAAAATGGCTCAACTATCTAAAATTTTGACATAGCTTCTGACCTTAAAGTAGCAACATATTTTTACGTACTACTCATTTCTGTTTTAATAAATAAACTTTTCTAATAAAATGTCCTCCGTGCCTTTTGAATTCGATATTGTAATTTTCAACTGGTGCTCTTAAACCTATTATAAAAATACAAATTTTAAAGTCCCTCTGTATGTACGGTAAATGAGTATGTAACCATAACCAATCGAATTTATCTTAATCAAAGTCACGTGACAACAAGGATAGTCCCCGAGCTGGCACTCTTATTCTAACTTGTTGTGTGAATGACTTTAAACCTTGCAGATTTAACGCGCATCACACCTGCTACCTGCTTTTGTGATATCAGTATTGATTCAAACTCACGATTCTATTGTAACAACTCCTGCCATGAGCCCGCGATTGTGACCATTCGACTAATGTGTCTGCCAGTGGCGTAACGTACACCCCCACAACATTCTCATCGCGGGGGGAGGGGGCTGGATTCTAGAGGACCCAAAACCTGACTGACGCCTTGTACATATTAGAGTACTTGGCTTTGCAGGGGCTCCTAATATTCTCCGTTACGCCACTAGTGGCTGCTCATGTCTATTTGAACTTTTCCTTTTTTTAAATCGGATCTTGTAAACGATGATATATGATCAGGAAGAACTGTCAGTAGAAAAGTTTTCTCCCCTTTAATCATAATATTGAATGAATCCATGTGTAGGAGGGAATGTGTGTTGCAACATTTTTATAACTGACATCAGCATATTCCGCCCACTTGTAATATTTTCAAGATTTTATAACGCCTACTAAAAAGAATTTTCTAGTTTTCAAATGTATAATTGTTTGAGATCTGCTACTTGAAATGTTTTTATTTTGTAGTTTTCTCTCCTAAATCGTTTCTTTGATTTATAAAAAGAAGAAATCTATTGATAATGAATTGGAAATTCTTTCTGTGCCAGTTGGGAAGAATCAACCGCTATTTTGTATACTGAGAATTGATAAATTGGGTTTGGTAACTCATAATTTATATGGTTGTATTATATTTTTAGGAAGATTTATAAGATTTCAAACTTAGAGCTTTCTTTGTATCTTACAAAAAGCAACATGTATTAATTTAGGAACTTTTTTTTTTGTTCTCTATGAAGTGCGGACTTTATAAAAAAAATCAAACTTATATATATATCAATCAGTTAACTTCCCGCATGTTTTATCACCCACTATAATAATAATGGAATAAAAATAAACTATGATTTTTCCTGAACGTATTTCTCTTTTTCATTGCAGTGCACCAACTAGAAAATTTCAGGGAGTGGATTTTCAACTGCGATTGATGATTCTATCAAAATTATTACTTTTTTCTGTGTTAAAATTATTTTTAGCACAAATGTAACATTCAAAACTGTAGCAGTAGAACTATACAGAGAAAAGAAATCTCTACAGAATCTTGCAGTGCCTTACACTGATTATTTTACACCTCACGGATGGGGAAACCATTCGGCGGCAAACGAAATGAAGTTGTATGATTGCTTTTTCGCTGCCACAGGGATTTTGAAGTGGCATCGCGCGCGATGGCTAAGTTACAGTCCATTTTGCATTTGGCAATAAAGAAATTTTGCTACAGCAACGGGCGCTATCGATTTTCCATAATTCTACCGCCGTTGTTGCATCTTCGTTCAAACTCTGTTTCTGAAAGTGTTTTGTTAATTGCTTTTATCGTTTTAACTTTTTTTCGGATAACTTTTTCCTACCTTTCTTTTGCGCTAAACTTTCACAATCATGTTATTTTCTTAAGAAGAATTTTTAACTTTCGTTCGTGGGATGCGCAGTTAAAAAAAAAAGTCGGTTTGACGGTGTTCTTTTTCACTTTTCGTTTATGATTGTGGTCACATTTTTAAAAATGCTGTTTCTTCACTGATGTTCTTTCCCTCAGCTGTGTAAACTGCTTATCCAGCTGGGTTTAAATATAATTTATTACTCAGCTTGTCTATCCTCTCGGATTCTATGCTGTCGTTAATTAATATCGTATACTTGTTTATGCCATCATTTAATTGAACTTTCGAGTTGTAAATGATTGATCATTCACATTGTTTCATGAGTAAATTTTAGTTTCACAAAGTTTATTATGGTCTAGCGTTTTTAGGGTTCTCTTGAATATTCTTGTCTCTGTATTTTCCACCAATTAAACCCCAAAAAGTGTTACGTTAAATTCATTTGTATGTTTATTACATTTAACAAAGAGAAAAATAAAGTACTTAAAAAGTTTTACGTGCAAAATGACATTTTTTTCGAAATAAAAACTCTTCTCAAATCAAAATAGTTCAGCTGTGCATTTCACTGGATAAAGGAAATATAAGTGATTTTCACACACACACACATCTTGCGAACTTTTGCTTTAAATTCTTAAACTTAAAATAATTGAATTATTTAATTTATTTAAGTTATGTAGAATAAGAAAAAAAAAACAAAATAAATTTGACATCTTAACGATCTTTAAGTTTATAAAAGATGAATTTAAATGTAGTCAAAAAATTTGTTTTAACGTTGGATTCTTTAAAGACCCCTCCCTTCCCTCCGTCTGCGCTTGTGGGATGCATATTTTGTTCCTTTAAATTAAAATTTTATTTTGATTTAAAAAAATAGCTTTAGGTAATTCATAAAAATATTTCGAAGTTCTTTTCATTGCTGAATTCATCTATAAAACTTATATATTTGTTTGTACGTAATATATTTGTATGGTTACAATAAAAATCTAAACTGGTATTAATTTTCTCAAACGAAATTTTTAGACTTGTTTATCTGCGTAATATATATTTTTGCAAGATTAAAAATTGAAGCAGGCCTTTATATACATTGAATCACTCTATTTCATTTTAGAGAATTGTTTCATTTCACTTATAATGCTGTACTTTTACAATTGTTTGTCTTGATAAAAAGAAATATTGTTACTGTGTTTATATAAAAAAAAAAATCTTAAAACCGTAGTGATGTGCTACGGATTCTTAATTGGAGCATTTGTAAACAATCATTTGAATGTGAACTCAGTTGTAATAAACTCGGACTTACCCAATTTAATTGGAAAGCTTACTACTATAATATAAAAGAGATCGCGTTTTGACGTCTAGAACCTCATTCATCTGATTTTTTTTAAAGTCCCATTCGCTTAATATCTTGATAAAATATCATTGTCAGCTGGACGATTTTTTGTTCGTGCTTAATGTACATTAAATGCTCAACTTTTTTTTTTCAATAATTATCTTTAATACTTTTCGGCATCTTTTTCTCGAATGTACACTTAATACTTGAAAATGCAGCCACCACCAGTTAGTTAAAAGAATTACATTTTCTTGAAAGCGTTAATGTTTCTTGTTAAAATTTTCAGTTTGTGGAACAACATGAATCACAAAATAACCTATTTATCTTTAAAATTTACTGTGGTACTCGTTTTTTTTTATATGAAGCTAGAGTAGGGTGGGGCAGAATCGGTCATTTTTCTTAAAATGAAATAAGTTTTGTCTTCAATTCAAGGCCTCAGTAGAATAAAATCCAGATCATCTCGTAAGCCGTGAAAATATTCATGGGAAAAGTTGGAATAGGGCCAGATTTTGCTTCTCAAAAGTATTTCTACGATAAACAACAGAGTCTTGATAAACTGCTACCTGCCTGTTGTCAAAGAGGAGAGTGATTTTTTCATATACTTTTGTTTCGCCCGAACAGTATTGTGGTTAAAGTCGTGAGCTAAAGAACAAGTAGGTTGGTTCATGGGTTCTAATCCAAGATCGGGAACAAATGCTTTTTTTGCGTTAACTCTGTGCAAATACCCTTTTATATCCTATGATTCCTTCACTCTAATTTTTGTTATTATTATATCCCGTAAGTCATGTACACACAATAGTCTCTTTCATTTCAACTCTAAAATGATTTTTGCCTAATTTTTATGCTACGATTGAAGCTTTATTATTGTGTCTTTTATATTTGGAGGCACATTAAAACCTGTTTCTTATTTTTTATGCAAAAAGTTTGTGTTTACATTCTAGAGTGCTATGGTTTTTTTTTTTAAATTTTGAATGTGGAAAAATTAATTTTTATAAATGCATACATTTTAGAATTAACTGATTTGAAACATTTTTGTGCCTTCTATATATGCTACCCATTTCACAGATACATAAAATTGAGGAAATATAATTTTGCTTAACTTCATCACATTAGAATTAATTTTTAAAGACCAAACTTATTACTCAGTGTGACACTTTGAAGTCAAATGTCTTTTGGAGGATAATGTAACTTTTCGAAATTTGTTTGATCGTCGAATGTTAACAAATTCATTGATAATTGTATAATGCAATATAATAGTTAAATCACTAATACACCGAACCAAATGGATGCTTATCGCTTTCGGCGTATAAAACTTAAACGCTTTCCTTCCATAAATTCAACTATTATACACGAGTAGTGCGAGGATCCAGCGACATCTATCAAGAGTTAGACAAAACAGCCTGGAGGATTTTCATTTTGTTTATGTGTGGAGTAGGCGCGCGATGTTTGAATTGGAGAGGAAGTTTAAGCAGGCCTGAAAGGTAGTGAGTTCTGCCCTACGTCATCTCAATCAGCTGCTCTCACAATGACCTGTGACGTCATCCATCCGCTTCGTTTACCAACAGATCCATCCCAGTGACGTTGGC
Source organism: Trichonephila clavipes (assembly GCA_019973935.1). NCBI lineage: Eukaryota > Metazoa > Arthropoda > Arachnida > Araneae > Nephilidae > Trichonephila > Trichonephila clavipes. The sequence goes on along the minus strand of BMAU01000244.1, from coordinate 565,292 downwards.
TGTGATTGAAACGAAAAAAAAGATAGCATTTCCCCCTCCCCTCACCCTTTCATGGAGTATGAAACAAACGGGGAATGCCCTTCGCTTGTTCTTCAATGGAGGGAAATTTCGGTATATCGGAGTGATCCAGTTAACCATCATTTTCGTTCATTATTGTCCATTGTTATTTACTTTTCAAATATTAAACATTGTTGGCTGTATGAAATTGCGCTCTTAATTTTATTGAATGAAAATAATTAATACTATTAAAAGATTAAGTAAAATCAAGCATATTTATTGTTACAGTATAAAATATCCATGATTTTAATTGAAATAATAACTAATATAGATATGGCCACAATCACTAATAAAATTTTTTTATTCATTATTATCACTCGTAAACACTAGGAAGAAGAAAATTGCTCTTGAATCATTGCTATCCGTTCATATTTTCGATCTAGCTTTGTAAGAAATAACAGTAAAAATAAATAAAGCTTTGTAATAAAATTAATTAGCCATCAAAAAACTTCTTAGAAATAAATACTCTTTTATCTTGTTTCGTTTGTATTAAAAATAATTTAAATGGTTCTTGAGTCGATTTCTCTTGTTCAAATTTTGTATTATGAGTTGATAATTTTAATAAAATACATTTGTTGAATTAAAAATTTAAAAAATTTGTTTAAATTCAAAATTGGCTTATTTTTGCTTGACTGAAATAGTTGTTTTAAAATCTAAAAACTTATATTTAAAACTCTAAAGCGCATTTCATTATTAAATATAGTGATAGCATTACTTAACTCTTATGGTATTCACAATACAGAAAAATTAAAAGTTGAATTTAAAAAATATATCATTTTAATTAAAATATATATATATATATATATATATATATATATATATATATATATATATATATATATATATATATATAAAGATAATTAAATTAGATTAAAAATTAAATTCCCTATCTAGCACTTAACTCATATTTTTCATTTCGTCTTCAAGTATCAAAGTTTTATTAGTTATTTCTTCCGAACATATGACCTAGCCAATAAACATGTCTAATTCCAGATCGTTAGATTTAATAGCTCTATATGTCAGCATTAACTTTCAAGTACAATCATAAAATCTGCGATACTTACCCCATCACTCCATCGGTGTTTTAAGTGCTCCCCCCCTAAAACACACAGTGGCGTGTTTTTTCCTCCCTGCTGTTAGCGTCAGAAGAGATGTACTAATTCTAGAATAAAGACCTTTTTTAAAACTAAGTCTGATTCTGACTCAAAACATGTCATATATATTACTGAAAATACATAAATATATTTCGTATTAGTGTAGTAGCATTTCAGTGTAACCATATCTTTGCTTGCAATGAATGTAGGTATGACTTTGGTAAATCTAATGTAACATTTTCCCCTTCAGATATCTTGGCCATTATGAAAAAATTCATTTCATGGGAGAGGATCCTGATCATGAAAAAAGTCAATCATCAGAATCTCATAATCGAAAGTTACAGCTCACTCTCTTTCATCATGTACCCATGGTTTATCATTCTGCACAACATGAAATTACAGGTAATACTTGTATTTAGTGGTGTATTTGAGAATTTTGCAAAAAAATGAAGTATTCTGTATTTTAATACTTAATAGATGCTTTTTTTATATATGATTGAATGATGTATGTCTCCAACTTTGCATAAAAAAAACTTTGTGGAAAAAATATACTCCCCACCCCCAAAAAAGGTAAATATGCATTTGAAAGTGTACTTGTCTACTTGGAGACAAATGTAAAAGGATACAACTACCAAAAGCATGCTTTTTAAGATAACATGCACTACAAAGAGAAGTTTATTTTTTGGAGAATAACATAAAATAAGAGACAATACTTATCAAATTGATACTAATGGACCACAATTGGTTGTTAGTGACAAATATTGTTTGCTATTAATAAATTCTATGTAATTTAAAATTATTAAAAGTAAGCAGAAAGTTATTGTGCAAATTTAAGATATTTTTAGCCATCCCACAATAATGTTAATTGCACCCTACAGCATGTGCATTAAAGTATTGAAATTTAAATAAGATTTCTTATGAAAATGGTGTAAAGATGTGGTACATGTGTTAACACCCACACACACGCAGGTGCTGGTATTTAGATTGTGCAACACTTTTAAAATGAGTATTTAACGTTTGTTGGTCATAAGTTGTCTTTAGTTGTTAATGTCTTCACAACTAACAACAGTTTAAAGTTTTTCTCTTTAAAAAATAGTTTAAGACTGTAATAATTCTTACATTTATTTAAAAGAAGCTGTATATGTTTATTAATGTTTTTGTATATATAAAGCGTGTTCAAATGAAAGTGACTCAAAGTGTCACTTGCGAACAATTTTCAATGTATTTTCGTGAAACAACATGATAGTGAAGGTGTATGTACCGTGCATGCGCAAGCAGATAAGTGATCACTGCATTCATAAAGACATGACATTCGTTTAAAAATGGCTAGTGTGGATACACCTGTGTCCAAAATGGATCAACAAACTAATAAAATTTGTAACACCGGAAAGGTGTAAACCAGAATATCGACCTGCGTTTACTGCATTTGAAAGGTGTAAACCGGAATCGACCTGCGTGTACTGCATTTGTTGCGCTGCAGGAATGACGGTGACTACTTTTTGTAGTGCATAGTGGCAGGGAATGAAACCTGGTGTCACCACTTCCAACTGGGAGGGAAAGTCCATCAGCATGCAATGAAAACATCCCCACTCACCCAGGCCCCCCAAAATTCAAAGCTCAGCAATCAGTCTGAAAGGTGTTGTTGACAGCATTTTCTGACATGCGGAGTCCCCTATTACTGGAGTTTAAGGAACCTGATGTCTCCATCAATGCTCAATGGTACTCCCAAACACTTGATACTATGCATAAGGCTATCAAAAACAAATGTCGTCAGGTGTCATCATTCTTCATGACAATGCAAGGCAGCATGTCACCAAGTTATGTGTCAAGGCACTGGCTCGTAAAAAGTAAAAAGTCCTTGAAAATCCATCTTACAGTCCAAATCTGTTACCTTGGGACTATCACATCTTTGGATCGGTGAAGAAAAGTCTAATGGGTTAATGATTTCACTCCGACAATGACATAAAGGATGCAGTTCTGAACTGTTTCCTTGAGCAACCGACATCGCTCTCCGTGGACGGATTTCATAACCTTCCTAAACAATGGGACATTTGCCTAAACGCAGTGGTTGATTCCTTTTTTAAAACTTTGTATGCATTTCACTCGTAATGTTATTGTTTCTATCTATGTATCTGTCTTATTTCTGTGTCCCTACACATCTCATGGATACACACTTCAAGCCACTTTCATTTGAACACCCCTTATATTATAATTAAAATGTGTTAAACAATTCAAGTTTTGTTTCGTTTCTGTGCCTTCACTCTTAATTGTGTGAATTCATTAATAGAATTTTTCCTTCTTTTAGATGCTGCTCGTGCAACTTCAGGCTTAAGCCAAGCTTTAGTATCTTCTACTGATTATGACAAGTTGTGCATGTCCCTGTTATGTGGTCTTCCAAATGAACAGGAACTAGCTCTAAATGTTTGTACTATTTTATCAAATGAGGGAAATTACATGCTTCATTTAGAGCAAGCTCCAAAGCTAGTTAATCTTTTAATTGCTCAGGCTGGAGTCTGGCCATTAGGTATTAAAACTTATATTATTTTAAAATTTATATTAATCGTAAGTAGATGTAGATGTTTACACATATACAAAAGAAGTCATATTGATACTAGTCCCTGATAAATTCGCAAAGCATCTTTTCTTATAGCTCTATATATTCTTTCTGTAGTATCTTCAGTATCTCTAGTATCCTTTTTCTTTCCTCTCTCTTTTAAAACAACATGCAATTAATTCTTCAGTATAAAGTTGGGTCTAAAAAAGTTGAAAATGAAGAGAAGTATGTGATTTTTAATAACATGTTTATAAATTTTCCAATGTAAACTCATGATTAGAAAGACATATTTTATTAATGAAATAAACAAGCCAATTCTATATTTTAAACAATTTTTTTTGTTGCTAAGCAAAAAGGGAAAAGGATTCTTTTTCAATTTTCCTCATTTATATTTGAAGTTATTTATAATGATCATGACATTTATAGAGTAAAAGTGTAAATGTATGTATTGCAGTGAATTGAAAACAATAGGAAAATTAAATTTCTATGAAATTTGTCTTGTAAAATTTTCTAAGAAGTCTGTTTTATTACTACAGTACAGTCCCGATAATCCGAACAATATCGGACCGATCCCTGTTCGGATTACGTGATTGTTCGGATTAGCCGGAGTAACAGCGAAATCACTATTTGAACCGGGAGTACGGGTCTATTGTGTCTATGTATTTTGTGGTAATGTGAGCGTACGCGCCCGCTTTTTGCCGCGTGGACTGTACTCCCACTCCACGACGCGTGTGTCCTCCCTCCACCACTCCTAACTTAGTGTGTCAGTGTGACTGCGTGTGTGTGTGTCCGTACTGTTGACCGTCAGTCGTTCCGCGCTCGTTCTACACTCGTCCGCTTTTGTCTCTGTGTTAATAACAGTGTTACAGTGTGATATTCTACAGTGAAAACAGTTTGTTGTGTGTTTTGGACATTTATCTGTGATACAGTGTACGTAAACAGATTGTTATGGCGAGTAAGCGTAAACACTCAACACTTACTCTTAAAGACAAACTAGAGGTTCTAAAGCGTTTAGATAAAGGTGTGACAAAATTGGCTACAGAGTTTAATGTTGGCAAAGCATCTGTTGGAGACATCAATGAATGGATGGAAGAAGACGGGGAAACAGCTGAATTTCTGACTGATGACGACATAGCTGCGGCAGTGACTCAAGAGCCAATGGAGGAGGAGGGGAGTGACGACGAGACGCAATGCGATAAGAAGGACGTGGTGCCACATGCAGACGGCGCAGCTGCCCTTGCCCTGCGCTACTTGGAGCAACAGCCCGACACTACACCAGCTGATGTGTTATTTATAAGGAGCTGGCGAAATTACGCATCATCGAAAAGACTGTCTTCGTTGCGTCAGAAAAAATACTGTACATATTTTATATTTAATCTTCTGTTGTACAATTTTTCATACTAAACATTAGTGTTCTGTTCTGTAGTTTATTCCATTTTAAAATTTGTACCATAACTTGATGTACAGTGCGTGAATATTAAATAAAGAACTGTTTTGAATTAAGGTTTACACTGTTTTATATTGAAATATTCACCGATTTTCGTCCTTAAAATTATAAAAAATTTTCCGTGGAGCCGTTCGGATTAACCGGATGTTCGGATTAGCGGGACTGTACTGTATATGCATTGCTGTGTTGTATTTATTTTAGTTGCTATAATATTTGATGAATTATTCAGTTGGTTTTATTTTGTTATTTTCTGTTGTTTAAGTACTCAAGATTAATTGGCTTTTTTAACTGGGTTTTCTAAATATGCCAACTGTTTATTTAAAAAAACCTTCTAATTTTTTATGTATTTTTTTTAGTTTTAACCCAAAGAATTGTGGGCTATTTATTGTATATATATAATATACATTCTCATTGAAAGTATAAAATGCTTTCTTCTATTCCAGCTACTAAACTGTTACATAATTGGAGACCAAAAATTTTTGTATTATCTTTCAAACAAGCAAGACTTGTAAAAAAATTGCAAGCTGGTGACAAAATTTAAAAAAAGAATAATCTGATATCTGAATCTCTTTTATAGGAATCAACATTAGTTGTGTCTACTAATGTATGCACAACAAAATTATAGGCGAAGTGTTTTTATTATTTTCATTTTTAATTATTGCATTTATTAATTTATGTGTACTTTGCATATTCTAGTCAATTAAGTTTTTAACACTTGATTTTTGTACTTTTTTTATATTTTTGGTAATATTTTTGACAAGTTTATATATAAACCTTTGTGGGTTTGATTATTTTTTTCAGGTGACACATCTTTGAAGATGCATTATTTGGAAAGTTGGAAAGGGCTTAAAGGTCGTAATATGCACCGGTTTTGGCGAAGCTTTTTAGATCTGCGAAATACTCAACTTGTACAGTTATTAGGTTTAGACATAGGTATGTTTTTAAATTTAAACATTATGTAATAAGATATTCTTTACGAATTAAGAGGTAAATATTCTCTGATAAAAATAAAATCAATTTGAAACTGTCTTGCCTGGTATTAATTTTTCTCCCTATATAGGTAATATGTGTAACATGTATGTTTTCAGTGAAATTGTTACATTTGCTCAATTTTCCATGCAATTTGTTCTTCTGTAATTTTCTTAAAATAATTCCTTAAGATCACTTATATGTAACAAAAGCAGATTTTTGAATGTTCACGCTTTAAACTCTTAAATATTTATTCTTATTGAGAAAATTGCATTTTGGTAGAGTTATGTTTTGTATGCATGTGATGGTCCCCCATAGTTAGATTAGCCAACTGTGAAGGTTCTGTTCTTGTAAGGTATTGATTTTAATCAGACATGTGTGAATGTTGGAGTTGTGTGGGCATCTTACAATACACCAAATAGAATCACAAACACAAATAATCTATTAACCATTTTTTAATTTACTAAAAGTATGAGATAAAGGTAAACTTTAGTATACAATTCTAAATAATCAAAAGAGACTAAGCTGTAATTCACCAAATGAGATGATGGCCCTCTGCTACTTTTTCTCCTAATCAATTGGTAATGATTCATAGCAGGCACATACAAATTGGAACCTACATCAACTAAAATCTAGTCACATTGCCCTCACTATGATTCTCTGCCTAGAAATATGTCTAAACAAATAATTGCTTTCTCTCTGACAATATACCGTATTTTCCTGTATATAATCCGCGGATTATGTGTTAAAAAAGTTTCAAATTTCGTTGTGCGTATTATACGCCGCCTCGGATTATCTGAGAAAAAACATTCTCCATCAGAAAAGCAAACAATAAAGTTTTGGAAGAAATGCCGTTTATGTTTTATAAAATAAATAACAGATGGCGCTTTCATGACTCGGATGACGTATTTCAGCTATAACTAGTTTTTGTCCAATTACATTCAAAAACGAATTCGATTCCTCGGAAGGAAAAAATAATTAGTCGCTGGCGCCATTTCCAATTTTCTCTCTTGACTAGAGCTATTAAGTCCTTCGAAAGTTTTGATCAAGTTGAAGCGAAAGTGTTAAGTTACACTACAAACTTAAAAGGCTACCAAAATCGGGAAGCTGCAAGGTTTTTCAACGTTGACGAATTGAATATTCGTTTGTGGAGAAAAAACAAGACAAGCTTCGAAAATTGTGATTGACGTTAAAGTGCCGATCATTTTGGTAAACCTCACTGGCCAGAATTAGAGGAAGAAATAAATAAAAGGATTTTAAAAGAAAGAGACAGTGGGGAAGCAGTCTCGATCTAAATTTTTTTGCTGTTAACTTTCTAAATTAAAAAAGAAAGATTTTTTCCGCATGGAATGTTTTGTTTAACAACTCAAAACATAGATGGCAGTAGCAAAGAATTTTTTTGTTTTATTGAGATTATCGTAAAAAATATTATCATACATATTTGAAAAGACATTTCGTAATAAATTTTTTTCCCTGTACAATTTCTTACTTCTATTTTCAATTATATTGTGTATTTTTTGTCTTTATGACATTCATTATCGGCAGTTTATATTTTGGATTATTCGGCCTAAAAACTGCCGCGGATTATACAATGGGTTTTTTTTTTTACTCGAAAAAAAGGCTTTGCGGATAATACGCCGCTGCGGATTATATACAGGAAAATACGGTAAATGCTGTATCACTAATAGTATGATTGTGATCTATATGTAACTGCATTTCATTTCTTTTATATACAATTACTCATCTGCCTATCATGTTTCCTTGTAAGTGGGTAGCAGTTTAGAACTTTTAATTAAACTTTGAAGAAAAGAACTCTAATTATATATGTAGAGAGAGAGAGAGATAGTTCTAAGAAAATCTCACATGATAGCCTGTGAAAAGAGCTTATTTTTGCTTTTCAAGTAACTTCTGATAAAATAAATGAAGTATCTGAATAGAAATAACCATTAATTCTCATTGAAACAGAAATGTGTAATTTCATTTTTTTATGCTACTTCGAAAAATTATGAATTAGTGAAGTTCAGTAATATAGCATAACAATGTTAATGCAGTAACTAATGTTGATGATGATTTAAAGCCGAAAGGTTTTTAAAAAAAGTTATTTGGGTGGTCTTATCCTTCACAGCCCATTCATGATGATTAACTAGCCTTAGAGCATATTTTAAACAAAATAGGAAATGTATGTAATCTTTAGTAACTTTTTCTTGCCTAATTACATTACATTGTTACATTAGCCTCTAAAGACTTAAGTAACTGCACATTCAAGTTATTAAAATGCTGTCTTTATTTCACTGTGTAGTCAAATGTAAAAAGTTACTTATGTTTTTTCCATTACCAGCAGTTACATCTTATACAAATTCAAATTTATGTTGGTATGTGTTATTATAGGAATGGGAAAAACCAATCAAGCACATGTTATCTATCACTGTGTAGTCAAATGTAAAAAGTTACTTATGTTTTTTCCATTACCAGCAGTTACATCTTATACAAATTCAAATTTATGTTGGTATGTGTTATTATAGGAATGGGAAAAACCAATCAAGCACATGTTATCTATTAAATAAAATAGTGATGAATTACAAAGGCGACCAAATTTCTTTAACTGAGATACATTTTGTTCTGGCTAAGAAAATATGGCTTGAGAAGGTTTGGATGATTAAGACTTGTAGGAAAGGAATACATAAATTAACAGATAACTAAGAGAAAAGCTGAGTTCAAGATCCTTCAAAGTGAGATAACACAAAGGGATACCTACAAACTGGAGCATACTGAGGCTGAAAAAATACAAATATGCTTTCCCTGACTCACCTATAAGGCATAAAGTTGTGACAAAAGCAGTATCTCGGAAAAAAATTGTACTACTGAAGCAAGAGACAGCATGAAGAGAACAATTCTTTTATCAAGATTGATAAAACTCGGAATTTTCCCCAAAAATCTAAATTTAAAAGTACATTCTTTTGAATAAAAATATTGGGTAATTTTATAAACTTAGTTTAATAAGAGATTCATTCATTGTGCCAAAAATATTTGAAATGAAAAGTATGTTTTATCATTTTTTTTATTAGTTTATTAAATGCTCAAAAATGTTTTTGAGCTTTTTTGTGCGAACATTAATAATCATGCTCCTCATACTCCAAATTTGACATTTTAAACAATAGTGTAATGATATTGGTAAGTTACATAATTGTATACAATTGAAAAATAGTGAGATTCAATTTTTCAAAGCATTTTGTGTTGCACTTGTTCGGAAGATATCAATGCCTCTTTTCCGGCTAAAGCGATCGCAGAAGGGGGGAGATAATTTGGCCTAATCTGTGATGATTTTTAAAAATATTTTTTCATATTTTTTCCATATGTATATGTATAGTTTTACATACAAACGTTCATATTGTTAGTATGTTAATTGCATAGTAATATGTTTTTATTGAATATGTAGGTACATATGACTCAGAAGGAGAATTTTTGAATTTAGAATCTGATCTAGGTTCATTAAATACTGAAGGACAAAGAGTGTTACGGGTATGTTATGAGCTTTTTCTGTATTAAGAGATAAGTTTATGAATATTTTTATTTATGTAGTAAATTATTTATGCATCTGCATTTCAATTAAAACTGCATTTAAATTAGTTTTTCTGGTTATCCCCCTTCATTTTAAATCTAAAACCTGTTGACTAAGGAATGTATTCTATAATTTTCGTGCAAAGAACTGGATGCCATTTCTACTACAATAGTGTTTTTCTTCTTCCTCCTAAATGGATTCAGAATGAGCTCAAAATTTGTCACTTTTCTTTTATAAACTTCTTTTAAGAGACGTGGGTTAAGAGACTAATATTAAAATATTGATATTGCCTTTTACTTTGTTGTAGGTTTAAATTTAGAATGGAAAGATTTTGCCTTTAGATAGTATGAATATTTATTATTTAGTTTACTACTAAAAGAATTCGATTTTGTAGAAGCAAATGTTTAGTATAAACCATATATATATATATATATAGATTATATTTTTATTATATAAAGATTTTTATTTCAGGTGGCTCTAATACTGCACAATTTATCTTTTGAAAAAAATAATGTTCCTGTGTTAATTTCTAACTCAAATTTTATGAGGCAAGTTTCTCTCTTTTAAAATGTCTTAAAAATTTTACTTTTTAACTGTTGTCAAATAATACTTTCCCCCTCTTTCAGGTTTCTCCTGTTGTGTACTCACTCATCTTGGTCAAATCTGAAGCAAACTGCATACGATACCTTATCTAATATAGCATATGAAGTGAGTGTTATTATATTCATTTTTAAATAATTACACCATTTGAAAATATAGGTCTTATAAATTGCTTATTTGTATGTTTATGTAGGGAGTATTATTCGGAATATTTTTACATTTATGCAAATTTTTCATGTTAATTTTCAAATGAAATTTAATATTTATATTTTGTAAAGATTGAGAAAAGATTACAGAAACAAAAATAATACATACAGATTGAAAAAATTGTTTATAGTAAGTCAATAGTATCCACAAGGAAGCATCTACACAGGCAAGCTCTGAAAGCTGTCAGTAAAAACCTGGCATCACAGAACTAATGATTAGCCAATTAAAATTCTGCTCCATAGCTATGAGTGAAAGCACTGTTATAAACGATATTGTTCAACTGTTACTATTTATAACTGGTAAAATTCTCTGTAGTTGTTAAAAGGAACTCTAACTGTATATTGTACTTATTAATTTTTGGAAGGGCTTTCAAGCTTGAAACACCTGTAGCAAACTTGTGCAAAATTATGACTAATGGAACTGCAAACATCACATAATTTTTTTTACTTTTTAATCCACCATAGAAACAGTGTCATCTGTCATCAATGCATTATGATATTATGTATAAATCTGCATTGAATATGAAAGGTAATGTTCTTGTAATTGTGAGGCTTTAAATACTATTTAGTCTTGTGTGCTTACTCATCAGCTGTTTTTGAGATATTTTCAATCCATGCAATCTTTATACTCTGATATGCTATGTTGCTCAGAGTAAAGTGGATTAGTGCAGGATGCGTTTTAGAGCCACTTTATTTGTTGAAAGAAAACTTTGTAATTTTTTCTGGAGAAAATTATGTTCTGTGGAATTTGTGAGGTGTTGGAAAATACAGCATGCTTGTTAGACTTACCCTTTTTCACATCCTTTTTTGTCATATGAACAATTTCAATGTAAAATGATAGGATAAATCAATTTATCAATTATGTCTGAGCTTATCCCAAAGGTTTTGACTTAAAATTGTCTTCTTTGGTTAGCAGCGATCTATGAATAATTTAACTAATTCCACAAGGTTTTAATTCAGTGCAGTACAATAAATGAAGGCAAGCTTAAGAGTTATACAGATGGCTTGAAAAAATTGCATTTTTTGAGTTACAAAGCAGACTTCAAGGCCATTAAAGCAACTGAATGTTTTCTCCATGCCCTTCAATATAATCTGTGAACAGTGAGGCTAGATTTGTAGCTTCAGTTAATTGAGTTAAAGTCAAACAACCACCTCTCTGGCAGTTCTTTCTCATGTTCCTAATTCGAGTTTTACATATCATTATCCAAAGCAAATTTCCAAAATTTAATACCTCACACCCAGAAAGTAGTATATTTTTACTTCATCTTATATATGTGAACAAGTATTTTCTTCCATTAATGCAATAAGAAATCGACTGCGAGAGATAAGATGAACATTTAGCATCACTTGTAATTAATACATTGCAGTTCGAACATGAATGTAGGGAACTTTTAAAAATGCAAGTTCAATTTCTTTCATAATATTAATATTTTTTATTGTTATGTTTGTTTATAGTTTTTTAAGCTTCCATCTAAGTTGTATTGCCCTGCTAATTTTATTTTGTTTTTTGGACTGCTTCCTAAAAATTTTGCCCGTTCTTGGGCTAATGGGTGTATTAAGCATTTTTCCAAATGTTTGAGAAATTCATTCCTCATCATATATGTCTGCTCTCCATCGCTCTTCTGATATAAACCTTTAAGGATTCTTTTGATACTTGGATGTATATTGTGCCTAGTTTACAGACATAACATAAATTATGTTAAATTTTCTCAAAATTAATTTTACAAGTGATTAAACTCAGTTTTTTCCTGGAGAATTTTAATTTTTGATATATTTAAAAAGAATCAAATATGTTACTGTCTATGATATGATAGAAGTAAAATGTATGAAATAAAATATTTTCCATTTGCTATACATTATACAAAAAGTGCATGCATTTTTATTTCATACTAATTAATATTAATGAAAAGTTTTTATGTGCAATTTCTATATTAAACATTATTTTTTTTTTTCAGATTAAGTTACAGATTGAAAAAGATGCATGTTCTCGAATATTATTCCAAACAGTGATGGATGGTATTGTGTCTCCAGATAGGTATATGAATATCAGGTCAATGGATATTTTATCACAGTTATGTAGTTATGCACCTAATGAAGATATTATTCCTTCTCGACTGGATGTTGAGGTATAAAGACAAATTATTTTAAATACTCAAAATTATGAAATAACTGTAGAAATGCATATTATAAGCTTTCGAAAGTTTTTAATCACTTTGATTTCATTTCTAGGTTTACCAGAAAATGGTGTCCTTTTTAACGATTCACGATATCATGTTGTTGTTTTATACCCTAGAAGCATTATATGCATTATCTGATTTAGGAAGATATGCTTGTGATAAAATTGTTAGTGTTCATAGATGCATAGGTAAGTTTTTCAAAAATTAAGCAGATGTTTAATAATACTTTCAGAAAATTCTTCTTGAAAATTTAAATTTAAATTTTTTCCCCTTAGGTGTTTTAGTAAGTTTGCTGACGCTAGAGCCAAGTCAATATAGTCCATCTGGCCATATAAAAATGAAAATTGTTGAAACTTTAGTTCCTGTTGAAGCTGATGAACATGAAGATAGAACAAGTATGTGGTCTTGTTACTATGGTGCTGATTTTTAATTTATATTGAAGCAGCTTCTGTGAACATAAATCATTTCCAAATTTTTATTTCAAGTTTTACCTGATTTTCTAATAAATTTTTCTGAAAGCATTTTAAAAGAATTTAATTATTGTGTTCTTTCTGTTATTTATTTATTGCTTCGATAATTTTAACTTTTAAATCTTCTCAGCATATTAAAAAACTGCTATATATTATAACACTTGATTCTATTCTAGTTGCTACATCTGCTATAGATTCTTGTACATCATCTAATAATGATGTGGATTCTGAAACTTTTGCTAGTAATTGGTAAGTTTTTGTGCAAAGCATTGTACAATTTACTTTATACTTTTTCCTTTGTTAAATACAACTGTAACTTGTATGTTATTGAATATTTGTTGTAAGCAGAAAAGTGGCTTATTATCATGGATATCTTCAGTCCATTATGATGCCTCAGTCAAATATTAAAAGGGGACATAAAATAACAACTCTTGTTCTGTTGAACTTCAGTGTTCTAAAGAAATTAAATAGTAAACTATGGCTAGCACTCATACTTTTTATTAATTAAAGAAAAACTACATCTGTCAGATGTTGCCAAATTCGTTTCTGGATAAATTTTTCTTGCTAAATGCCACAAATTCCTTCCTATTCCAGAACGATACAGAATGGACGTAATAATCACTTCAATAGCACAAATACAACTGGAATTTATCTTTCTCTCATAGTGCAACTTTATAACTGGCAACAATGCCTGAATTCGAGTTGTCACACATCAAATTGTTCTGTGGGAGGTTAGGGAACATCCAAAGTGCGAGTTGCTAACCAGAGATGCTGGTTTAAATTGATTTGGGATTAAGTAACTCATACAGTATGCATTATGATCTTGATTATTTCAAATATATGTTGTTTATTGAGGTGTTTTTTTTTTAAGTGTCACAGAGACTTTCGAATTTAAAATTAGTTTTGGATTAATATATTACTGAAAGAAGTTCAACAATTTAGGTCTTATTCTTTAACATTGGACTAAGTTAGCTAGTTTTCAAGCTGTGTAAAGTTGGGTATGTAATTCAAAATAATAATTATAAATAGTAAAATCAAGATACATGTTTGATAGTTGCAAGATATGTTAATTTCACAATTTCCTAAATGCGGTAGGGGTGTCTTCTCAATACCTATTGAACAAAGTAGGAATAATAAACCATGTTTACGGTGCCGATTTAAGCTTATTTTGGGCCCTGTGCACAGAAGATCTACAGGCCCCTTTGGCACTGGCAAATCAAAATTTATAACCAGAAAATCTGGTTAAGTCCAGCTTGTCCGGATCCTTTTAGATCTTTATGGGGCCCTTGGGCGCCCAATGGATAAACCATTACTGCATGTTAAAATTTTTTTGTTTAATTTTCTTGCACTTTTAATTTTATCCATTGATATTTTTGTTTTACATCTGGAAGGTTTGAAACTTATTATTTTTTTTTAGTATTAAAACCGACTATTTATAAGATTATCATTTTGGAATGTTAGCTCATTTCATTAATTTTTAATAGTGCTTATATATTTTAGGAATCATTTTCTTTGCATTAAAATTTTGTATTTAAGTTATTTTTGTTTATCTGATATCATTCATGCAATTATTTAAAAAAATTTTTAGTAGTTTTATTTCAACCAGTTATGTTAATTTTCTTTGAAAAAAGCTTAATGTGATAGGAAGAAAACTTTTGCATGTAATGTATGAATATAAACATAATTTTACTAAGTTTTGTTACATTTGACTGTCTTTGTGCTATGCTTAGGTTAAAATCTACATATGAAGTTGCTCCTGGATGTATGGTTCCAAGAAATGATATTTATGCAGAGTACGTAAGTTTTTGTGGGAAAGCTGGCCGAAAAGGGGTAGTCAATGCAAATGTGTTTGCAAGTAGTGTAAAGTAAGTTATTGCACATTTCAAATACTTCATATGTAAATATTAAAAAAATATTACAATGGTATAACAAAGTGCGTGGGTATGAAGTTGCATATGAGAAATTCTAGGTACGAATAGCAAAAACTGCATTTTGTTTTATTAAATTTAAATGAGTTTTTATAATTTAGAATTAAATCATTTTAAATAATTTGTTTTCTCTGTCAATAAATTGCAATCTGTTTGTCAGACTACCAACCTCACATTTTAATTTGGCTGGGATGAAATGAGATTGACTGTGTTTGTGTGTTATATGATCTAAAATTATGTAACTTGGAATTGATACTGTAGCATTGTAATTGATTAATGGCCCATGAAAATGTTCATTTAATCTGTTTGGTCAAAGCTTAAAAACATAGTACATGTCAAACTTTGCATGCTTTTTAATTGGAATGATTTTTTAATTTCTAAATTAAATTAAATTTTTTATAAATATCCAATTTTTTGTTTAAATATTTCGTTACAGTTAAAAGGTAGGTCTAATTAGCTTTATTTGAGACTGTTTTTAAGCTTTATTTGATAAACTTTTGCATTTCACAAATTGCAGATTTTCCCTTTTTCCAGTTTTTGGATACTAATATATGGAGGGGGTAATAAGATAAAAAAATTGTATGTAATATTTCAGTGTTCTACTTTTATAATGTAAATAAAGTTGAATTTTAAAAATTTCTTTTCTTTTTTGCAGAAATATTTTTCCACAGTGTGGGTTGAAAAGAACTGAATCAGGCAATGGTGTTATCACATTTCATCATGAAGGATTAAAAAGGAAAAAAAATATAACTTCGCAGACAGGCCCTCCTACCTGCAAACCTACTAGCATTATGAACACATCTCGGAAAGGTAATTTTTATACCATTAAGAGAATGATTTGTTTATAATTCCATGCATTCATGTTTTTAAAAATTTCAATGTATTTAGATTTCTGTCATCATTTCATTCTGATTTCGGGAAGCATGTAATTTCTGTAGGAGTTGGTTGTATATGCATTACAAAAAGGGAAATTTGAAAATTTTTTACTTATACAAAAAGTGTACAAGTTTAATGTCAAATTAATATTTTTTTCTCCCCTACTAATATATTTTCCATCACTAACTATCCATTTTTTTAACTCTAGCAAACTAGCTGAAAAAAAAAACCCATTTTCCTCTTTTCTTTTTGCAACTAATTCACAAATCTATATTAATTAACAACTTTATTATTCATCTCAAAATGTAAGCCTTCAAACATGTTCTTGATCTTAATGTGCAGAAGGAAGTCGCAAGAAGTTTGGGGAGTATGGAAAGTGGAGGGAATTTGAATTTCATGATGAGATAAAAAGTTGAAGCATTATGTGGAAGTGTATTTGTCGTGATACCTCAACATACATCTTATTTCAATTTATGAACAATCTTTTTCTAAAATCTCTTCAATATTTTGGGTACACATTGAATATATACAGAGCAGTGGCTGTTTTTAAATAGGGATGTAACACTAATAGTTCCACTTACCCTGCTAAAATTTGATTTCATTAATTTTCTAATTTTGGGTTTTCTCTAGTTAAATTAGTTGAGGTTTTAACTACAGATATTGCTCCTTTTTTCCCTGACAAAATACAAATCCATGTTTTATCACATTACAGTTTTGTAGAAATTCCTTAACTGTTTGTGCATAATCTTTCTCTAGTTTGCATGTGCAAGTTTTCGCTTCTTTGTGATTAAGTGAGTTAGAGCTAGCACTCTTTGTTTCTGTAGCATATCCTATATTTTAACTCACTAGATGGCAGCACCCTACAATGGAGTGTACATCTAGAATAGTACTAGTTTTCTCCGCTAGGGTTGCAGTATATATATCGGTTATGCTCATGGGTAATTCTCTATTAAATTCTTTGATAATCTTCCTAACATCAATAACTTCAATATTGCAAACCTTGAAAACTACGATCCCAACATTAATAAAAATAGGCCCAGAAGAATTTTACTGGACTCGTAAAGGATGTTTTTTTGAGAGGTATATAACTTTAAATTGCAATAAAACAACGATGTATTATTCGATTGACATGAATTTTTTTTATTCAAAAGATAATCTTGTGGCATTACATTTTAAATATGAATTCTGGCATATGACTGCCACGGCTGGCTCGGATGTAGTCCAATCTGGACGTCCAATTTTCGATGACTTTTTCCAACATTTGTGGCCGTATATCGGCAATAACACGGATAATCGGCGAATGTTGTCTTCCAAATGGTCAAGCGTTTGTGGCTTATCCGCATAGATCAATGACTTTACATAGCCCCACAAAAAATAGTCTAGTGGTGTTAAATCACAAGATCTTGGAGGCCAATTCACAGGTCCAAAACGTGAAATTAGGCGGTCACCAAACGTGTCTTTCAATATATCGATTGTGGCACGAGCTGTGTGACATGTTGCGCCGTCTTGTTGGAACCACAGCCCCTGGACATCATGATTGTTCAATTCAGGAATGAAAAAGTTAGTAATCATGGCTCTATACCGATCACCATTGACTGTAACGTTGTGGCCTTCATCGTTTTTGAAGAAGGATTCTACCAGCCCATAAAGCACACCAAACAGTCAGTTTTTCTGGATGTATCGGTGTTTCGACATACACTTGTGGATTAGCTTCACTCCAAATGCGGCAGTTTTGTTTGTTGACGTAGCCATTCAACCAGAAGTGCGCTTCATCGCTAAGCAAAATTCGCTTATGAAAATCGACCATTATTTTCGAAATAAAATTGCACAATTTGAAAGCGTTGTTCAGGCGTAAGTCTATTCATGATGAATTGCCAAACCAAACTGAGAATAAATCACTTGACAGCTGTTAAATCGGTCGCCATCTTGGAAAGTAATGCCAACTTAAACTTCTATACCTGGAAAAAAAACACTCTGTACAATCCCCCCAAACATTAATTCTCAGTCATTCTCCGGTGGAGAATGACACCCACTCATTGCTAAATTCTTTTTCTTAATTCTTTATTTTTTGCTTTTTTATATTCGCTCTTTTTTTAATCTTTAATCACGCTACCCACACAGGATACCTAACTTTGTAACTTAAAATTTTCCCCATGTCTTTTAATTTAATTGACACCAGGACAGCCAATAGCAGTCGAGTCTCACTCGTCTGCTCTGACGAACTTTGGACATTCTCTTGCTCTCAGCGGACATTTACCGCTGAAACCATCCTGCCTTGCCCCTCCCATTTTATCCTTCCATGTTCACCAATTAGGACACACTGCTCTATCAAGGCCCATCAACGTCAGAGCCCAAATACACCAGTATGGGATGGAGGAACGCTTCGCGTGCCAGTTTCCCAATGATATTCAGCTTCGTCGTCGGTAATCTCTCTCTCTACTAGAGTGTTCAGCATGCAGACGATTTTAGAACATGTGTATACAATAAAGATGTTGAGTTTTATCTTATTGCATCCTGATTGGACATTAACGCTACATATCCTTCAATGGTGACCTGCATGAATAAGATATAATGGCATCAAAATAATGCTTTATTTTTAAAATTTTCACGAAATAGCTAAATTTTTTTGTCAAAAACTGGTAACCACGTGTAATCTTCAAAATGAATGACGTAGGCACCGTCAAGATACCGGCATATAACTTTCATCATCCTACTCTCTGGTTCACAATGTGCGATAGCACATTCCAACCTGGCTGTCCGAAAGCAATAATAACAGACAGCAGAACAAAATTTAACTACATCGCAAATTTACCACCGGAATCTTCAACTATCATTCGTGACGTCATTATGAATCCCGACCCAGCGGAGCCTTACGAAAAAGCGAGAACGAAGCTAATCAAAAGAAGCGGTGAATCATCCCACCAAGAAATCAGGAAATTACTCATAGGAGAGGAACTCGGAGATAGACGTCCCAGCGAACTATTGTGCGTCATGAGGAGGCGCGCGGAATCTCATCAAGTTCCGGACGACCTCATGCTTGAACTTTTCCAGCAGCATCTGCCCACTCATGTACAATCCATTCTTGCAGCTATAAGCCCACTGACATTGGAGAAAGCTGCCGAAGTAGCCGATCGAGTCATGGAGGTGACGCCAATTGCGGTAAGTGCCTGTTCCGTTTCCTCAGACAAAAATTCCATTGAAAGTCATTTACTTGAGGAAATAAAAAAAATTGCGCATTGATGAAATTTCGCGTTGCAGAAGTCGTAATCGTAATCTCCCATTTCATAAGCGTAATCGCTCTAAATCAAAAACATACGAGCAGTGCTGGTACCATTACATATTTGGCTCGGCAGCTCACAAATGTCGCCCTCCGTGTAAATTCTAAAAAAATGAGTCCGGCCAGGTATAATGGCGACTACTGCCTTGCCAAGAAATTTTCGTCGCCTTTTTTTTTTAATTCGAGATTGGTATACTAATGTCACATTTTTAATTGACATGGGATCTGATGTGTCCATAATTCCAGCAACAAAAACACAAAGGCAAAATAATTCACAAATGACACTTTCTGCCGCCAATACATCACCCATACAAGTATACACAACCCAAACTCTTTGGATTTAGGCTTAAGGAGAATTTTCCAGATTTCTTATACAACTTCCTTTTAGTACCGGATGTAAGGAAGCAAGCATTGTTAGACTCGGTGACAAATATTAAATGTCATTGTATTTTAGGCAATAGTAGAATTCATTCAATTAAAACTGTGTCAGGTGATAGTGTTTATCATGAACTTTTAAGAAAATTTCCTAACATCACAAAACCTCCCCTGCCTGATCAAGAAATTAAGCATTCCGTAGTCCATTACATCAAAACAACTAGTTGACCTGTAACAGCTAAAGCTCACCGCCTCGCTCCCGATCGTCTCTGCATCGCAAAAGCGGAATTTCAGAACATGATTGCTCTAGGTCATATGCAACCTTCCAAAAGTAATTACGCCTCACCTTTAAATATGGTTCCTAAAAAAGACAGCACAGAGTGGCAACCAGTCGGTGATTACCGCACACTCAATGCTCAAACTATTAAAGATAATTATAGCGTTCCCAATATTTTAGATTTTACTTCCAATCTTCACGATACAAAAATTTGTTCTCATATTGATCTCGTGAAGGCATATTATCAAATTCCAATTAACCCGGATAATGTACATAAAAGTACAATTATCACACCTTTTGGGTTATTTGAAAGCACTCCGATACAGTTTGGTCTTTGCAATGCCGCTGCTACATTTCAAAGATTCATAGATGAAGTCTTACGAAATCTTCCATTTGTGTTCGCTTTTGTAGATGACATTCTGGTCGCGTTTTCTTCACCCGAAGAACATTTACAACATTTACAAATTTTATTCACACGCTTACAACAATATGGACTATCTTTAAAACCCTCTAAATGCATTTTCGGTGTAACTTCTATAAGTTTCTTAGGCTTTAAAGTATCTGAATCAGGAATAGAACCTTTGTCGGATCGCGTCGATTGCATTTTAAATTTTCCCCAACCTACCACACTCACGCAATTAAGACGTTTCCTCGGGATATTTAATTTTTATCGACGCTTTGTTCCCAAAGCTACTCATTTATTAGCCTCACTAAATAAATTTTTGGAAGGAATTAAAAAGTCTAAAAAAGTTTCTTGTAAAAATTTGCATGACTCAATTCAATGGACTGAGGAGGCAGAGCAGGCATTTAATGATGCCAAAAACGCTTTAGCTGACGCAACTCTTCGACATCCTATTCCAGGTGCAAATTAAGCCTTTGGACTGATGCGAGTGACAAAGCCATATATATAGGTAGTTCTTTTATGCTACTTTGCCAAAACAATTGGGAACCCATTGCTTTTTTGTCAATGAAACTCTCGAAAAGTCAGCAGAAATGGTCCACATATGACAAAGAACTCCTGGCAATGTATATTTCGTTCAATCGTTTTCGTCACATGCTCGAAGGAAGAGACTTCATAATCTACACAGACCAAAAGCCTCTCGTGTATGCCTTTCTGAAAAATCCTGAGAAGAATGGCGACATCTAAATTTCATATCTCAATTCAGTACCGATGTTTGTCATATAAGTGGTACCCGCAACACAGTTGCTGATGCACTTTCAAGAATTGAAGTGAATCAAATATCCAATTCATTTTTAGATTTCGAGGCACTTTCAAAGGCTCAACTAGAAGACAACAAATTACAAAGTTTCCAAAATGACGAGAAATCTTCCCATGTCTTTAAACGTGTGCCATCTCCAATATCAGCCACTGAACTTATCTGTGATACTTCCACTGGCTCTCCCAGACCATTTTTACCATTTAATTCTCGTAGGACCATATTTGAGCATTTTCACAACTTAGCTCACCCTGGTGTTGCAGCATCTTTCCAACTCATTGCATCCAGATATGTTTGGCCAAACATGCGGAAAACAGTGAAAGATTGGGTCCAGAATTGTATTGCTTGTCAACATTCAAAACTGCACAGACACACGAAGACACCTCTGGGCACTTTCGCCTTACCTGATGCAAGATTTTCACACATTCATGTGGATTTGATAGGTCCTTTACCATCATCACAGAAGGAAAATATTTTTGTTTAACAATTGTCGATTGATTCACTAAGTGGCCAGAAGCAGTAGCTATAGAGAACATTACTGAAGAAACAGTTTCTCATGCCATTTTTGACACTTGGATCTCTAGATTTGGTTGTCCAGTTTACCTAACGTCTGACCAAGGCCGACAATTTGAAGCTGCCCTTTTCAAAGAATTAACAAAATTCCTGGGCACAAACCGCATCAGGACCACATCATACCACCCGCAAGCAAATGGTTTAGTGGAACGTTTACATAGAGTGCTAAAGAGTGCCTTAATGGCTCATGAGAATATCAAGTGGACAGAGACCCTACCTTCACTTCTTGGCTTGCGAGTAGCTGTGAAACCCGACATCAATGCTTCAAGTGCAGCCGAGATATGCACTGACACATCTTCAATGCCATTAGACTACGGATTTGTGCAACAGTTGAAAAACCAAATGAATAATTTAAAACCCTTGTCAACATCCACTCATGGATTTTCAAAAATTTTTGTGCACCCTAAATTGGATGACTGTACTCATGTGTTCCTCCGTGTTGACAAAGTTTCCCCATCATTGTTTCAGCCTTACACAGGGCCACACGAAGTCCTATCAAGGAATGACAAACACATAACCTCTAATATAAATGGAAAGAAAAGTTGTGTGTCACTTGATAGAGTTAAACTAGCATTTGTGTTCAAGGATTTGCCCAATACCATTCCTGAGTGCAGAATCATTAGTGCAGAATCATCACATCGCCATCCAGTGACAACAAACTTGCTAACTTCCAAATCAGGTAGACGGGTAAGATTTCCTAAGAGACTAATAACTGAAATTAAATAACTATTCAAGCATGAGATGTATCATATTTTTTTTTTAAGGAAATTTGTTTGACTCTTCATATCTTATGATTTTCATACCTTTTCATATTATGTATATTTATGTAATGCAATCTCAAATATCTGTATGTATATTTTATTTTCTTACAACATAATTTCAAGCATATATATATATAATTTTCTTTTCAGTGTAATTTTCAAGCGTATTTCAAATAATTGTATTTGAGATTGTTTGCTCATGAGCATGTCATATATCATTTTTTCGATACTCTCCATCCCTGGGGGGATACTATTGTAGCATATCCTATATTTTAACTCACTAGATGGTAGCACCTTACAATGGAGTGTACATCTAGAATAGTACTAGTTTTCTCCGCTAGGGTTGCAGTATATATATATCGGTTATGCTCATGGGTAATCCCGCTCTTTCTACTAGAGTGTTCAGCACGCAGACGATTTTAGAACATGTGTCTACAATAAAGATGTTGAGTTTTATCCGATTGTATCCTGATTGGACATAAAGCTGCATATCCTTCATGTCCAAACAGATGATCTTGCAAAATGGTTTTTAACAGTTCCCCTGTTTAAATCTTGTTGAATGTTTTTGTATGTTGAATGGGGATTAATTGATAAATGTTGATTACCTTCCTTTTCTCTTCATCCTATAGGTAATTATTATTTGTTTGAGTTCTAGAAATCTAAAAGTGCTAGTAGTAAATTATGGTGGAGAAATAAAAATATGCATTTGTAATATCTATACTTACTTTCTTAATTATTTCTCAAATCAATCAATACAAACATAATTAAATCTTGATTAACACATTTCCCTAGATTAAATACAATAATCAAATAACACTCAAACTACAATGTCCGTCGTTTCTCAAATCAATCAATTCAAACACTGTCCCAAGAGACTATCTCTTCTTCTTTCTTGCACCAGACTACACCTGTGTGGTCAGTCTCTTACTGAAGGAATTCCATTTCCTCTGTCCCAAAACAATTCAGCATTTCCTGCTTTCAAAACACAAGAGACTTTTCCTTCCCTCGATCGTACTCTCAGGGGTCACCCCCCTCCAAAAACACACCAACCCCTCTGAAGCCGTGCCGATTCGTGCAAACACTCCGTACTTTTTCGCCAACAGTAGTCTTGGACTCTACAACATTTTTTTCTAAGTTGCATGATAGTTTTTCATGTTTAGACCTTTTTTATAATAATTTTTTTAAGGGATCGTGTTGGAGACAGAAAACAGAGGATGAACCCATGTGATTTTGAAGGTTATTGTGATTAGTTCTAGGAATTTATAATAAAAACAATGTTTTTGCCATCTTTTATGTTTGTGTGTGTGTGGAAACACAAGGATGTGTACAAACAGTCAAATGATGCTAATCATTTTTTTTATTTATTTTTTTACTGACTCAAGTCTAAAACTATTTTAGGCCCTGTGTATTTTAGGGAGAAAAAGAACTAGGTTTCATTATTCTTGAAACTTTTGTGACCCAAAAAAAAGAGGAATATAAGAGTACTACATTTTAAAAAGAGTTTTGATAAATTAAAGAGCATGCTTTACATTGTAAACCTTACTCAAAATTATGCTGGTGAATTTTTAAATATTTCAGAATTGGAGAAATACTTTGAAAATAATTTAAAATAATACAATCAAATGTTAGGTTTAAATAATCAGTCAAAAGTAAGACTTTACTTTTAGTGTGCAATTAATATGATTAAAAATATTTGCTTTCAAATAAAAAAATAATAAAATACTTCTTTTTCCCTCTATGCAATTCCTTTAGCTTCAACTTCGATTGCCTGCAAGCCTGGTCAAAGGCAAACCTATAGCCCTATTCTTAAAGCCCAGCTTTCTGCTCCTCCAAGGAGTGGAGTTACATCGCCTCCTTTAAAGCGATCATCTAAAAATGTATCAAATGGACGAAAATGCATTTCTCCTGTGCCTTCATCTTCACAAAATTCTGTTTCAACTGCACAAGCATCTACATCTACTGCAGGCTCCAGTACATTAATCAAAAGCCTTTTGGCTAACAAAGTGCAGCAAAGAAATCTTCAACGACAAGTTTCACCCCAAAATGTTTCAAAAATGGTTATTTATTCACCAGATAAAACTTCATTGCCCAATCAAGGTGCTGTTGGGTCCTCTAATACAATGATGCGATGTATTAGACCTGGAGGCTTATCTCAATTAAATATCAGGCCACCTGTTCAGGCTCGTTTTGTTGCCAATAAAGGTAGTTTGATCTCGCATACTTCACCACGTGTCATCAAATCTGCTGCACTTTTATCCCCGAAAGTAACAAAACATACTGCTGCATCGACTCCTCGTTTAAATGGAATTCAAAAGGATGTTCAGATGGAGGTAAGTCCTTGTAAAATTGAATTACTATTGAATAGTATCAGAATTCCAATAACTTAAGTATCAAGCATAAATTATTTCATTGTTTTTTATCCATCTGTTGTATTTCAAATTAACATCATTAATGAATAAAAAATTTAAATATCAGCTTAATATTTTTAATAATGAACATGGCATTTTTATTAAATTTCTCTCTTCCTGTGATTATTAAAACATGTTAATTCTTTTTCTTTCTTCAAAAAAATTTAGTATTTTGGACCAAATTTCTATTAAATTCTAATCCATTGCTTAAAATGTTTTTGTTGCTGTTTTAATACAATAATTTCAGTGTCATTTTTAGTAAAATCCTTAAACTGTGTGCGATATTTTATGGGTTTTAAGAAAGAATAATAATTCTAAAAAATGAATTTTTACTTCATTTTAAATACTCTTCACCTGCAGTATTATCCTTGTCAAATGCATTATGTACTCTTCTGAATTTAGTTCCCTTTGTGCTCATGTTTTATGCTGTTTGACTTGACAAGATGTAACATAAATATGAAAAATCAAAGTTATCAAATTTATGTATTATATTAATTTATTTTCTTAAATATATCTTTTGGTTTCTATATGTATTTTAGATTATTTGTGTCGTACTTGTTATCTTCAATAAAAAAAAATATTGGTTATGTGTGTGTCATCTTAATTATTTTTATTTTATGTATTGCAGGTCTTCAGTCAAGATGAAGATTCCAAAAGCAATGATGCTACTTACACTCAAGTTATGCAAATGAACTGCTTGCAAAACCATATAAACAGTGATTCTTCCTTTGACACTAAAGATTCTATTTCCTGTGATGGAGATAGTGTTCTTTCATATAAAGAGGCTGACTTGAACTCTGAATCTGAAAAGAACTTCCTATTTTCACAATTTCAAGAAAATTCATTGACTTATAGATTAGTTGGATCAAATGAATTGTCTTCTGGGAATCTCATAGTAATGAAATCTAAGCCATTATCATCTGATGGACTTTCTGCTCCTAAGGAGCAACAAAATGGGTCAAATGTTACTTTTGTAAATAACATAAATTCTGTGGAGAATACTTCTTTGTCATCTCCACCCATAGTTCAACCAAAGATTAACTCACCTTCAAATATTTTAAAACCTGTTTTAAATGACTTAAGTGCTGAAGAGGGCGATGTATCAAAGTTACAGATGCAACAAAAAGATAAAATAAGTAAGAAAGCCCCACTTTTAAATGGTCTCCTAGATAAAGAAAAATCAATACTCCCGGTAGAGGTACAGTCAAATCCATTGATGCAAAATGGGAATATAAGTAACCCACCTTTTGAATTGAGTAGTGATGAATCGAAATCTTCCATGTCACCTGTGCAATCAACTACAAATCAATGTGTTAAGTCTGTAAATTCTGTTGTACCTATTTCATTAAACTCTTCAGTTGCACCTGTCTCATTAAACTCTTCTGTTGCACCTGTGTCATTAGACTCTTCTGTCATACCTGTGTCATCTAGTATGTCTTTATCTAATTCTACTGTCGTATCATCAACATTATCATCTTCATCGACATCATCATTTAACTCTACTGTAACATATGTATCTAATGTAAACTCATCTACGTCAAGCAATTCAGTTTTAAACTCTGCAGTCTTACCAGCCACAAATTTTAATTCAGACGAGGACAATCTAATGCAAATTTGCTCTGGACAAACGACTCTATCTGGAACTATTGAGGTACAGCCTGATCAAAAGGGAGTTGTGCGGCTGCATATTGAAAGCCCTGAAAATTCTAATCAAGGTTCTGACTTATCATCAATAACAGATATTGCACGAACTCTTGAATGTGCATCACAAGCAATATCTAGAACAAATGCTGAATGCAACACACAAGTGCCTTATTGTGGTACTTGTGAAACGACAGCAACAGTTACTGTCATTACTACAAACACATCAACTCTTGCAAGGACAGGTCAACAAATAATTGTTGTTACTCCAGCTCTTAATCAACCACAACTTCATATACAGTCACCCAACATTAAATTTCGTATATTGCACAGTTTACCAAGATCGGAAGAAACGGTTGATCTATTACCGCATGTAAATGCAAATCAGATGAGCAATATAAGACAACCTGCTCCTGAAACTCCCTCCATTTCTACTGCCACCTTAAAAAGGCCGTCCATTGATACTTCATCTGCAACAGATGCTAAAAGAACTCGCATTGACACCAAGACTCCATTGTTAGAAGCTACTCTTCGTTTGCCCTCCCCCGTGCCATGTTCTGTTGCATCTTGTTCTAATGTCAAATCATTCCAAGAAAATCAGTCATTCTTAAGAAATTCTCAAATCGAAAATCTTTCATCACCTAAATTAACATCTGCTAAAGCTGTACCTGTCCAAAATGTTGATTATCCAAATGAAAGGGAAGTAAAAACATTTTCAGGTCTGTCTTCTGCTAGTGATAATCCATCTCTCAGTGCACCTCCACAAGTACCTCCAAAATCTATGTCTTCTACTAAATTAGAATATACCTGTGAATGGAAGGATTGTGGTCTGTAAGTATCAACATTTTTGATAACTTTTTTTCTCTTTTATTAATAAGAGTTAATTGATTCATGAGTACTCCTGTATAGCTTAACTTAATGTGCACTCTTTTCTTTAATGAAACACATTCAAATTTTGAAAGCTGAACTAAGAAATGATGTTTAAAAAACTAAACAGATCTACAGAATCAAATCAGATTTGTGGGAAAATATTTTTCATTCATCTTTACTATGCCATACCATGTCTAGCTGAAGTATGGTATTGCCAATTCTTTTGAAAGAGAAAGTGGACCCTTGTTTGGTTTCCATGGGATCTTTCTACCTGACTTATTAAAAAAGTCATCAAACTGAAAATCTGTTCTTTTCACCTTGTAATCTGATATGCATGTTGTAATTAGTTCCCAGGGAATTAACTTTTCTTCTTTACTTAAAAACTGATGTATTGTTCAATGTGTACTTATATAGTATGTTTTAGAGATCAAAGATAGAATTCACAGTTTTAGAAATTTGGCATTATTTATCTCGTATATTAATATTGTGATTTTATGCTTTTCAACTTTGTGTTTTCAAATAAAATGTGACTATTAAAACTATTTTTTAAATTGAAAAGAGTATTTGAAAATTATATGTCATACATAAAATGTGTGTGTATGCTTGTGATATATTTATACAATCATGATTTCATCATGTGGAGGGAAAAGGTTGTTCCTGCTTTGACATTGCTAATCATCTGAGTTTTATATACTCAAAAATAAATTTAGCTCTGATTAATGTTAGCATAAGATATTTTCTGCAATTTAATAAATTCTGGGTACATTTTTTTAAAAACTCAAACATATTTCATCTAAATGAATGAAATAAAGAGCATATTAATTTCTTAATTTATAGGCTATTAGTTTTCTCCCTACTACTTTGTTCATGTGCTTATTCTCTTGAGTAAACGGATCTTCGTTTATTACTCTTTCAGTGCCGTTCAAGGGCTAAGTTGAAAATTAGATATCACAAAAATTGCCTTTCTTATTCAAGTAAAATGGTTTGAGTTCTGATTCTAATGATTATTGTGTCGGATAATGGGGGCACTTGCATGATAAATCAAACTAAACCCCAAATTCCTTGTAATTTGATGTGGGTAATTTCATAAGACTGTACAATGTATGTGCCTCTGATATTCCAAAGTAGGTTTTAATGATGGGTTTAATTGCCAATAAGCCTGTATTGAAATGTTCATTCAAAGCTTGCTACTTCCCTCTATTGCATTACATGAAACAAAATAGATATCTACCCCCAAAATTCTATGTGTACCAAATTTATTACCAATTTTTAAAGAATAATAAGCAATGAATGTATATGTGCAAAATATGAACTCATTATTATTACTCTAAATGTAAAGTGTTCTTTGAAAATAGTGCAAAAATGTGAGGCTTCTTAAATTTGTATTATTTCATGAGCTAGTTGACTTAATGTAGAAGTTAGTAAAATATATTTGTACATTAAAATGTTTTCATAAAAGTTTATTCTAAATTTGCTTCCCATTATTTTAGCTAAGTATTGTTGTTATTATTTATTTATATTTTAAAACTTGTACATATTCATGTTATATACAGGGTTTACAATACTAATTGAAACCCTTAGGTATGTGTAAGCTTTTCTTTCATTCTCACAATAGGTATATCCAAACTTCAGTGAGATTTCATTTTTTATTTAATTTTGACAGAAAATTAACTTTTATAGAATATTAAAAATTAGGCTCATTTATTTCTTTTGTTTAAATTATCCTGATAGGATAAAGTAATGTTACTAGGTACCTTGCACTATATTGAGCCATGGGCTGTGGATATATATCCAAGTTAGATGAAACTGAAAAATTCTGACTGAAAACTGAAAAAAGTAAAAAGGATGCTGTAGATTCAAGTAAATTAAATTAAATTAAATTTCTAAGCAGTATTTATATCTTTCTCTGTATAATTTTAGTCGAGTAAAGTGAACGCTGTGATTCTTTTTATGTAAAACTGCCCTTTTCAACTTATAAAAGATTTTAGATACCCAGTTTGGAATTTCGACAGAAACCTGTTCTCTATTTAACTCTGCAAGGATTGGCTAGTATTTTTGTTAAAATTTATTATTATTGTTTAACTCAAAGCTTTTATTGTTTATACTAAACTCTCCAAAAACACCTTTTGTAAAATTATCAATATTTTATAATTTCATTTGGCTGACTTATTTCACCTGTAGTAAGCAATACTTAAGACAAAACATAATTTTATTTCAGATATTTTTAATATTGTACATAGCTTGTTATTAAGTGTAGTTAATAAAATTATCCAGTGTTTTTATTTTAAAGAATGTACTTAGTCATTTTTGAGAAAATTTGGTCATTGATCTTGTCAAAAAAAAATCATTGTACTAATGTCTTTTGTTTTCAGTATCACACACTCTTTTGGGGATGCTTCAGTTCCAAGTGTGACATGACGTTTCTCCCTTTGAGTGTGTTAGGGGAAGCTTTAAAAATCTACCTCTGAATCATTTATTATGCCATTATCTTGAAGGACAGATGGCACATCTAAAAAGATCTTTCAAAAATTGATAAATTTGTTTAGCAAGGATGTTTTTTATACATTTCTTAATGAAATATTTCTTTATGTGGTTGATAAGGAGTTCATAAAAAAGTCTACATTGAAAATATTTTCCAGCTTTACAAAATAGCAAGAAAATGCTTTAAGAGCTTAAAAGGCCAGAAATCTTTTAAAGAAAACTGATGGATAAAACTAATCCATAGTTTTACTGACACAGTGTGATAAAGATGATTATTAACCTTCACCTTTCAAGTATTTTTCATATATAAATACTTTATCTTTTATAATAGCCCCAAAAGATATAATTCTACTTTTATTCTCTTGGCGTTATCTCTATGGGCCCCAAGAGTCCATATATATTAAATAGACCACATAATCAAGGTCTGAAATACAATTTTTTAGGTACTGGGAATATTCATGCTGTAACTAGAATTACAAATTTTTGAACTCAACATATCTTGGCAAGGAAGTTTTAGTGATTATATATTTTTCTCAAATATAGATACTTGTAAGACATTTCATTGTAAAATCTTTTGTTTTACCTATGAAGCCTCAAGCATTTATGGAATTGACATATAAGAATGTTATAAAATAATAAGTATTTTTAAAAAACTGACTGATATGATCTGTGCATACAAGCTGATGGAATATAAATGAATCTACAATGTAATGTCTATCCAATCTTACGCATGTTAAATCATAATATCAACTATCACAAATTGCAAAAAAAAAAGCACTTAAAAAGCACAAATTGCAAAAAAACAAATTGCAGCACTTAAAAAGGACTGCATAAAAACAAATTTGACTGTTCCTACAAAGTGACGATTGCTCATCATTAAGAAAATTAAGAAAAATATTTGGATTCACCAATTGATAAATGATCTTTGCATAATTGAATAATAAGCTTAGTTTTTTTAATAATTTACTTGTTAGTCATTAGCAAAATTATCCTATTTCTCATTCTTGGTCTGTTGCAGTTGGTACAGATATATTTCCCTCTGAATATATTTTGTATTCTTTTATTATACAATGAAGTAAACCATTATGAAAACTTTTATTTTACTTAATTTTTTTATAGTATGTTTTCATTTCCAATATTACTTGTTTTGGTGTTTTATGCACCATCTCTTAGTGTATCATTTAGTTTTTGAATGATTTTTTTTAAATCTTGCAATCTTCAATATAGAAAAAAATCCTAGTGCACTCGGAAATATTAATAAGAAAGATCATTATTGCATTTAACAAGAAAATTTCTGTAGGAAGAATATCTCTACATATAAATTTATAAATTTAAATAAACAGTTAATTGTTATTTTTTTTTCAGAAAATTTCCTAATCCTAGGTCAGTATTCATGCATGCAAGTAAAGTACATACTCCATACTGTAATGATGATATGATTTGTCAATGGGAAGGATGTGATTCCATGAAAAGAAGACGATTCTCTTTGCTAACTCATTTACAGGTAATTAATTAATTGATTCTTTTTCTGAAGGCAATTGAATTGTAAATGCACTTTAGGAAGAAAATTGTTACATTGTTTCATTGGTCATCATAGTCATAGCACAATTAAATGTAAGATATGGTATTTTTAAGTAAATATTTATTTAGAAAAATTGTTTTTTTTAAGAAAGCATACATTAAGCAATGCAATCATTTCATTTTCTAAGTTATAAAATATAGGATCTTGTCCTAAGTGGTCTTAAAGTATAGAAATCTATTCAAAATATCTGTTGATTAAAATGAAGTCTTCGTATTATAGTTGAGTATTTTTTTTATCCTAACATATAAACAGATTGATATGTATTCTCATATTTAGTATAATTTAAAATTAAACTTAATTGCAAAAATCATAAAGTGATATCAGAGGCAGAATTTTTTGGGTTTTTTTTTTTACTAAAAACACTAGATTAGTATGACATTAAGGACTGCAAATTTATTTTGTGTTCCAAACCTTGTGTGTATTTTTAATTCAACATCTTTTTGATATTGTGAGAATGCTTGAATTGTAGAAATCTGTTCGAATTTTGTGTGTTATATAATCTTATAGATAGTGTATTTAAGTTACTGGGGTCCATTTTTTATCTTCTTTAGAGCATTTCTATGAGGATTTCTAAAACAGTGATTTTTGTGAAAGAAAGAATTATTTTAATATAAGAATTTTTTATGAAATTATATGCACAATCTGTGTATGGTTTGAAAAAACACTTAAGTGTGTTAAATAAAAATTGCCAAGTTAATTACTGCTTTTATGTAATTTTTTTTGTTTTATATTTGTATTCCTTTTTATTGAAAGTTTTGTTGCTTTTATCAAAACATAGTTTTTTCATGCTCTTTTTAATAAAAGTTGTGTTCAAATTTAGAAATTGTAACAAAATCAAATGATAAACTTCCCATAAATTTTTTTAGCACATCTTATTTTTTTAAATTAAAACTACCGATTATTAATAAGGGTTTGATCTAGGTTTATAATTGGGAAGAAAACGATTGAGATCTATTTATATGGAAAAAATGGATCGTTTTTTTTTACAATTGAAAAACTGATGAACCCTAAATCATTACTTTTAAACAGAAATAAGCAAATTGAGCTGGTTGCTTTGTCAAATCTATTTAAAATTAGTAACAAAGAAATATCGGCTTTAAACTTTGGACTTAAAAATTTTTTTGTAGTAAAATGTGATTTTGATGTTTTATTGACTCAATAAAATGTCTTTTTGTTATTTCTGGTTTTTAACAAATATTAGACAAAATTAAATGCTGAAACTTGTTTATTTGATAAAGGGTTTTTTTTGTGTTTTATTTAAAGTATTATGTATTAATATGTCTATGTAAACTCAATGTATGTGTGAAATTAAATGCTGTATAATACATAAAACATATTCTGTAACATATTCAGAACAGATAAAAAGATTTTCATTCAACAACTAAGATGGCTTTTTAATTGGCTGCGTGTATTTAGTCATACATAATGACATTTATTTATTATTTTTGTATTAATGTTTTGAGAAAGAAAAAATTGTCATATTTTATTTGATCACAGCATTGGTAGAAAATTCTTCAGTTAATCATAATCATGATTGGCTCTGACATGTAAATTTCCTGTAAGTAAATGCATTCAATACATTCTTGGTAGTAATTCTTATTTGGGATAACTGCTTGGAAAGCTTGATGAAAATTTTGGAATTTTTTCTTGTAAAGTTACATGATTAATTCAGCGTAATTGTTTATTATTTATTTATTTTTAAAAATATGCATGAATATGTTCATTTATTTTTTCTACAAGTTAAATGGTCATTCAAATTTAATAGTGAAAAAAAAAGCATGCTTATTATTTTGTAGTGTTTTTATTATTTAATTTCCTTAAAAAGTTAGACTGCGTAGAAAGGAATTTATTTTTATGTTTATCTGCAGGACTGGCATTGTAATGAAAGAGTTCTGCATATCCAAGCTTTGAGGAGGAAGCAGTTATCCCAGCAGGGCAAAACGTCCATTGCACCACCTCAAATGCCTCCCCCTCATCCTGGTTATGCTCCTGATGCTGCTTTTTTGGCTATAAGGAGGCATGCCCTTCAATATATCAATCCTAAGGAACTTTCTGTGAGTTTTGTTTTGTTTTTGTTTTTGTTTATGTATTTGTTTGCATGTTCTGGTTTTCTTCCAATTTTTAATTAAATGAAACTACCAAATCAGAAGTTAACATGAAAGGCTTTATTTTTGGGGTATTGAAAAAACTTCTCTTGAAAACTTACAAGCTTTGCTTAGCTTGTTTTTTACAAATTGAACAGTCTTTTTTTAAAAACAATATGTTGTACTGAATACATTTGTATTGTTAATTAAGGATTTGAATATAATTTATGAGCTAAGTGTTTGTTTTAAACATAGTGTATTTTAAGTATGAAATTTTAAGAAATTGAAAAAGAATAGTAAGTAAAGTAAAAGTTACTACCTCTTAAAAGATTTCTTGAAAATGAGAGAGAATATTGATGGTGTTTTATAAAATTGGAATTAATTTTAATCCAGTTTCTTCATGTCATGAATGTTTCCCGTCTGAGGATTGTTTTTTTTTTTTTTTTTTTTTTTTTTTTTTTTTTTTGTTTTGTTCTTTCACTCTGCCCCATTTTTCTAAATAACAAGTGTGAGCAGCCAAAAACAAATTTGATTTGCAACAATGTGCTAATTTTCGGGAATCTCAACACATAAAATAATTAAGACTCCACTTTCACATGATATTTGCTTGTATGTAAAATAAATTTCTATTTGTACTATTTAATGAATGTATTCCTCCTAGGAAGATCATTTTGCATTCTTGGATTTGGCATGAACCCTACAGCAGAATGATTATGTATTTTGGACAGATATAGGTTAAATCTGAGGTGTGTGTGCGTGTGTGCATATGCTTGTCGCATTCCAGAAATTGCTGTTTTGCTTCTAATTATATTTTGGTGTTATGAATCTTCACAGATTAGGAAGAGCTTTTTTAGAGTGATATTATTTCAGACTTACATATGTATATTCAACAATTATGTTAATATTATATGGATATTATCCAAGTTTCATAATTTAGACCTTTATAGGTGCATTGGTCCAGAATTTCTTTTAATGGACTAATTTCCACCATATAAAATACTATTCTATATTCTGTATCAATTTAAACCCTGCCTAATTAGCATCAATGACCTTTACAGGAATAAGTTTTATATCTTTATTAGTAGAAGAATTGTTCTGATGAATCTCAGAGAGAGAGTTCTTTTAGTTGAACCTACCCCATATACATTTTTCCATTTATCTGTGATGGTTCAGATAAACATCTTATTTATCATTTATTATATTAATCAACTTTGATACTATTTGTCACTACATAGTGAAAAACTTTCCAAGACAGCAACTGTCTTTCAGATCAGATGTTAACCCTTTAATTGTCAAGTTATTTCAATGGTTTGGGTACATAAATTTTCACTATAATGCAGAAGACTAAGAGATGAAGCCAAAATAAACCTCTCCCGATATGTATTCAGGTATAAAACAATAAGGTGCACTCAAAAAATAACCCTGTATAATACTCAGGTGTGACATTTTGAAACTCGAGCGTTGTGCTCGAGATAATCTCGGGCATGACAGTTTTAGGTTAATGTGTCATAGAAAAAGAAACAATGTACATGAGGAAGATTTCTTTCAGCATACTATGGAAGTTGGGAGAGTGGGGTGTACTAACTGTGGTGTGTTTGCCATTTGACCATTGTTCAAAATTATGAGATCCATCACAAATAGACCCTGTGTTACTTCTGAGTGTGACGTTTATAAACAATCAACCAAAATGCTGTAGCTGAATTTATGTTGAAGGAATATAAAATGTAAAAACTTTAATGTTTGAAAAGCATTTATAACAAAGTGTGAAATGAATAAAATTATAGTAGAATATACATGCAGATTTTAATGTAAAGGTATTACTGGTTTCATATAGCTTTTGTTAAGTCTTAATACATGCAGATTTTAATGTAAAGGTATTACTGGTTTCATATAGCTTTTGTTAAGTCTTATATCTATGTATTCGAGAAGCGATAAATTTTATGAATTATTACAGTTTGAAACTTAAGCCAAAATATTTTTTTAAAAAAATTGTTCAAAAAGGGGATTTTGACCTTTTTTTTAGCTTTTTTATCTAATGACTTGTCAATAATTTATTTTTTCATTGCTTATTTTTGTGTAGTAATTATTTTTTAAACTTAGTTAAGGTTCATGTTATTATTTAGGAAACAAATCTGTTTATAAGATTTTTATTAATTTTCTGTACACTTTTCTTTTGTTAGCTACTTATAACAAACAACTGATGCCAAATATAAATGAAACAAAGTTTAGGTCTTATGCTACAAGTTATATAAAATTTTCAAAAGTTCCTCTTTTAAGATTAAATGTATATTCGTAGAAAAAGACTGGAAAATAAAACAGAGCAAATTAGTTTTTAAAAACATTAAGTAGAAAATAGTTTAGAATTTTCTTTTCCTTCAGTTGTCATGAACTTGTACACATGTTTGAGATATATCTGTTCTCAATGGAGTGTTTGCCATCGTCTAATGTCTTATAATATTAGAATTTACAAATGTTCAAGTATAAAACTGGATCTTTTCTTTTGTAGGGTATCTTTAGGTTTGTTAGATGTGATCTAAAAAGATTTTTCAGCAAATTCGCGAAACATTTTACAAAAGACAGGTTTTTTTATTTTTTGCTTTATCTTTCAATTTTAATACAGTTTGCATTATTAACTAACTATAAGGAATTGTGATTTTTTTTGTTGGAAAGTGTACTTGTTTTCAATTTTATAATTCAAGTTAAAATATACTTGTTATATGAAATATTCTAGAAAATTGTAATTTTTGAGATAGGAATATTGTCTGATTTAGTTTTAAAAATTTCAATAGAATTTTTTTTTGCATAAGTTTTTATAGGTATTGTTGAGTTGTAGTAAAATGCAGCATAAAAATATTTGTTTGCTGTGCTGTAGTTGACATTGGTACATATATAAGTTGATGGATTATTGGAGTACCTGCTTCCCGCAGGGAAGCTCAAGCTCCTATCATGAAATACTGGGTGGTTACATGGGTTCAGCTTATCTCTTAGCCCTTTGCTGCATCATTATAAAAATTTTGTGAGATTGAATAAAAGTAAAAGTAGTTAAGAATTTAAAATGTGATAAAATGAGAATTTAATTGTGTGAGGAATTAATTAGAGTCTTGAGTATTAAATTAAATGCCTGAGTGTTGGAATAAAAATTTGCTTAAAGTTCGCCCAAAATGGGCGCCTATATGAGTGAATTAGTGAGAGTCTGTGTGGTCCAATCAGGGGGCAGCCTATCGGAACCTGCTGAAGTGGGTGTGTCTGAGAAGGTGGAGTTCTGGAAGCCGAGGCGTTCTCAGAGCTCGTGATGCTAGTGGTCGGCTCGCTCT
The DNA here is from genome assembly GCA_019973935.1 of Trichonephila clavipes. Lineage (NCBI taxonomy): Eukaryota > Metazoa > Arthropoda > Arachnida > Araneae > Nephilidae > Trichonephila > Trichonephila clavipes. Next base: position 528,495 of record BMAU01000244.1, on the reverse strand, counting down.
CTTCCTATTGGTCGAGAGTGAGTTCGATAGAGGAATTGTGAATATCGAGAGAGTGGATGATTTGAGAGATTAAATTAAGATATTTCGTGGTCTGTTAAATAAAGGATTAATGTTATATTTATCAATGCGAGCGATTGCTCGATTAGTATGAGAATCTATGTTGTTGAAGAACTTAATCGCGATTTTTTTGAAAAATTCTTTTAAGGTTTTAATTTTTAAAGCAAATCTGATTTCATCATTTCTGATGTACCAAGGGGAGTCTGTGATAATTTTTAAAATTTTGTTTTGTGCTGTTTCTAACATTTTAATATTAGAATAGGCTGCGTGGCCCCAGATTGGACTTGCATATTGTAGGACAGGTCTGAGAACGAGTTTATAAATAAGCAACTTGTTTCTTAAAGATAAACACGATTTCCGTGCGATTAAAGGGAAAACTTTAGCGACGGAAATGTTAAAATTTCGGTGAACGCGAATGATATGTTGTTTGAAAGTGAGCCTTTTATCGAGGATCACCCCTAAGTATTTGGTGTTTTTAGACCAGGGTATGTGTGTGTTGTGAAGGTATAACTTGGGTGGTTCTTTTCTGATGTGGTATGAGAAGAAGACGGCCTCTGTCTTTGCTACATTTAAAGCAATTTTCCATGTAGAGAACCAGTCTTCGAGTTTCGCGATGTGCTTGTGTAGGAAGTGAGTAACGAGTTGGAGTTCGTTACTTTGTGCCAGGATCGCCGTGTCATCGGCAAACATGCAAATCGTGGATTGGCTGGTTCTAGGAATATCGTTAACATAGATATTAAATAGAATCGGAGAGATGGAACTACCCTGAGGTGTTCCTGCAATTATTCTTCTGTTGGAAGAATGTGAGTTATTAACTTTCACCGTGAAAGAACGGTTATTTAAAAAGAATTAATTAGTTTAATTAAGTGGGGAGGGGTTTTAATTTTAATTAATTTGTAGAGTAGTCCCACATGCCATACTCTATCAAAAGCCTTCTGGATGTCTAGGAAAACAGCGCCGGTAGATTTCCGGTCTTGGAATCCTGATTTAATGTACTCCACCACCCGCAGAAGCTGGTGTGATGTGGAGAGTCCGGCTCTACATTGGTACAGATATTGTGTTTTCTAATTAAAAACAATTTTTTTTTCATTTTCTACAGAACAGTAATCCCCCCTCCAATCGTTGGAACTCTTAAATTCAGTTGAGTAATAAATATATCTAAAATATATAAAGTTTCTTCAGCTATTTAAAGAATTTAAACTTTGAACATTTAAATATTTCTTTTAAAAAAGTATAGCTTCTATGAAAAGAAATTTTTAAGATATTTCCATGAAGAAACATTTTTAAAAATGTTTTTTCCCTTCCAAGTTGGAAATGATCCCCCTCTCCATTTACTTTTCTTTTTTTGTGTAATGTTGTGCACATAATCATTTTTTAGTCTATATAAGTCGTTCACTAACATTAAAGAGAGTTAACTTCAATAAATTACCATAGATTTAACGTTCAAAGTCTTTATTCAATTGTAACTTCACAGAAATAAAATATTTTTATTTGAAAGATTGATTCTGGGTCCCTTTTATAGATTAATACTTCAAATATCGATTATATCAAATTCTTGACAAGTTTGTACATATGATGAGCTCAATGATGCTAACATTCTTTACGTTTTTAGTAAAATACATATTTAAAATTTCATATTAACTTGTTTTTCACTGAGAGGTTTGATATTTAAAAAAAATTTTTTTTTAAAGGAGTATAGCTTTAATAGGTTCTTTGATAAAGAAACATTAAATTAAAAATTACTTATGAGACACTCTTTGAAATCGATCCGTAATTCGTAACAGAAACTATATAAAATAATTTAAAGAACGAAACCTAATTAAAACGACAAGTTTCTACAAAAAATTGTATAAAATGATTAAAACTTTTAGCTTGGGAAGTCCTGTGGGGCGAACGTCTGTTGGTCCCCGAAACTTGTGTGCTGCCTTGAAGTCTTCATGTTAACTTGGTATAAAGATTAAGAGATATACATAGTTTTAGGTTTGCTTAGTACATCCCTATGAAAATAAATATTTGCAGGTGGAAGCTTTTACTGAGCAAATAAAAATCTTTTTAAATGATATATTGGGATGAATCTCTTTTGTCACTATTTATCTGTTAAAATTTTGATATTTTTTTTAGGAAGAAAAGGAGAGTGCTCTTACCAAAAGTATTCGTTTAACAAGTGCCCTCATTCTCAGAAATTTGGTGACACATAGTTCTTTAGCTAGGACGTAAGTATTTATTTAACAAAGGATTAATATTTTAATTATTTCTGTTTAACTTAGCATCAATTGATTGATAAGTTTTAGAACTCACTTATACTTTAATATTTTCATTCGCCTCATGTGCATTACAGCTAAATATATAATTGATTTGTGATTTTTAGGGCATTTATTTTAAAATGAGTAAGAGAATGAATGAGGACATATTATAAACTCGGTTGTACTTGATTTTAATTGCACCAGAATGACACAATTTGTATTGGAATGTTATTTTATGTAATGAATTGATAGTGCATAATTGATGAAATGTATTAATGAAACTTCAGAATGTTTGGTTGTATATTTATTCAAATTCTTTTTTTGTCCTCCTTTTTTAGGTATGTTAGGAGGTTCGAACCAGAATTAGCCTACTTAGCCATGTCTCCCGTTGAAGCTGCTAGAACAATAGCACAATGCCTTTCTGAAATATCCAGGACTCAAGATTAAATGCTTTAAATAAGCAGTACTCTTCTCCTTGTGCCATGCAGTCTCTTCTACTGGTGAATGGAAGATCTTAGATAAGCACTATTCATTGTAGATAGCCTCTCCTGTGCAGCATATTTGTCATACTAGCATATCAAAAGATATGATTGCTGTTGAAAGAGGCATAGATTGCAAACTGACTTTTTCGCAGAGTATTTAAAATTTATATCATTGTATTTAAAACATTTCATGTTGTATACAAGACTTCCTATATTTTGAGTTGAAAATGCCTCTGGGCTTTAAAGTGAATTTTATATAGACCTAAGAAAGATTCATATTGTTGATTATAAAGAGGTGTACAAAATCAAGTCTGTTTCACAAGAACAATGTTTTTAAACATTAAAAATGTATTCAGGACCAAGAATCCATGATATCGCAACATAGTTGTTGATTGTAAAAAAAAAAAAAATTCAAAGAAAATCATGTTTTACAGAAGTATTTAATTCATGCTACTTATTGCATGATGAGATGTATTTAACGATTTTAGGTGCTGTTCTTGTACCACTGTAAATTATGAATAAATACTCATCATCTCACTTGTAGAAAAAAAATTTCACCTTGTGAATATCATTTATGGAAAAAAATAGTCTTGTCAAAGAATGAAGCCATTTAGGTTAAAATCAATGACATATTGGCATTCCAATTTGTAACTCATTCTTCATTTTTATATTTTTTTAGCTTCATATTAAACCTTTTATTTATTGACATTTTAATTGCTAGTTCCCATTATTATACCTTTCTTCTGAAACAAATGAATTATATTTATTTTATATTAGAAACAATGTTATCATTTTTACAATGTGTCCTGGAAAAAAAAATCTTAACTGGCTTCTTCAAAGGGCTTTCATAGCAAAAAGGTCATACAGTTGTTCATGAGAACTTTGCATTTTATTGTCACTTTTTATGAAGCTGAAAGATTTGCAGCTTGTTTGTTTTTATGTGTAATGTTCAAGAATAAAAGAAGTATCCCTAGAAATGTGTTTCATTTTTTAAAATTTGTTTCGAACCTATGCTTCTAATTGTGTGAAACAAGCTATTGATTTTCTAAGTATTCCTATATTCCTAACTTATTTTGGAAGAAAGATAGTTGAGTGAAAATAAGTATTAAAATCCAGTATTTTTTTTTGTATTTTTTAAAAAGAAATTTTTACTCTATTAATAAAAAAATCGATTTGATTAACAATCTAGTTTTGAAGTTGCTAGAATCATTTTTAGGTATAAAAGTTAATGGTTGCTGTTTTGAATGAGTTTGAATTTAGCATATCTTTCCAGGTCTGTTGACAAAGGCCTTGGTAAGTGTTGTCTACTTTTCCCTCCAAGACCGAATTGACAATTTTTGCTTTTGTTTAACTCTGAAATGGAGCAATATTTCCCAAACTTGCATCGTGTTTGATATTTGGTTTAAGACTTTTTTTAATAGTGTAGGATATTGATATATTCTATTCAGCTCGTTTGTGAAATAGATTTGTAAATGTCCAAGCAAGTATGAAACAGTCCTTTGAGTGGCCTATACTTGGCTGCCAGAGAGATTTGATGGGAAGCACCCTTATGTGAGGTTGTTTTGGAGGTTTCAGTTGGGAAAGAAGGCTAACAACACACAAAAGTGAGTTTTAAGTTAGTTCAATGGCACGAAAAGTAAAAATATTCCTTATCATTGAATTATCTGGCTCATAAATACCTTCTATAAGCAGTGGCGTAACAGAGAATATTAGACCCCTCCCCCCTGCAAAAGCAGGTTTTGGGCCCAAAGCCGGATCTTACAAAAGATTGCAAGACCATAACATGATATAGGCTTTGGGCCCACCCGCTATGTGTGTGTGGGGGGGGTGTACGTTGCACCATTGTCTATAAGTTTTGTAGTCTTAAGTAATCTTATACATTTATAAAGGAAAAAACAGACTGCCTTACACTCATCACGAGATATCTGGAATTATTAAACCTGCAAACTCTTGAAGTTTGATAAGCATGTTTCTTTTGACGAATAGAGATCCGCTAAAAACGAGTTTTGCGTTATAATGAAAAATTTCAGATTTCGATTTGTTCGACCTGAAATTTGACATGTTTCTTTTGTTGAGTAGAGAGCCGCAAAAGGCGTCTTCAGTATCGATTTCTAGGGGTTAAGGCGGCGTTATATATAAAATTTACTGTGTTTCAAATATTCCTGCTGTTTTGAAATCCGGTAAGCATATCTCAATTTATGACTAAAAATCCGCTAAGGCGGGTTTTGCAGAAGTCTGTTTTCAAGGAGAAGGAGCATGCAAGGGCATAATAAAAAAAATTCTGTTGTTGAACTATGAAAGCTACAGACTTAGAATTAGGTAAGCAGATTTCTTTTCATAAGCTAAGAACAGGTTTATCAAAAATCGACTTCCAAGGGCGTGCTGCCGGAAGTTAAGAGGGCGTTATAGGTAAAAGTTGAAGTTTTTGAACTAATAAACTCAAAGACTTGAAATTTGGTCAGCATGTTTATTTTGTTGAATAGAAATCCGCTAAAATTGGTTTATGGCTTAAATTAATTTTGAGTGAGGGGTTAATGGAAGTATAAAAGATTATTTTACTTCCTTTTTAGAAATTCAGATCATGTTCGGTTTAAACCAAGAGATGAGGGCTCTGAGGATGTTTCTCAATACAATCAAATGCATTATTCAAGTACGTAGGTATTAATAATTTATATATATCAACAGTATACATATTCATACGATGTCATGAAATCTCTGTGATGTTTCTACCCGGAATAATGGATTCGTATTGCTTATCTAAAAAACCCCAATTCGTATTGTTGATTTTATGTGATAAATATTTATATACCAGGTGGTTATAATTAAACTTCGCCTATAAACGGCATCCTACAGCGCAAACGGTTGAACGGAATGCCACGAAATTTTGTGTATGAGCTATACATGAGATGCGCTCACGGAATTTCGAGGGGAAAAAATTTAGTTACAAAATGTCCACCAGAGGGCGCCTTTTCGTGAAAAGCCTGAAATTTAACACAATAAAAATGGAATATAGAAACAATATTAACAATCCAGAACAAGAAATAAAAATGCAAAACCGCTAAAAGCTGTCAGTTGTGGGAAAAAAATGTTGAGATTTGCATGCTTGGGAAGAAGAGGAAGCTTTATGCAAAACAGGTTAGGGTATAAAACGTGTGCAGACGTTGTTTTGCTTAAGCTGATGTTTCCAGCTGTACTAATGACGATCTCTTTAGTTGAACGTGCGATATTGGGGAAGCTGTGTTACGAAAACAAGATCGCTGGATCTAACTCCGTGTGATTTACGGTTATGGGGCTTTCTCAGAAGTCTGGTGTATCTTGGAGGTGTTGCGACGTTTAATGACTTGAACTCCATAATGCTTTATGTGCGAAGCCTCGCAACTGATCAGTTACGATCTGCTGTTGAACACACTGTCCACCGCCTTGAAATTTTGCATGTGAATGTGGGTGGTCACTTTCAGCACCTTTCCCTACATCGTCCTGTACACGATTGCGACAACTGCTCCTCTTGTGCAATTTCGTCCTAATCTGTACTTGTTTCTGCAAACTGAACTGTTTTTGTTTCTCCGTGGTTTGATGACAAGGTGATATGAAACTAGTCACTAAAAGTTATTGTTTCTGTATTCCGTTTTGGTCGTTTATTGTGTTAGATTTCAAGTTTTCCCCGAAAAGGCGTCCTCTGGAGGACATTTTGGAGCTAAAGTTTTTGTTTCGAAATTCTGTGAGTGTATCTCGCGTATAACTCATACACAAAATTTCTTTGAATTCCGTTCATCCGTTTGAGCTGTAGGATACTGTTTTATAGGGGAAGTTTAACTAGAACCCCACCTGGTATTATAAACCTTTGCTGGCGTTTTTCAGATATCCTCAGCTTCAATACGGATTTTATGTCTTCCTAAGTACTTTGTTATTATTAAATTATGTTTGTTGGATCATATCAATATGTTGCACATTCTCAAGTAAAATAGAAAAAATCAGTATTATTTTTTTAACAAAAAGTGAGACATTCGAAATCTTAGGAATGCATAAACTTTTCGGAAAAGAGAAGAAACACTATGCCTAGACAAATCGAAAAATATTCTTTTTATTACATGGCAATGAAAACGCAGCGTTTGACATACGATTGGATAAGAAATTTCAGGATAAGACTGGATTTGCAATGACTTTGTAAAAAGTGGATAACAATTTCTAATTACTTAAATAAAAATGTGAACTATACATAAAATACGAATGGTACAGTTGAGGGTTTTTAACAGATATCTTTTAAAAGGATGATTTACAAAATTGTTTTTTTTTGGGGGGAGATGCGAGTTTGATTTTTCTTCCTCCTCTAATGATTGGGGATAAGTGCTGAACATATACTCAAAATTCAATATTACTTTGAAACCAACTGACATTTCTCTCTTGAATATTTTCACTCAGTAATTGTAATTCTCTCTCTCTCTATCTCACAAAAAAAATGAAGATTTTTTTGAAGTAGTTGGAACTAGTTTTTTTGGACATTTGGTTATATTCTTATCATTAAATAAGACTTGAAAGTTACATTCCAATTTTGTAAGGTAAAAACAATCGTCATTTGACCATAAATTAAAATTATGTAATCTGTTAAATAAAGTCTTCTCATTGCTTTAACACGACTCTTAATTAGAAAAATAATAGAAAATGCTAAAATTAATTAGAAACCCTCCAGTAGCCGAAAAATATGTTCTCTTCCCATGAATTTACTGATTAGAAAAAACCTTATGTGTTTTAAAAATAGATCTCAGTGATCGCTTAAGAGGTGTTTCTTTTGAGAGTTTCTCAAACTGCATTTTTTTGTAGAAAAGTAATATACACAGTGCGTCAAATAAGTTTTAAGATCGGGTCTGTAAAAAGAAATGGAAACAAGAAATTAGTTCCAGTTTTGGTTTTTTATTTAAACCCACTTCTATTTCAAAAATTCTAGTTGAGCCTCTGTACAGAGGTTTGAGCTATATACAGGCGAAATATTAGAATAATAGAAGCATTTTTCACAAAAGGAGAATATTTTGAAAATTGGTCATCTATGTTCATTTTTTGTCAAAATATTGTACTTAAATAATTTTTCATTATAATACTATTCTTAAAACAATTTTATATACATTTTCTAATCTAAGTGACTCTAAATATCATAAATATTATCCATTTATACGTCGTAGTCGGATACCTTAAGCTATTTTTTAACTTTGTATGAACTTTTTTAAGCACTTTGCGCGTTGAAGATGAAATTATTCAGCAGTGATTGGAAACGTTACGCAAGTGCTTTCCGTTAAGTGATACGGATTGCGATGAAATAAACGAACCAAAATAAAAGGATAGGAAAATCGCTGGTCTTTTCAAATCCGAGGAAAATTGTAATGTACGTATGTACATGCGATTTTTAAAAGAATTCATTGTGAGGCCCCCCCCCCGAAAGTATGAAGAGATTCCCCCCAAATCATAAAATAAAGAAACGTTTACGAATAAAACCCTCGTTACTAATAAAATAGACTAATTGAAGTTTTAAAAAGAAATTGCCATCAACGTAATTTTAGGATGTAAAATAAAGATTTTCATATGTGCTTACAATATTTGTTTGTTGTAAATTCTGAAAAATGTTATCAAAACTACGAGGCTACATCATCGAATTTTTCCTCAAATTTCTCTTCTCCTTCGATATTGTTAAGATATGTAAAAAAAAAAAAAAAATGTGGATTTTTAAATAATCTTTATACTAATTCTTACTTAAAAGTCTTATTATTTTATTTGCATTATTACTGAATCTTGTGTTTGTCGTTAAGAGTGGAATCTCACTAAATCTAATTTTTATGTAGAAAAAAATCACAACCCTCAAGGCTTTTATGTGATATTTTCTTATAAAAATGATATTTCGTTTATTTGTTATGACCAGCGATTCCTAAACTTTTGACCGCCACGGCCCCTCTTTATGTATCAGCGTGACATCGCAGACCCCCATGATTTTGAACATCCCTCCCCAACTTAATATTCTTGATCAAAATACAAGTTCTAGCAGAATTTTTCCATTGGGGGCAATTTGGTGATCTACTCTAGGATGACGCATTTTTCAATTTTTCCATGAGGCCTTACAGAGTCAGTAAAAGGGAAATCTCATCATTACATGAAATACTTTGCAGACCCCCTAGAGATGAGCTGCGGCCCACAATTTCAGAACAGCTGCTTTTGACGAATATGACAGATAAGATATCAATGCTCAAATAAAGTGTTTTGTTTGATTTTTTCGAACCATGAATCTACTCTTGTGTAACGATATGCATTTTTTAAAAAAATCTAATCCTCTTTGAGACAGTATAAATATGATTTTAATAGTTATATTCTACATCAAGAGTTAATGTAATTGGATTGAATATTGAGTTAATATAATTCTGTTAATATTATTAATATAGTTATTATTTTTGCGAGCATAATTATATATTGTGTATATGTTATTACACTAATACAATTGTGTTATTATACACAATTGTATCCGATTATTTTACACATGATAGTTTAATTTAATTATTCCCATTGTTAACAAATATTTTAATTATATATTCATTATAATAAAACATTTGTTAGTAATGGAAATAATGGTGCATTGGGTCAGTGGCGTAAGGTATACTCCCGCATCGCAGGGGGGTGGGCAGGATTCTAGGGAGCCTTAAGGTATCTGACTACGTTCAGAACCTGATTTTCAAAAGCGCATAAATGGATAATTTTCATGATATTTAGTGTCACTTAGATTAGAATATATGCATAAAATTGTTTTAAGGACATTTTGACAAAAATTTTTTATTTAAATACAATATTTTGGCAAAAAAAAATTAACTTAAAATAATCTTTTTTCCAAATGTTCTCCTTTTGTGAAAAATGCTTCTATTAGAATAATATTTTGCCTGTATATAGCTCAGACCTCTGTTCAGAGGCTCAACTAGAATTTTTGAAATACATAACTTAGAAGCGGGTTTATTCAAATTTTACGACAACGATGGGGAGCAATTTTAAGAAAAAAACACGAATAATTATTTCAATTGGTGGTAACTCTGAAAATAATACGAATTTTTTAAAAATTCTAGTTGAGCCTCTGTAGAGAGGTCTGAGCTATATACAGGCAAAATATTATAATGGAACCATTTTTCACAAAAGGAGAACATTTGTGGAAAAAAGATTATTCTAAGTTAATTTTTTGCCAAAATATTATATTTAAATAAATTCTTTTGGCAAAATGTCCTTAAAACAATTTTATGCATGTATTCTAATCTGAGGGACACTAAATATCATGAAAATTATCCATTTATGCGCTTTTTTAAAATCATGGTTCCGAACGTAGTCGGATACCTTAAGCTTATATTATGTTATGGTTTTCCAATCCTTTCTGGCTTAGGGCCCAAAACCTGACTTTGCAGGGGACCCTAATATTCTCCGTTACACTACTGCATTGGATACATGGAATTTTAGAGAATTAATTTTGAATACCAAATATATATATATATATATGTCAAACGTTAAGTAGCCTGACTGAGAATGTCCCATAAATAAGTGAATTATATATTTTGAATAAGTGAAACCTCTCATTTTATGTATCCTTTAGCTCCTGTACTAATCATCTTGTTGGAATAAAAAAATATAAGTAGGTTTTTTTCCCTTTCCTTCGTATGGCTTATCTTTTGTATTGCACGAGTTGCAAAGGAAAAAAATAAGTATAGATAGTTTTATATAAAAACAGAAGAAAAATATCTAATTTGAATATCATTCTAATGTACCTTTGTCTGTGGGAACTTTTGGAGAAACGGGGACATGCTTATAAACAATTCAGAGTCGTTGTAATACAAATTTGACTGTTTTATTTGAATAACACAATTCCATGTAGACAGGGTATTCAGCATGAGAATGAATACATTTTGGAATAGTTAGATACTATACGATTTGTTTTTTTACTTGGAAAACACAAAGCATCACTTTTTTCCCTCCAAAAAGTTCTAATATTTAAAACACTTGCAAGAATTAAGTTACTAAGCAGAATGTAAGATTTTCATTTGAGCATCGTGTTTCAAAGCATAAAAACAAAAAAGAATATGGAAATATTTAATGAATTTTTATGCTTGAATGAAGGAAAAAGAATGTATACTTTTTTTTGAAAACTTTTTGAATTATTGATATAAATTAATCAAAAACCTGGCCTTTAGATAATTTGAAACGTGTTCGCTAATAACGTCATAAATAATATCTTTCCGAGAGAAAAAGTTGCAATATATTTATTTTAGAGAACAATAAAATTATAACAGTGAACAAATAGTGATATAACCAAAGAAGAGACGGTTCTTTGAGTCTTGACTTCCATTCTCCAAATTTTCACATTTTGCATGAAAAGATCACAATTAGTTTAAAATTCGTTTTTAGGGAATTAAAATTCATTAATGCATCATAGAACTGAAATATTTTTCATTGCTTTAGGTCAATAGTTCTCTATTTTTTCTACTCGTGGCTTCTTTTTTGAATAATTTTTTCTATAACAGCCTACTCTAAATTAAAGCGTAACAAAACAGAAGTGAAAGATGGAAAAAACAAATAAAATTCGCACAACTACAGAAAAAAATCTCAAACAACTCCATTGTTGAATACATTTGTTAAATTATTATCTATTCATTATATTATATTAATGGAATGCATGAGCTATATATAGCCCATCGCTACACATTTTCGTAAATCTTTGAACCAGACTAGACAGGAATACTCGTGTATTTCTTTTTCCTTGTTAAGTTTTGATTGATACTTGATCACAGCGACCGCCTAAAACTTAACTTAGTACAAATAAGAAATTGAATTGAAATTCGCCCATTTTTATCACTGTGAAGCAGTGGCGCACACAGGAATTTTCCATAGGGGTCCGGGGTCGAAAGTTCACCCTTCTTGTATCATGCTCCTTTGGATTTTGTCGATTTTTGGGAACAAAACACAGCAAAAAACTAATTTTTGAATAAATAATTAGCATTAATTAATAAAATTAATCATTAATAACAAGTAATTAATTAAATTTTGCGTACTATATACTTAGAATTATGATCAATCGGAAAAAAATCAAGGGCTTTGGGGGAGAGGGGTCCGGACCCCCCCTTGTGTGCGCCACTGCTGAGAAGTATATATAGAGAGAGAGACTTTAAATTTCAATAAAGTATACTTATTTTTTATTGAAATCTAAAATTTAATCGATTATATGGTACCGAAGTTCGATTTTAAACTAGTATCACAAAAAATAATTCAAAAAGCTTCTCATCTGTATAAATAAATTCATACGGAGCTCTCTTGTTAATGATTCTTGAATTCATACAAAATTATCGATATTTTATTTTGAAAGTATTTTTCACAAACGACGGGATAATCGGTAATAAATATCCTTCAGAAACGGTTTTTATAACTTGAGAAAATTCCAACTTGCTAAGGTCGTAAATTATTGCAATGTACAGATAAAAACCCCCTCCCACTCTAATTTGTGTTTCTCCTCCATAATTTTTTAACACATATGTTAATGTTGAAATTTTTTTCATTTAAAATTCTAACGAAAGGGGCATATTCTTCTTCTGCACAGATAGATATGACATTCAGCTTTTTTCAAAAATAGCGCATAAATACATATGCTAGTTTTATTAAAAAATACTGACTGGTGAAAACTTTGGTCTAAGAAATATTATCTTTTTTAGAAAAATATAAATTTCCTGTCTTAATTGAAATAAACGTGATAGAGCATTACCACGAGAGCCATTACGAATTGTTGTAATACAACGAAGCCGATTTTATTCGGTAGAACACGCTCTATGATTTGTATGCGGTTCCTTACACATTTTGCGATTATTTTATAAGCCTCCTTGTAGCATGCTAGCAAAACATCAATTAGGATAAACAAGAAACGCATGTTCATTCTGTTTCAACTTCCTGGCAAATAAATCACGAGGTAGTTAATTATATAGTAGTAATTATCTTCTAAATGACGCTGCAATTAAATTGATAGGATGCTCTCTCTTTGATGCCAAAACTTTCATGAATTGTGTAAACACTGTATCGTACTTTGTAGTCTCTTCGTTTTAATTTTTGTGTCAACGTTAAACTAAATTTTAAATAACTCTAAAGATGTATTATAAATACATCGTGCTCAAGATTTGTTTCTTCCTACAACCGTCACGTAAAACGATAGGAGCTACTTTATATGTTAAATGTAGTCACTCATTTGTGACTTAAAATTACAATGCATGCCATCAAAACAACATCGTCTCATAAACTTTTCTGCCATAAGAGGGTCTAAATTTCTTCTTAGATGAACTAACTCTGTCACAAATCTCTTCACTTACGCAAATGGAGTCGGACCTCTATATAACGAAGTCACTAAATCCCGGGGAAAAGTTCGTTATATGGAAAATTCGCTATACAGAGGTTCACCTTTCAATTTCCTTTATAAACCACATGTGGCCGCGGTAGCCGAGTGGTATAGGTATCAGATCGTGGCTTGCCTGGTCACGAGTTCGATCCCAGTACCACTAAAGACCCGCCGTGTAGGGCAGCGATGCACGTTAAATCTGTCGAGAGCTGAAACGTCCTCCCGTTGGTGTGGTGTGGTAGTTAGGAGAGGGAGGTGCCAGCTCAGGTGTCGTCCACGTCACTTGACCATGGTTCAAAATTATGTGGTCCGTCGCCAAAAGCCCTCGTGTAGCTGAACAGTGCGACGTTAATATTAAAAATCAAAATCAATCAATTATAAACCACATACAAAATATATTAAATTCATAAACACTATATATTCAAAAAGTAATTATTCACACCATTTTGTAAATTAATATTAATATATATACATATAATATAACTTATCTTGTTGCATACTATTTTGTCGTGGCGAGGGGTTGTTATTAATGTGGCGAACCAAAGATTGGGCGTGGCCGGTGGTAAGTGAATGATACTGTATTACGGCAATGTTGACCACATATTTTATGGAATTGATGAAGCAGTCTTGAAAGTTAATCCAATTTATTTCACTTCTTGAAACACATATGCATCTTACAAACAACAAAGACTGGACGGCACATCACAGATAAAGACAACACACAAAAGCGCGGCAGCCGGTTAGTTACATGATTGCAGTGAGCCTAGAGCAGAAGAGATCACGCGATTTCCAGATCTCGGTATTTATAGCCAACGTGACGTCCTACGTGATTTTAGGAGGTGGATGGAGATTATTTTAAAAGTCCCTGGTAGGCGGGTAACCAATTAAAATAATTGCACGGTTGTCCTGAACGACTGGGCATTAAATAATTCAAGAGCTATTACCGATTAAATTATTGGAGATTTTACACACACACACATATTAGGTTGGGGAGAAAGAAATCCATTATTTTTTCGGTAGATGGCTGTAGTGTCGATATCTCGTGATGTATTGATCAAACAATTTCAAATTTATGCTCATTGTCAAGGTGACATTTCACACTAAAAAAATTATTTTGTTGTTTTTTTTTGGTCCATTCAGTTGTGAATTACAGGGTGTTAAAAATGGAAGACAACAAAGAGAAAATTCGGTACATTTTACACGTTTTCTTTGATAAAGGCGAAAATACAAAACTGGCGGCTGAAATTGTGAATGGTGCATATGGTGACGATACTGTAACAGCTAATTACGTGCAATTTTTGTTTCGTCGATTCCGTTTAGGCATTTTTGATGTTAAAGTTGCCCCACGCCCGTCATCGAAAATGTCGATAAAATCACAGAAATAATCGAAGTTGACCGGCATGTTAGTAATCGTAGCATCGCTCAGGAGTTAAAAATCGACCATAAAACAGTTTCAAGCTATTTGAGCAAAGTTGGAATCAAAAAGAAGCTCGATGTTTGGGTGTCACACCAAGAAACATGATGGATCGAATTTCCATCTGCGAAACCCTGGCCAAACGGAATGAAATCGACCCATTTCTTAAGCAGATGGTGACTGGAGATGAGAAATGGGTCACTTACGACAATGTTGTGTGAAAACGATCTTGGTCAAAGCGCGGTGAAGCTGCTCAAACGGTGGCCAAACCAGGACTAACGGCCAGGAAAGTTCTACTGTTTGTATGGTGGGACTGGAAACGATCATTTATTAGGAGTTGCTTCCGTATGGTCAAACACTAAATTCTGATCTCTACTGTCAACAACTAGACCGTTTGAAGCTAACGATTGGCCTGAAACGGCCGGAATTGGCCAACAGAAAAGATGTTGCGCTCCACCAGGACAAATCCAGGCCACTCATTTCTGTAGTGACTCACCAGAAACTCTGGGAGCTTGGTTGAGAAGTTTTAATGCATCCACCATGTTGTTCGGACCTGGTACCAAACGATTACCACCTTTTTCTCGTATTGCAAGACTTCCATAGTGATAAGAAATTGGGATCAAGAGAAGATTGTGAAAATTGATTACTAGAGTTTTTCGTCAATAAAGGCCAAGACTTCTATGAGAGAGGAAATATGAAGTTACCTTTAAAATGGCAATAAATTATACGACAAAACGATATATATATGACCCAAATCGGACAATCCAAAGCATGTTCAGTAAAGTTTTGAATTTCATGCAAAAATAATGGATCTCTTTTTCCCCAACCTAATATATTATTTTACCCATCAATAAATAAATAAAATAAGAAAAGAAAGAAAAACTGTAAAAAAAGTTTTTTGACGCCGTTATCCACTTCCTGGTGAATTAAATTTTTTCCTTTGATGCTCAAGCACGTTTTGACATTTTCGAGCTACTAGAAATGAAGTTACCAGTTCAGCTGATCATCACTACAAATGAACGGAAACTAGTTAAAGGACACGCAGGGCCGATCTAGGGTGTCGACCGCCCGCGTGCAAAGACCTAATGTACCGCCCCTCTAGAAGATTTTTCACATATTGACTAATACTTAACGTTGACGCTATAAATTCATCTACCTGTATTAAAAAAAAGTAAAACATTAATGAAATGTAAATACTATTTTAAGTACAGAACTCCATTTTTTACCAGCTAATATGTCACAATAGCGACAAAATATTTTATTAAACAATAAACAAAAAAAAATACTACCTTTAAAATAAAAATAGACATTTCATAATTAGAAATACAAAATAACTGTACTTATTCAGAAAATATAATCCAATAAAAAAAGTACTAAAGCACTCTTGAAGCGAAAAGTATATAAATCAGTCCTTCTACAAAAAGACTACCTAATAATTAACTATTAAAAAACTTTTCTGGCTTTCTGAGAACCAAGTTTGTAAATAATTTCATTGTAATCCAATTTTTTTCAGATTTAGGATTCAATAGAGATGATGGCTAAATCTGAAAGCCTTTCTTGTGTCATATTATTTCTTGAGTAATTTTTAATAATTTTTCATTTACTGAAATTTTTTCCCCCTGAAGCTGAAGAAATAGGTAAGGTTAAAAAAATTTATTGCTTGAGCAAAATTTGGAGATCCTTCTTGACTATAATTTCTAATACCTCAATTGGCTGTTTTTACCTGGAAAAATATCTTCGAATGAAATCATTTCATTAAAGGGTTGAATGCCGTCTATATCTTTCACAATACTTCCTTCCTCCTGTACCTGTAACTTAATATTCAAGTCCATTTCAGGTTTTCATGAGATCATCATCAGAAATGTTGTGAAACTCATACAGAAAGCAAACTATCGAATAGCACTCAGAAATTAAGGTAAATCGTCCATTTGCTGAAGAGATCGCGAATTGCTGGAAGGAATTTGAAGTTGGTTTATCACTCCCCTCATAAACAAATCTATAGACCTTTTTCCTGAGCTTCGAGATCAATACCTAAATCTGTAGCAAGTGTTGTTACTGAATCGATAGATATCTTAAAGTTATCATTCGATCTTTGGGAAACTAAATATTTTTACGATTATCTAAGCCTTCTATGCATTCTACGATGTTTAATTTAGGATTTCGAATAATTTTTTTCAATACTTGAATTCATGATAATAAATCATGCTAAATTAAAATTGAATAAAAAATTTAAATGTTACATTTTCCCCCTGTGTCTAATGGTATCTTCAATTAAGGCATTTAATGCGGTAATAATATTTTTAGGTCTTGTTTAAGAGAGGTCTAATAGCATTGATGCGAATTTCAATCCTTGTTTCACTTAACGGTTTTAAAGTTAGATATTTCACGTGTTTTTTTTTTGGTAAATACCATTGATATATGGAGACATATTGTAATTACATACCTCTTGTACCTTATAAAAAAAAAACAGAAATTTCACCAATGAAGCTGGCAGCGTATGACTCATTCAGTTCTATGTTTGATGATTTTCAACATGATAAATGCTAATCTTTTCACAGGCCCGTTTTCAATTTCTCTGCAAGATGTTAGTTGTTACTCACCCGAAATCTCAATCGAAATTATTGACATACAGCAGTGTTCCCTAACCTTTTTATCGCCGCGGACCGGTCAACGTTGGATAATTTTAAATGCGGCCCGCTGAGGGGAGGACGTTGATTGTTTATATATTTTATTTTTAATAATTTTATTTTAATTGTATTTAAATGTGCCTTCAGAATAAAATATAGCTTCACCAAAAATGAATATAAAGTGATTTTCATAAAAAGTAGCCCAAACCCAAGAAAAATACACTACTGTAAATAAAATGGAAATAATTTAATGTTTATTGTGCGGACCAGTAGTATTTGATCCGCGGACCGGAACCAGTCCGTAGACCGGGGGTTTGAGACCACTGACCTACAGCACCATACTACACTGAAAAGCAAACATAAGGAACTTATTTCAACTGCAAATGATCCACATTATTTCGAATTTTGAAAATTTGTACAAAACAATGTTCCAGATTTACACGATTTAGCTGCCAAATGTAGCTGTAGGTTTGTATCAACATGTTCCTAAACAAATGTTTTCTGCTATGAACATAATAAAATCAATCTTACTAAAAATTAACTGATATGCATTTAAAGACTTAATTTTATTATCATCTTTAAGAGAGAGAACTAATACTGTAGTAGAGATTACTTAGTAAAAAAACCCCACAAATTCAAAAGTCGTATTAAATAAGTACTGATTGCTTCATAAATATTTAGAATCACATGTTCCGAGTTAACTCATTTTTATTTCATATCTAACCTAACTAATTTAACCTACATAAAGTTTATTAATAATATAACCTAGGTTTGTACTTTATATTTATTATATTATTTTTAAATTTGAAGTGGCAAGTAAAACTATTTTTTGCCAAGTAGTGTCACTGTTCTCGAAAAGGTTGGGCACCCCTGATTTCGTGGAATTTTTGTTTGCGCAAAATCGTCATGGTTCGACGGTGTGAAGGTAGAGAAACGTTTATTGTGACTACAAATTCCTGACTGCTGAACTATTTCGAAAAAAAAACGTATTTATACTTTGGGGGCAGTTCACGCTTTGGCTGAGCGAGACCTTTATAAACACCAGTGACACTTAGGAGGTTTAAGTCGCATTGCAGCTTTAATGTATAAGTGTAGTATAATTGAATTCAATACAGTGTTATTGGATGGGGGGAAGGGGGGCGATGAAAATTAAAATTAAATATTGGGTCGAAAATGTTGAAAGTTTGGGAGATGGGGTATACATAAAAGCGGGCAGATATATGTGCGGTGAAAATCGTTTAACACGAAACTGAGGGTACTGAAATATTTTTTCGTGTTAAAGGATATTGCAAAAAAACACATATTCAACAAAACTAGGCTTATTAAAGTACACTTATTTACATAGATATGCATATATGCATGTATTTAATTAAAATCAATGATAAAAAAAACATTCACAAGAATTTAATAAAATTTAATACAAAACTGTCAAGTTTTTTGTAAAACGAAACATTTATTGAGTTTTTGAAAAATAATCTGATAATTTTTTTGCATTGTCTTTTATACTATCAAATTATCCAGAAATTGTGCGATGTCGTCCATTTTGTTAGACGCACATTCCATTGGTGAATTTAATAAGTAAATGCTCATACATTTTTCTTGATGTTCCTCATTTCGGATCACTTGAGAACAGGAGAGGCATTTCATCGTCGGAATCTGTATCAATGATACTTTTTGAACTTTGAACACACTCCTAAATGTCTTTGCCTGTCATGATTGGGGCTGCACACACATTATCATCATGTACTGCAATGAATTCTTCCGTTGATATAATAGGACAATCCAATAATAAAGAAAACTAATACGAAACCACCTCTTTCATTTCACACCCTTCTGAAATTTCTGGTATTTTCCGTATTATGTTCATTTCCAGAAGGGAAATCTTTTCGTGCTAAGATGGAAAAAAATGCATGAAAATACATAGCAATTTGTCAGGACCATTGTATTATTTTGTGTTATCCGATATTTCGCTTTAAGCGTTTTCGCGTTAAACATATTGTACTGTAGATCATGATTAGCTTTTAATATGTTTTCTTTTATTATTGTTTTTAGTGTTATATTGTGAATTTTTTGATTCGCCTATTTAATTACATAGCATCTTGTTACATTTTGGGATTCTTTAAAAAAACGCATAACGCCCCACATTTTTTAAAAAATATAGTTCTGAAGTACCTAGAATATAAAATTAGATTTAGAACTTCGGTAAACTTCACTAACATTAGTAATACTCTGTGAATACTGAAGTGTTTTTCAAACAGGCTTTGTAATGAAAATTATTTAATCAAAATGAGAGCTGCAAGATTTTTTCTCAAATATTTTTATACTAAATATAATTACAAGAAACTACCTTTTAATGGAAGTATTTATAATATTTTTACTAAAAAGGAAAATGGGTGCTGTTAATGAGTGTTGTAAAACCATAAGTAAAACAATCACTTCTTTCCTCTATTTTGTTTTTTCTAAATTGTAAGGCTATTATTAAAGTGAAAACTTTTATTTTTCCCAAATGCATATTGAATTTAAACACTTTTATGTCTTGGGTAATATTAACCATATCAAATATTTTCGTGAAGCAACTTTCGCAAAAGTCAATTGTGAGATGCTTTTGTTAAATATCAATCCCCAGTGCGTTCCCAGTGTGTCGCTGATAATAATAATAAAAATATATATATTTTTTTTTTCTATTGCGGTATAGCCAACTCTGTCACGAACTTAGCTATCAAATGAAGGATGGACGTAAAAAGTAGACATTAATGGATAATTTGTGTGAGCCAACACACTGTGCATTAACATTCTGTTTTTCTTAAACTATGTTATGCTATCGGGAAATCGAGACTTATTTTGATTTTTCAATAACTATTTAAAATTCAGCATACTTATTGAACTTATCATATGATTTATTTTGAGAACTTGCACAAAATTTTGCTTGATTGATAGAACTATATGCGGCCACCCCTTGTTTTGGCCGCCCTCGTGCGTGTGCAGGCGCTGCACACCTGCTAGGATAGGCCCTGAGGACTCGGGGACACGAACAGTGGCGTAATGTACATCCCTGCATCTCGCGGGGGGGAAGGGTTCTAGGGGGGGCAAAGCCCGACTTTGCTGGGGAGCTCTAATATTCTCCATTACGTCACTGGACACGAGGCAACTCCACTGAGGTTGAAAAGGGATATCGAAGATTTTTCAAGTGAACTGGACAACGGAAGTTAAAGGTTGCAGTTCTTCGATGAAATGCTAAGAATTCTATTGCTCTCGGCAAGTTAGACACTTAATAAAACCAGTTCAAGTTTTATGACCACTTAAAATATATCAAAAGAGAGGATAATTTGAAATGTCGAGAATTACTTTAAACATAGGGAGAAAAAAAAAAATGAATCACAAGAGAAAAAGTTCGTTATATGGAAAATTCACTTCGCTATTGGGAGGTTATTTTTCGAAGAAAATCCCGAAATGTTCTCGGTTCCAGGAAAAAGTTCGCTATGTAGAAAAATTCGCAATATAGAGGCTCGTAATAGGGAGGTTTGACTATGTATAATACTCAAACATACACTCAAAATAAAACTACAAAGGAAAATAATTTTTTTAATGCTGAAAAAAATAATCATCATAAAATCAAAATACTATAGAACAGAACATGCATTTCTCTCTTAATACATTACGTAGTACCTTGTTAGTAATTAAAATATATCTAAAGCTGATAATAATGCCTAAATATTAATGCGACGCCGGTTTAACTTAAATTGATTTAATTTATTCTTATTATCCATTTTATAATACCCAGGTTGACTGTCACGTCGCATCATAGCTTAAGTTAAAATTAAACACTAAATCCTCAAAAAACAATAAAACAGTACACTAAATTAAAAGGCCGGTTCTTTAAAGTAACAATTAATTTATTAAACAATAAGATTAAAATTAAGTGACACATAACTGAATACTACTTAGCTTTGAAAGAGGGAGAGAGCGACGGATGGGGTTGACCTCGGGTAGCAAGTGCGCTTCCCGGCAGTGGAGGGTTTTTCTGGCAGACGAAGAAGGAGTAGAAAGCCCCGAGAAAAGCTGGGGGTCATTGGGAACTGGGTTATTTGATAACCCTCCGTCCCATGTCATAAGGATATATGTTTCCTTAGAGTGGTTATGGGAGTTATGAAATGCACTTGAAACATTTTAAATAAAATACAAATACAAATAAATATGGAAAAATACAGAGTATATAGTCCTTGGCTGTAAAAAGTCCCTTGAATTTTCACAGTTTTCACAAAAAGTTCAAAGTAGCAAAGTCCATTAGTTATTCACGCGACAGTTCACTGGGAGCCGTGCGACACTTAACCGGTGGCTCTGTTCATGATGATTGATGGGGTGCAGAGGAGGTGACGTCATCCAGGCGAAGAATCCAAGAGTCCAGGAGTAGTAAATTCCCGTCGTCGGGGTAGAAGAAGCACTGTTATTGGTCTAAAAGGCAAGTGAGTAAACCTCTCTATTGGTTTTGCAAAGTGCCGCGGTCGTTGTAAGGGGGAGGGGTAACAATGTTAGGATTAGATCTAAGTTAAATAATGAAATTTAAAAAAAAAAAGTAAGACTAAGAAAAATCTTAGTCGCTCGCTCCATCGTAATGATTGAGGAGATTATTAATTTGCGCAATAATTTGCGACTTTGTGAGTGTTGTCTTAGAAGTGCTTTTGTTAGGGCCGGGCGTTGGTTGTATGGAAGCTGTTTGTGGTGATGTTAGTAAACTTATGTGTTGAACTAGTGTTGAAAGTGCATGAATTGTTTGTTGGAGCGTTTGGGTGATTAAATTAAGGCAATCTGTTTGTGTGTTAGGAATTTGAGTTGGTACGATAGTGGGGGTGGGTATTTCCTTAGTAGTTGGTGTGTCGATTGGGGCAGTCACGAGTGGTGCCATCTGTAGTGTTGTGTCGGAATGAATAGTTTGTTGTGTGACTTGAGCATATGATATATTGGGTCTGATGAAGTTATTCGATATGAGAGGGTTTGATTTAATGTTAGTGCCTTTGCGTGGTTTGGGGAAGAGGGGACATTTGCTGTAATTGGCCATGTGGCCGTGAACCTTGCAGTTAACGCAGAAAGGGGTATCCAACCTCTTGATCTGGCAGTCCCTGGTTTGGTGTTTCTCACCGCATTTTAGGCATTTGGGTGTTAAGTGGCAGTGTTCTGCCGTGTGATTAAATTGATTGCATTGAAAGCATTGGATTACTCCTCTGCTTTCAAAGCCTTCGACAGTTATTGATAAGTAACCTAGAGTTTTAATTTTGAAGATATTTTCATTAAACGTGTTTCTTGGTAGTGAAATTGTAAATACCGGTAAAAGTTGTTTAGTTATATTTCCTGTTAGTTGAGTGACTTTATTGATAGTGTAGCCCAGATCAAGAAGGTCGGATTGAATTTCGGCCGTTGTGGTTGAGCGGGGAAGGCCCTTGAGAACGACTTTGATGGGTCGCTCGTGTTTGGGTGTGAATGTGTAGAAGGGGTATTTTAGCACTTCGAGTAGTTGTTTGAGCGTGTCGTGTTGTGTTTGTGTATCCGTGTAAAGTTTTACGTATTTACCGGCAGTTTTGATACGTAAAGTGGGCATTTTTCCAGTAAGAGCTTTTAAGTGTGATCGGAGGTCGTCCGTAATCAGTAACATGATGGGGGGAGGCAGTTTAGGTGATTGAATAGACTGGTTAGTTTTGCGAGGGGTGGTTACGGGTGATTTATTAGTTGTAACTGGGGTTTCTATTGGCTCTTCGGTAGCGGTGTTATCTAGTGCACTGAATGCGTTGGTTAGATTGATCTTAAAGTTTAAGTCGGTGTTAGAATTTGAAGGAGTTGATTTAGTTAATTTACGGGAAGGGGGAGAAGTAAAACCTTCGGAGTTTTCTTTACGTTTTGTCGGAATCGGTGTAGGTGGGGGAGATGGGTCGGGAACGTTAAGTTTAAGTGGTGTGTCTTTTATGTTGTGTCGCGAACAGTTGGGGATGCCACAGGGGGGTAGAGAGGTGTACTCACTTACCGCACTTTGTAGTCTTGTGTTGTTGAGTTCCAGGGCAGCTGATTCCATCTGTATTATCGGGTTGGTCGGATCTGTGAGTCCACTGTTGATAGCTCCTTGCAGTACTTTTTGGGAAGTCTCAATATATATATAGATACTGATAGAACTTCGATGAGGTAGGCTAATCCCTGAAGTTTTTTGCAGTGCAGCTGTGTGGGGCCAGCCTTCTCTGGCGTTCCGGGTCGTGAGGCTTGAGGTGATGCGGGAAGGGTTAACTCCATGCCGGCCACTCCGGGTGGCTCTTCCGAGGTAGCAGATTCGCTTCCGTCACGACTGGTAGTCGATGCATTTTTTGACCGTCGCCGTTCGGGTAAAATTTTAGTCTTCTTCCGAACCATAATGGAGAATTCAGTTGAAGAAATCCAGCAGCAAAGAGGTAATTAGCTAGCAGACGCCAAACTGAAAAATAAAATTTTCAGCCAGCAAACGTATCGTGCCGTGGCCTGTCCACAGGAATTCGTATGAGGAGCAAAAACGGTGCGTCCTGACGCTAACGTGGCTCAGGCCAAAAAGCCCCGAGAATTCGCGCGCCCACCTTTAAATAGGTTGACCGCACCACTCGGAAAATCATCCGCTTCAAAGTTCTGGCGGTAAATTTTACAATTCCGATTGGCCAATAAGCTGTGCAAGGATACAGCTTCACCCGCCATAGAGTCCGTTGACCTGAGGCACCCCCGAAATTCCTTTTAAATCCGTTTCCTGTAAACAGGGCAAATGTACAAACTGCCGTTGTAACTTTGGGGACCGGCGACCTCCCATCAATATATTTAATAAATGTAAAATTTTATACATTTCCGTTAGATATGTCATTGTAGAAAGTATTGTTTCCTTATTTTGAGTAAGAACTTTGCTATGTAGTTTTCTTTGATAACGTATCTAATTAATTCTACTGTAATTTATTGAAAATATTTATAAAAAAAGAAAGAAATTGAAAATATCGAAACAGTTATTAATAAAAATACTGATGATTAGAGATTTTCCTCACCCAAACTCATGGATCTTCAAAATTATTTCTACTGAGTACTGATTTAGAAACCCTACTCTTGAGTAATATTATTCAAATGAATTATTTTTCTTTGTGTGTGCCATTAATATAAAAGTGCTAACTTCTACATTTTGCAGCTAAATGCACAATTTTTTACCTTATTTAAAGTTACGATTCAGTTACGAGTTGTAAAAGGTGTTTTTTTAGAGGTATAGAACTTTAAATTGCAATAAAACCACGATGTATTATTCGATTGACATTAATTTTTTTTATTCGAAAGATAATCTTGTGGCATTACATTTTAAATATGATTTCTGGCATAGGACTGCCACGGCTGGCTCGGATGTAGTCCAATCTCGACGTCCAATTTTCGATGACTTTTCCAACATTTGTGGCCGTATATCGGCAATAACACGGCGAATGTTGTCTTCCAAATGGTCAAGTGTTTGTGGCTTATCCGCATAGACCAATGACTTTACATAGCCCCACAGAAAATAGTCTAGCGGTGTTAAATCCCAAGATCTTGGAGGCCAATTCACAGGTCCAAAACGTGAAATTAGGCGGTCACCAAACGTGTCTTTCAATAAATCGATTGTGGCACGAGCTGTGTGACATGTTGCGCCATCTTGTTGGAACCACAGCTCCTGGACATCATGATTGTTCAATTCAGGAATGAAAAAGTTAGTAATCATGGCTCTATACCATTGACTGTAACGTTGTGGCCTTCATCGTTTTTGAAGAAGGATTCCACCAGCCCATAAAGCGCACCAAACAGTCAGTTTTTCTGGATGTAACGGTGTTTCGACATACACTTGTGGATTAGCTTCACTCCAAATGCGGCAGTTTTGTTTGTTGACGTAGCCATTCAACCAGAAGTGCGCTTCATCGCTAAACAAAATTCGCTTATGAAAATCGGGAACAACGGCAATCTCGTTTTGGGCCCATTCGACGAATCTACGCCTTGCTTGATGATCGTTTTGATGAATTGCCAAACCAAACTGAGAATAAATCACTTGACAGCTGTTAAATCGGTCGCCGTCTTGGAAAGTAATGCCAACTTAAACTTCTATACCTGAAAAAAAAACACTCTTTATCAATTCCATGAGTCTCTAGATATTTCCGGAAATCAATTCGTAATCGATTACTATCTTTACCTACGGAACCTTGAATCAAATAAGGTTTTTTCTTAAAAAGAAAAAAAAAAACAATATAAAAGTTACTGAGGAAAAAGAACTCGTGATTATAACTCATATAAGTTCCTGGACTTGTAGCTTTCTTTGTAATTGTGGTGAAATTGATAAGAAAAAATAAATGAATTAAGTCCTTGTGCAAATTGAGTTTTGAAATATTGAGAAAGTCGAAGAAAAAAGAACAAAAAACTAGAAAAATATTCTCTGCAAAAAAGATAATGTATTTTGTTGGCTATAGGAAGATAAATTGATCGGCTACTGAAATTTAAATGATTTTTTTTTACAGTTGAAAATACAGCATTATGTAAATTCAGTTTCAGTATTGTGATTGGTTAGCATATATTTGTAAGAAACATGTGATTAGTTAGGTTTTGCTATATTTCTGTTAATAAAAAATGATTTAACCCTTTACCTACCGCATTATGATTTACTGCAGTTTTTTTCATGCGCAATATATTTTTTTTTGAATCACTACATTGAAAATTAAGGGATATACATAAACAAAATAATCGACTTTGGAAATTTTAATCCGTTAATGCTAATGAACTAATTAAAGATACTCAACTGTAAAATTAATTGTATGCGCTGTTCACATAAAATAAATAGTCAAATCGTTTTTTAAGGTCTTCATTAACATACAAAAAAAAGACAAATTTGACATTAACTACTTTTTCGGAACAAAACTGACAATCTTCGCAATCCGATCAAAATGTCAGCTGAAAACGCAATTTCTGCTATAAAACTAATCGCATTCCCCGCTTAAATACTCATCATAGAACCCATGCTACCATATATACTGCTCAAAATAATTAAAGGATATTGCGGTTTTAGGTGGATCTTGTGGCTGGGAAACTTTTTAGCTGATTGATACATGGTCGAAAGACGTAGTAGGTTATATGAGAATAAATTACACATGTTTGGCAGAAAAAAATGCATTTTATTGCGCATTTGCGTACAAAAGGAAAAAAACACAATTTGTGAATATGAGAAAAAAAGAATAAGAAAAGGTGTTTTCTTCAAAGGAAATCATTTTCAGTAGGGGGTATGGTTTCCACGGACGGCCAGCAACGTTGAGCACCTTTGAGGCATGGAGTCAATGAGGCTATTAATCACGAGTTGGGGTATTCTGTCTCACTCTTCCAGAAGAGCTCTTTCCAGTTCTTAGAGAGTTTGTGGGGGTGGTTGGTGGCCAGCAACTCGTCCACCTAGAGTGTCCCAAACGTGCTCTATTGGATTCATGTCTGGAGAACACGCTGGCCATTCCATTCGTACGATTCCTTCCTCGAAAAGAGAATTCTCCTCTAGGTTAGCACGATGTGGCCTGTTGTTATCGTCCATTAAAATGAAGTCATCTCCGATTGCTGCAGCGTAAGGGACTACAGTAGGTTTGAGGATCTCATCCCTATATCGGCGAGCAGCAAGAGGTCCATCTCGAATGATGTAGAGGTATGTGCGCCCGTCAATGGAGATGCCACCATACACCAACACTCCCCCACCGCCAAATCTGACACTTTCGTGCACGAACGCAGGAATATTCCTACTGCCACGGTCCCTCCAGATGAAAATACGCCTATTATCCGGATGAACAGAAAAACGGGACTCGTCAGAAAAAAGAGCATTGCTCCATTCATTTCCTCTCCAGTTCACATGCTCTGTTGCCCACTCCCTGCGGTCGCAACGATGTCTTGATGTTAGTCTAACACATACAAGCGGTCGGCG
Organism: Trichonephila clavipes; assembly: GCA_019973935.1. Classification (NCBI taxonomy): domain Eukaryota; kingdom Metazoa; phylum Arthropoda; class Arachnida; order Araneae; family Nephilidae; genus Trichonephila; species Trichonephila clavipes. The sequence continues at coordinate 501,345 of BMAU01000244.1, read as the reverse complement.
AGCATGTAGACCTACACCATGGAGCCGGTTTCGGACAGTCTGAGTTGAAACCGTGGTGCCAGTAGCCGAGCGAAGGTGTTGTTGGAGAAGAGTAGCGTTCATATTTCGGTGTCTCCGAGCCGTTAACACTAAATAACGATCTTCATTGGGCGTTGTTGCCCGTCTACGACCTTGTCCTGGTCTTCAGCCTGCACTTCCAGTCTCCAAAAAACGGTTCCAGATCCTGGAAATCACACTTTGTGACACTCCAATGGCTTGCGCTACTTCGGCTTGAGTTTGGCCCCCTTCTAACCTACCAACAACTCTCCAAGCTTCTGAATGGGTTAAATGACTTCGCTTAGACATCGTACTCATCGAAACAAAGCCGTCACTGAATGCCGATCATCCTTGTATTCATTTCAGTTGAAAGTCAAATTTCATTCACTGCCACTGAAGCAACATTTTTGACGTCGAACTCAAAATTAGCATACTCCACAGTTTGAAAATCAGAAAAATTTGCAATTGTGATTCTCTTCTTCCATTTTCGGCAAAAAAAAAATTCGCTTATATCTTTATTTTATATAAAACTTACAATATCCTTTAATTGTTTTGAGCAGTGTATCTTGGAAGAGTGGATTTAAAAGAATATAAGTGAGTGGTACTTATAAGTACCGTCGGTTATAAAAGTGAGTGGTACTTACAAGTACCGTCGGTAGATAAAGGGTTAAACATTTAAACTGTTTGTTTAAATTCATAAAAGATGTACACCAGGGGTCGGCAACCTATTTCACGCGAGCCTTGTTTCAAGGAACAATTCTTAGTGGCACACATTAGTCAATTTTTGAGTAAAGTTGAAAATTTTGAAAAGAAGCTTATTGACGTAACATCTTTAGAATTATTTAAATCAACATCTACGAAATTACGAGAAAATCTGGATGATAACTCTAACGATAAATCGACAGCTATTTTATAAATTATTGGATGTCATTGCTGGAGATATTTAATTGCTCTATTGTGATTTGTTTGAGTATAAGCTGCTTTCCGCTTTTGGATTTACATATTTATGTTAAAAAATCTTTTCTCATGAAAAATATGTTGAGTCCACAAAGATGTTGTTTTACAGTTGAATGTTTAGAATCGTGTCAAATTGAAAATCACAAATTATACCCTTGATACTGTGTTATGAAGTAGAACGTTGCAGGAACAAGGTTCGCATTAATATATATATATATATATATATATATATATATATATATATATATATATATATATATATATATATATATATATATATATTATAATATATATTTTAACTTTATTGAAGAGAAACACTTAAATTGTTATGTTATTTATTTCTTATTTTAATAAATATGTTTAAAAGATACATAACATACACATGATATGTGTACAATGTTATTTTTTAATTATGTTGAAGGAATAGTTACATTTTACGGGTTGTTTATTTTTATTTTAAAAAATATCTTGAGATGATGCAAAATTAATATACAATAAAATTATAACTATGTACTTTTCTACCTTTGTTCTCTAATTTTGTATGCATTATCACGGGAACGGAATTGTTTCAAATATTTCCTACAGTGTAGCACCCTGAATCATGTTGGCAGATTGGTTTGGCACGCCACAGCTACAAGGTTGCCAATCCCTGATGCCTACAGATTTTATGTGTGCTTCATTTTACTTTGTTTTGAAAATTGTTGTTGAAATTTTGAGAGATAATTCTGTTAGAAGTCAATAATTTTCTATTCAGTTTTTTTAAAACTAAAAAACAAAGTGAAAAGGAAAAAATAAATAAAACAACTACTCTTGAGCTCTTAAGAATTTAACCTTTCACCCAGACGTAAAAAGAAGAGAGCACGAAATGTTGTTCAGTTTTATCCCGTTTTTTTCCTAACCTTTAAAACAAAAGTGAAAAAAAGGAAAAAAAAGGTTTAAGTCTTTTTTTTTTCATTGAATAAGAAAAAATTCGCGCGCTCAACCGTAACTGAAGAGCATCAGAAAGTAAATTTCCGAAACTTACGGAAACTAGAGGGAAAGGGTTGTTCTCCAATAGGAGTCGAACGTTTGCGCATGCGTTTCGTATTCTGTCGAAGCAAGGTGGAACAAAGCCATTAATTTAACATTCGAGAGTTGATATCGACGGGTAAAGTTGATTGGATCTTATCAGAGTGATTTTGTTTGTTTCCGAATTCAACAAGATGCTGGGATAAGGATATCTAGTCATCTGTTTCTACTAGAAAAAAGGTGAGCAGCGTGTTTATATTTTTCAAAATTTGTTTTATAATATTGTTAAGAAATTATAAATGAAAGGAAAGAAAAAAATTAAAGTTGTTAATTTTTCTATAATAATAATAATTATTATTGTTATTATTTCATTGTCGGTAATTCTGAAGAAAAATAAAAAAAACTAATTGCTGAGAAGTTTTTTAAGTTAAAAATTGCATTTCCATAAATTAAAATTATATATATATATATATATATATATATAAGAAATTTAAAATATATATTTCACTATTTTCACCTGTTTTTTTAAGTTTTTTTTTATTCCTTACTTCATTTTCCTTCTCCATCCCGCTATTATTATAATTGGATGAGATTTAGAAGGGAAAAACATTGTAAAAAACAGAATACATAAAAAAAAATGAAGGATGTTAAGAGTGTGAACTATTTATAATATTCTATGCTGATGGTTAAACAACTAAATTTGAAAATTTCGCAAATTTATGTGATAAAAAACGAAAACTATTTAAACTGTTCATTATAGTTTGAAGATTTGCGTTCAAACAAAAGGAAAAAAAAACGTAACTTATAAAAATGGCAGTTTTTTTCCTTATTGTTACGAATTTTGTACTACATTTAATCATATTTTCCAAATGCATTCAAAATGTTAAGACTCATGGCTAGACAGCAAAGAAAAAAATGCAAATGCCTGTTTTACTTTTGCTAGGTGAAATGTTCATTAAAGAATGGTTTTGATTCATTCTGTTTTCTGAAAATGCTTTAAATATTTTAGAAAATGTATGCTTGAAAAAAATTGCTATATATTGTATTTGGACGTGGCTATGATGCAAAAACTTATTTAAAAACCTACAAATCTTTAATTCTTTCTCAATGATTGATATACATAAAGAAGCAATGAAAAAATATTTTTGAATTTAACCTATAAGAAATTAATAAAATAAACCTGTAAGGAGCAGTTTTTTCTAAAATCTTTAATCGAGATTTCCTTTAAAAATATTTTTAATGAAAAAAAAAAATCCTGTATGCATATGATGGTATATTCGTATGATTGCAAGAAATAGTTTGAAATATGGAAATATCGTTAAGTTATTAAAGGAGAAATAAAAAAAAAAGGAATTAAAGTCTCAATAAATGTTAACACATTTTTGTGAAGGCATAGATTATTAATATCTTTTATTCCCTCTCACCCTCCCTTAAAAAAGTATATATATATAGCAAAGTACACTAAAAATAAAGATCATATCCATACTTCTTTTTATAAACTTTGGTTATCAGAAATCAAAACAAGGAGTTAACCGATTAAATTCTTTTCCTAATTGGATTTAAATTTCAAAAGGAAGAGGGTTTTGAAGAGTGATATCCGCGAAATCGGAAATTCGAAAATAATAAAGTTACGAATGAAACCTGGAACGTGTTTCATTACAATATCCGTTGCTCTAAGACCCGGAGCTGATTTCGAGCACAAAACATTATATGACATTCGTATAGGCTCTTTTTTCTCTTTCTTTAAAAAAAGGCAAATTTTAGAATTTAGAATTGGTTCTGTCATGCTTAGCTTATACGTAATGGATTAATTTATTTCGAAACACTGAAACTTTCGGGGTAAATGCGCAATTATTATGTAAACGTTTGCATGCTATAAAATTCCGCCATAATACTTTATCGCATGTATGAAAAATACAAATTTTCTTTAATTAAATGATTCTTTATACATTAGAAGGTTAGTTGTGAAATTTTTTTTCGAATGTACAGTGGACAAAAATTCATTTCTATTTTAATGGTACAATTTTTTATTTAACAGGTTAAAAAAAAGTTATTTTAAAAACTTTTAGAGGATTTTTTCCCAAGAAATATTATTTTCTTTCGCAGGGGTTCGCATAATGTATATTAATGAATAAACAAATTACAATGCTAAAAATGTGCAAATTTTTTTATGCACTTGTGTGGACTGTAAAAAAAACCCACCCGTAATTTCATTAAAATTTTTTGTTTTATTTTATATAAAAAAGGAAAAGGCAAAAGAGTAATTGGTATTTAAGTATTGAAGAAGCTTTAATATCAGCATATTCACAATGGTTTTATTTTCATGTCTTCAGATATATATATATATATATATATATATATATATATATATATATATATATATATATATATATATAAATATTTTTATTTTTTAAAAATTTATTACTCGACTCTTTTCAACAGAATTATTTCCCCCATATCATACGACAAATGTTTAGTTGAAAATGCATCTCATGTGTTTATCATATTAATAAAATTTAATTAAAATTCTTTCCTACATTTCAAGTTTTTAAAGTTTCAATTAATGCACTATAATTTTATTCTTCCAATACTAATTTACTCAATCTTAAAGAATTATCCTTTGATATTTCTCGAGACATTTTTATTACATTGATGAAATCCATAACCTTAAGTAAATCTTTCTTATTCTTGTTCATTGATAGCAATTTGATTTAAGATTATTAAAAAAGTTTTAGCGTCCTAAACTCAAATTAACATGTGTGGAAAAGCTATCACAAATATTTTTACAAAGTCCTTAATCTTTTTACGGTTATACCATGGCACCGAAGGTTTTTAAGAAGTCATATATGTATATCTTTTCATATTGCTTCATTTTTTTATATAAAATATTATCTTTGTAATTTTAAATACTACTATTAATTTGAAAATTTTGGAGTTATGATAAAAAAAGAAGTATATGGACATGTAAAAATGAAATTTTTATTTAAATGATTATTTATCTATGATATTTCGCATCACCCTCAAACATTTTAGGTTTGATACACCAAAAACACTTAATAATCCTTTATCAATCTCAAATTAATTGCTATTATTTTATAAGTAACATTTCATAGATTTTTCAATGGCATCAACTCTCGCTATGTGTTTTGCTCTTATTCACCAAATATCATATTAAATTTTGATTTCAAATAATATCGAATTTAAGAGCTATGTATATATTTATCCAATTAAAAACTTCACTTTAAAACATGTTAAACATCTAAAATTGAAGAAAAAATTAAGTTAAGAATGAATAAAATGCTTTAAAATATGTTTTTTTAAATATAGTAATTTCCATTAATTAATTGAGCAGCTTTTATGGGCTCTTTCCTCAGACAACCCTGTAATCATTTAAAAGTATGCTAAATAAGTTATTGTATTTTTCTGCTGATGATAAAGCATTTTTTTTAATGGAAAACTGATTATGTAAACCATTGTCTCAATCAAGTGATATTTAATAAAAATATGAGACTCCACACTTAGCGAACATTACGTTAGTAATTACACAGTAAATTCTTTTAAAAGTTTTTAATCAAATACATCTTCACTAGAAATATTTCATTTATTAACATTTTTATGGTTAAGGAAATGTAAATTACACCCAAGCATGGAGATACATGAAAAAATTGTTCAAGACCAAGGAGCGAGGAATACATTTTTAACCTCAAAAACCGCGTTTTAATCATTTGCAATCAATAAAGTTGGATTTAAAAGTCTTATTTAAATATATTTAAAAATGTGCATTTTGAAAATTATCGATCTTTCTGCTGTATTTATTAGTTTTTAAAATACTGTTAATCTAATCAACCTTAACCAACAGAAATATTACTCAGTTATTATACTGGAGCTAATGCAATGGGACAGTTAAATTTAATAAGTTGAGAGTATAAGCACATAAGAGTTTAACCAGGTATATGTCTTTGTGTGTTGATAACTTAAGAATAAACCAAAATATATTGATTAAATGAACTAATTTCTGCTGAAAACGCTGAATTTTTTAAAAGGTTGCGCTTGATGACCCATTAAGTAATATAAGGCATTAAGGTAACACTTATCTTTTCTTAAACCAACATTTTCAATTCCCCCCTTCTTGTTGAGTACCTCTTAATCTAATAAATACTTTACGACCTAAGATATAGAGATGTATATACTATGATTGTGTGAATTAAAACATTTTCTGACAATTAATTGCAAAAAAGTTTATTTGTTGACTCGTATTTGATGCACATGTGTTTACGAACCTACATGCGTACATGTGTTTACATGAATGCTTGTGTTTATCATTCATTGTAGGCGAAACTAAATATTCATTCTAATGAGCTGTGAATGCTTGTTTACTTATAGAATTAAATTAAAAAAAAATATTAGTCGATACTACATGAATCTGAGCATCATTTTGTACAGATAAGAATATTTTATTTTCATTTAATAAGTTTTTTTTTTTTTTTTTGCGTGTTTAGAAGTTTATGGTATCAAAATTTATCATTCAACATATACTTTGAGAAATCCTGCTTTAGGTAATGACAAACAATTGATCTGTCTGTCTGTCTGTCTCTGCTTTATATAATCAAAGCACGGTTACTATATTTCTCAATGATTTCTCTATTTTCTGTATTTTATTAATGAGTTAAGAAATTCCCAAATTTTTTTGAATTTATTATAGCAAGTTTTTATCGACTAACGTAAAAAATGGCAATCGTAAAAAAATGAGGAGGGGCCTTTTCTCTTCTGATGTTGAACTTATTGCAAATAGAATTCGTTAAAAATAAAGTTTATCGATGAAAGTTCCATCTCATGTACACTAATACTTCTAATTTATTGTATTTTGTTTTTCAAAAAACATTTTATCAATTAAAATACAATACCTTCTTTTTTCTCTCTTCTTACACCCCCAATACATATCATATGGAAGATAATAGCTTTTCATTTTTTGTACCTTTATAATTTATTAGAAAATGATTTTGCTGATATATTTAAAACTTATTCTAGATTATAGACAGGATATGGATTATATATAATCTCTTCGCAATCAAATTGATTCTATATTTTCTCCATACGTAAACAGTTCAGAATAGTTATTTAATGGTTGTTAGTAATCTAGAAATTCCCACATTTGTCTGCTTCATGATAAAAATAACCTTGATACACAGCTGTGGAATGATACCTACTTTTTTATTTTATTATTTTTTTATACTTTTCAATTCCACATTCTTGGTTATTGAGGTCAGGTATTATGAAGTTATAAAAATATACGTTGCTCATTTTCAATTTTAACTTTAACACAATTGGGTATTGTGCTGGTAAAAAATTCTAGTTAACGAAATTTAAAAAATTTCCACTAACGATGTAAAATTTATCTTTTTATGACTTTTTTTTTTCAGAATGATAACTGACAAAATAAAATAAAGAAAAAAAGTTGATTATATGCTGCGGTGAAAATATTGCTATCAGACAAAGTTATCAAATTTTTATTTGTTTCTTTATGGCATTTTCTTACTTCATTCCTTTATTCATTATTTTTTATCAAAACTTTTGCATAGGGTTTTTTTAAAAGTTATTTATTGTTCAGTTTTATTAAATTTTCTCCATATCGAAGAAAGATCGAATTTTATTTTGCTAAAATAGTTTATTGATAATTTAAATGTTTTTTTTTATCTTAAGCTTATTCTTTAAATTGAAAAGGAAAGATTGATTTTATCTTAAATTTTGATCGGAATAGTATTTTTCTGATCGTAAAATGACTTTTACTTATATTTAAAATGCATTTCAAAAATCAATTAGTACAAAAAGAGAATGGAGCTTTGCATCTCATAAATACTAAATATTTCTATCCACTTAAATAATATTTCTGGAATGATTTCTAAATATCATTAGGGAAAAAAGAAGTCTTCGAAGAGTTTTTCTGAATGATCAAAAGGCGGCATAAATACAGGAGGATTACGGTGAAATTTTTTTTTCGAACAGCATGAAGAAAATTTCATTCTTCTGTTAATGTATTTAAATCAGTAAAATTTACTCTGGAGGAGGCATTATAATGCATTTTTTTCCGTTTTATATCGACACCCAAAATAACGAGTTTCACCATCACCTATCTCTACGGTCATTGCCGCAGAGCGGATTTTACGCTTAACTGAGCTCAAATTTTCAACCCCATTGATTTCCGAGGTCAATTTGTTTCAATTTCCTTTTTTTCTTTAACAAAGGTTCCTTGCCAAAAAATTGTTGAATTTTGTATTGTTTTTGGCGAAGCTACTTTAAATATGAGCATATATAATATTCAGTTGTCCCATTGTCGATTGTTTCAATAATTACATAAACCCATGCCACATATTTCGACTACAAGCAATTTTCTTTTCTGTTTTGGTTTAATATAACTGAAATAAATGTTCCAGCCTGTTTCACATTTTCTTCAAATTTTTCGTTTCTGAATTTTGCGGTATTGTACGATCTCTCCAAAATCATTATGACAAATCTAAGGTTTTGTTAGAAACTGCATTGTTTTTTTTTTCTCGATTGATGTAATCCGGAAATAACATTCTAAGCAATTTTATTTAACAGAGTTTTTTTTAATCTTTTTAAAAAAGGAAATGAGTTTAGTTAACTTATTTTACTTCTTAAATATTTTATAAGTTCTTAAATATTTTTTTTATTTTATAAGTTCTTAACTTATTTTGCATGTTTTCAAAAGCTCTACTAATAACAGAATATTTTTAATTTTTTTGTCTTGGTTTTAACTATATTCACTTATAAAATTAGTTTACTTAAGAGTAAACTGTTCCATTTATATATAAACATATTGCTATTCTTATTCCCATATACAGTTCATTTTAAATTTTTAGAAAACTGCAAGTAGTAATAACTTTTTCAAAAAAATATCTGTTATAAAGAAGATCATATGTTTTTATTTCCTAATAATAATAATAAAATCAAAACCAATTTTAGGGAATATTTAATCAATCCTTTTTCAAAAACGTTCTCTTACAATTTTTATTAATTAACTGAAAGTTCAATTGAAAATTGTATAATTTAGCCAGTACTCTAATTGATTTTTAGTGAAATATTTTTGAAGGTTGTGTTTCCAATATTTAGTAACTTAAGTAAATAATTTATTATGAATTTCTTATTTTCGTGTTATTTAATATTGGATGAGAATGTTAATTTAAAGGATATTGGGGGGTTGTTTTCATCTTTAACATGAATGTCAACATTATTTTTATTGTTACTTAACGTTATTTATCTTAACTTCCTTATAAATTTTTATTCTACATTTGAGACATACTATTAAATTGTTTTCTTTCATTCAGTATTCAAAGATATGAGAATACAGATAATAATAACAACAACAATAATAATAATTTCTAAGCATAGGAGTAATGCTCTCAAGGGTATTATCCTTTTTGGGCTAGAAGGCAAATTAAATAATTAATAAGTTAATAAGCAATTTTCAAGTGCATTCAATTAGAAATGTTAAAACAATGTACTTTTATTTTAAAGAGTCTGATTATTATATAAACTAATTTAAATTTACTAAAAATCTAACTAGCCTTAAATGACAAAACTATCTCAAGTGGGAAGTTAATATGTTATATAATATTGCATTAGAGTAGTAATAAGAATATATATATATATATATATAAAATATATTTTAGTAGATTTTGCCTAATATTTTGTAGATATTACCCAAACAGGTATATGAGATGTATTGAACTCTTAACTATGGATAAAAATAAATAAAAATGTATTGATAAAAATGCAGGAATTCCTTTTGTGCAAAATTTGGAAGCCTCGGGCTTCCCCACATTATCCTTATCCACTTTAATCATTATCAACATATATATATATATATATATATATATATATATATATATATATATATATATATATATATATAACAAAAGTAAAAATTAACATTTCCGTGAAAAAAATCCATAAAAGATATCGATATTGCTGTCAGATTATATATAGAGCTATCTGATAAGAGCATCAACAAAATTGTTTTTTGAAAAAAAAACCCCAATTTTTGTTTTATATTTTTGTTTAAATGTGAATTTTCTAATTTACAAAAATAAAATAAAAAAAATGTGAAAATGTCCTTGTTAATCATAAAAAGGTATTTAGATGACGAACTAAAATGTCGATAAAAAATATTATTTTAATATTAGCTATATTATTTTGAAATGATTAAAAACTTATTCTTTAGTTTATAAGTTGAAACTTAATTCATCGTTATATTTTTCGTATATATATATATATATATATATATATATATATATATATATATATATATATATATATATATATATATATATGTGTATTATTTGAAAAACATTTTTTTAATTATTCAAGAGTTTATCGTTTTGTCTAAAATTAGAAATAGAAAATCATAGGATTCTGTCTAATGATTTATCTTTTACTCAATGATATAGAATCAATGTGTCATTGACTCAAAATACTTATCGAAATGAAATGAAGCTAAGTTTTGATGAATGTTGAAATAATGTTTAACTAATAATGACATTATAGAAAACTTTAGTTGCTGTGGAAAATAGTAAAAAGTGCATTTGTAATTTCAAGAACACGCAATAAAAAAGTATAAATGTTTTAGGTATATAGATCCCAACCAATCTTTCACAACGCTATTTTGAATAATGCAAAAAAAAAAAAGTATTTATTTCTTAACCATATCTATCATTAGTTTCAGTACTCTGATATATCAAATGAAATTTCTTCTACACTTGCGTTTGCAAAAATATTTACTTTAATAAGCCTCATTTTTTTAGTAAGCATGTGAAAGTCTATAGAATGGTTCTAAGTGCTGTGGGCTTATATAAACTTAAGTTAAAATTCACGTATTGAGATTCTGATACGTCAAACCATTTGTTGTAACTAAAATTCTTCAAGTGCTGTTTGCATTTAAGATTTAAAACTATTGTTTTTATATGTACAAATTGCTTCATACTACAAATATTTATATCAAATATAATTTATATCTTTAGTAAATATAAATTATATTCTCCAAGAAAATTATTAATTATCTTAAGCGGAAAAAAAGAGGAGGAGGAGACATTAAAATGTCCGAAGAAAAGATGCTTTCTCTGAATTGCAATGATGGTGCAATAATATTTTCTTCATAAAAAAATAACCTTTATAACTATTAAATTTTGAAAAAAATTAAATGAAATTAATAATTTGAACTTTTTACTTCTCGTTTGCTTATAATCAAGCTTGATTAATGTTGATTAACGAATTGAGTTGTAATTCAGGATGTATATTTCATTTTGAACAATAGTTATTGTTACAGTAATAATCAATCATTCTGTATTTTTTTTCAAGAGTAGAAAAGCTTACAAAAGATGAAAATGCCTTTGCCACGGTAGAATAACGGAAGGAATGCAGCCAAATGTATCAAATTATATTGAACGGATTTTAAAAGTTAATCCCTCGACTTAGTGTTGTGGAAATGCATATAATTCGGAAGAAAAATTAGTGAGAGATTGCATTACGCGAGTTTTCCAAAGGTTTACTTGGAAGTAAGAAAGTAATACTACTGTGTTACTTTATTAGTTAAAATGCCTAAGAATAAAGTACTTATATATAGTTTTGATTTAAGAGACTGAAAAATTTTTCTCGTTAAATTTATCATAATTTATAAGACTGAATATATACACTACGTAACCTTGAAAATGCAGCACCAAGAAAATTTTAGAGTAGTGGACTTCATCGAGTAATGCAAAAGATGTGAAACGCACAGCTCTTCTACACACATGGACTAGGACAGGGATGGTGAACCATTGGCACGCGTGCCATTCATGGCCCGTGACACAATATTTTGGGCACGCCAGCGATCAAAATGGTTTGCATTTTATTTCAAAATAACAAAGTTCACCACAAAGTATTACGAACAACCGCGAGTGATCAGACGAGGTGCGGTGGGGAGGACACTCGTTTGTCATTGTCTTGCCTTAGTTACGTCGAGGACTACAATTGTTTATAATGTTAAGTTTGTCTACGAATATCATAGTCCATTTCATTGATACAACTGTATTTTAAAGTTTATTTGTGCTGTGTTTACGATTTTTAAGCATTATTTAACATGGCTAGTTCAGCAAAAGAATAAAAAGAGCAAGATAGTAAGTGTAACAGAGAATTTCAAATTTGGTCCATATAGAAATATGGCGTTATTAGTAAAGGCGACAAAAGGGGTTTGTGTTATAAGTTCTGAAACAGTGTGGTATGCAGAACATCGTCTGTAAAATGGCATTTTGAAACAAATCGCCAATCCTCTTGTCAAAAAAGTGAACCACGGCAAAAATCATTATTTGCTTTAAAACCAATTGGTAGATGACTCCAATTGAACATGAATTCTACTAAAAGTAACATCTTACAATCCTAAGTTATTTGTTATCCACGCAATCTACAACAACAGCACTCACACTAATGTTACTTTAATTTGAATTACACGTATAACTAAAATATTTACAATTATACAATGCAAACGGTATTTTTTCGTAGTATATAGAGTTTTGTTTTCTTAGTATTTAGTTTTATATTATTTTTTTCCCCAATAATTACAAGTCAAAATTATTTTACGGCACGTCTTTACCTCATTCAATACTTCTATAGAAAAAATGGCACGTTGTTCCAAAAAGGTTCTCCATCCCTGGACTAGGATATAAAGAGAAGAACCAGCAGAGTGACCAATATCCATGTCATTATTTCTGCCAGGGAAATCATTGTGGAAGAAGACACATGTAAAAGTAGAAAATATCATGCCACCACCAACGAAGGCAGCTCTAATGGATAAATTATTTTACGAGGCCATGGTGATTGGACTAAGAAGGACGGATTGGTCCATGCTTCGAATCTCAACTGACACCTACATAGACACACCTAAGATACACCGGCTATGACAAAGATAGTTGGAACATGGACATGAGGTAAATTTGAGGTGTGCCAGTGTAATTCGAGTGGCATCAACATACTCGTACGTGAATCGGCGCATCCACAAAAAAGTGGTGGTGACTTCGCAAGCTACTTTTGCCTCTATTATGTAGGACACCCTTAATGTCTCCATATTGACCAAAACCATTATCTGCCGATTGTTTGCTAGTGGCCTGCACTCATGGTGTCCATTAAGAAGACTGCAATTGATTCCATAGCACAGATGACTCCGTTTCCAATGATGTCGGCTACAGCGTCATGGACGACGGAATAGTCCAGGGTTATGTTATCAGGCTTGCCATGCTTCTATTTGTCTAATGATAGTTGCAGTGTACAAGTGTGACACCATCGTTGCGATAGGTCCAATTTGACCGCATTTGTGAAACGCCCCAGCACGTGGCATCAGGGTTTCGGTCACCATCGCGTAATGTATAGTAGGTCACTTCTGATGCTATGAACGTGATTGGATTCCTGCACTATGATTATTCAGGCGCTCTGAACGTGAATGATATGTTGTGAGCAAGGATACTACCTTTCTTTCTGGGGGCTCAAAATCCCCTTCAGCAGCAGGATAATACCAGACCGCACTTTACCCGCATGAATCAACGTGTGCTTCCAAGAAATGCAGATGCTTTCTTGGCCGCCATTCTTCCCTGACCTTTCACCGATTGAACATGTCATGAACGTGATCAGATGTAGTTCGTGCCCTGTCGTTGCTTTCAGAAGATGAACCGTGTCAAATATTTGTAAAGGAATGAAGGTCCATCCCTCAGGATGCCACTGTGCTCTCGTTGATTGTGTATCTAGACGTGTTGGTTTTCTCGATGGTCTTACAAGCTTTTGAGCTGACGTTATTCTCACTTCTGTGTTACGTGTTTCATTTCAAAATAAACAGCACGTATTGTTCGTTGCTGTTACTCTTTGTTTGCCAAGTTTCTTTACTTTATAACCACTCCTTAGTGTTACATTTTCAATGTCGCGTAGTATAATGAATTTGTTTTTGAAATTGGAACTTTGAGTGCAAAATGATATTAAAGTATTGAGTTGTGTCGTACGGAGTTCTTGGCATTTTTATAATAATCCAAAATCAACTTTATTCAATATTCTTTGAGAATGTAGCAAATTGGTTCCAATTTCTTACTCATAAAAAATTATTAATACTAAGGTAAAGTAACCCAGTTTAAAATATATAGGGTATCAAATAAGCCCCAAAATGATGTTTTTAAAAGGAGAAATAAAATTCAACACATTCGCAAATCTTAATAATAAAATTCAGTTTTATTTCTAAAGTGAGATCTTTATGAATACATACAAAATAATCCTGTATTACTTTTGTTATTTTTCATTCATTATTAGATTTATAAAAAAAATAAAATACAGAATCTTTTTTTCCATGTGTGTGTATTTTGTGCATCATTCTTATTTAAAAAATAATATATTTCATCCAAAGCCGATGGAATAAGTACTTTTTCTCCTTCGTATTTTGTGCACACATGAGGGAAATTATTACAGTTTTGTTTTATTCGTACAACGGATTCATATAGGTTTTCTATTTGCGTATCTTTTAATGTTTATGTCAGTCAGATTATGTTTAGATTTGAATTTTATAAGCACTTCATGTCCAATGTGTCCACTATCTTACAATTTATCTACTAAACATTGGTACTTATCGGTTATAAGGACCAGTATACCACAGACACGGCAACGCGTTGAAAACACGCCAAATCCTGTTTCGTCGTTCTAATAGCGAATGTATTTTATCGAATAATATCGCCAATGTTCGTGCTAGTGACAACTTGAAAAAACATGCCCTAACCCAGGGTTTCTACAGCCAATCTTCATATATAAAATATTCATAGTAATTCTATATTCGAATGAAATATTCTGTTTCTTCTTGGAGAAAAATAATCAGTTCTTTATGCTTTTAGTTTTCATAGTAATCTAATAAAAATTTTACTTCCAGTTTTGAGAATAATTATACAAGTAACCAGCTTATGTTACCTGATCTTTATTTTTTTTTAATGTTGATTAATATCCATTATGTATAAATTATATTCTTATATTTAGAAAGTACTCAGTTTCGTAACTGAAAAGGTTTTCAAACATAGTATACGAAAATTTGTGCTCGCAATACACTAAATAAACTATTCGTAGATTAAACATTAAATAGATTGGAAAATTTAATGTAAAACATTAACAGAAAAACATGTTTGACCTTTCGGTAAAAAAAAAATGTTGCGTACAATAAATACCTTATGTTGCTTCGCAATGTCACCTCCAATAATGCAAATTAACCATCAACGTTTTTTAAAAACGAAGCAACTATCTTAAAAAATAAAGTAAACATCTTAAAATTTCCCCTCGTATAATATAACTCAAATGTATGTATAATTATGAAGCTAAATCACACAGACCTTGTAACTTGTACTTTTAGTAATTTAATTGAAACCCCTGGTGTGGTGGAATGTTGTGTTGAAAACATGAATCTCTTGGTGAAGCACCAGGTGCTCTATAGAATAAAAAATTGCTCAATTTTTTTTTCATTTTAATATTTACTGTAAAGTAGCATATAAATTTTTCGTACAAAATTTATATATTATTTGTACTCATATTTTAAAAACGGCGTAAGTGATATTTTCAGATTAGCATTTTCGAGCGAAAAAATAATTTTGCTTGGTTTTCAATGAAAAATCTCTAGTCAGATGTTTTTTTTTTATAGGAGAGTTTTAATCAATTTGTGTGTATGTAAGATTATTTGACGGTTTCGTAATCGTAAAGGGAATTTTTCTTGACTCTTTCTTATACACATACATTATTAACCAAATACCTAAAAATGTGTTTCTTTTTCTTTCAATATTTTTTTCAATTTTTTGCTACACAACTTATATATTTTAAAACTCTAAGATCATTTGAAAAACATTATATATTTTATTTTTAAAATCTTTACTAACGAAATCTCTCTCTTTATCTTCATATGGTTCCAGCAAAGTTACATTATCTTTATAAATTAACTCTAGTATTATCTTTATTCTGAAAACTCTTTTTAAACAAGTAATATATATATAAAAAAAATTTAAGTCAATTCCTACTTAGGTCAACAAAAAAAATTTTTTATTGTAGTTACTTTTTATTAAATAGTCACAATATTAAGTGACAAAATAGAAGGCGATTTTCCCTGCAATTTTCCGTTTTCCTTTCTATATAGGGTGTTGGATTATTTTTTTTGTTACTATTAATAAATTAATTAAATTAAATTATTCTAATAAAATAGTATAGTAGAAAGGAAAACACATTCTCAGAAATTAGGCCATCCCGGGTGAGATTCGGACCCATGATCTATGGATTAGAAGTCCAACGCGCTATCCATTGCACTACATGGACACAATGACCTATTTTCCTTTCTATATATGCTGTTGGACTATTATTTTTGTTTGTTACTATTTATTCATTTTTTAATTAATTAATCATTTAATATTTGAAAAAACTGTATTAACATCAAGTGTCCTCCCCTGCAAGTTTAAAAAAATGTATTTGAACTTGAATGGATGAATAGAAAGTATTTTATTAACGATAGAAAATATGAAAAAAAAAAGATATATAAATAAATGAATATATATACATATAGGGAGATCGGGAACTAATAGTAGGAATTGAAAAATGACTGTGAATGAATGAATTAAAGTATGCATTTCTGAATAAAATCTAATTTTAAATTATATCACAGGAGTATGTTAATTCTAAAGCAAAATAAAATTAATCCGATGATCAAGATATATAACTTCGACTTCTGTTCCAAACTAAGAAGAAAAAAAAAGAATAATAATTCAAATGCATTTCCATATACAATAACAAACATACTTATTTATTACTTCTAAAAATGTAAAAAGAAAAAGAAATGTTAGGCTCTTATTCTTCTACCTCTTTTACGGTAAAGAAGCTATGTATTTTAAGCAAAAATAGATTATAAAATGTTTTTGACGTTTATTGATTAGCTCTTTTTGTCTAGGCCTCTTGTCTAGACTTTTCTCGAATTAAATCTCGCATACAGCTCGAGGGTATGAAACCGAGTTACAATTTTGTATTGGAATTTAAATCCAAAAATAGAAAATAAATGATAAAATAATCTCAATATCAGATGGTATTCAATAAATGACGGATTACATGGCGTAGGATTTTTATTGCCACAAAAAGATTTCGTTATGATACCAGATAAGTAAAATTTGAATAAAATAAAATATTCTATCTATTGAAAATTATTTTTCAGGAATATTTTACATAGAGTATACGATAAAGATCAAAATTGAGTCCGCGGTCTTTCCCTCTTTTTTAATACTAATAATCTTCAGGGTTTTAGATAGATTTGCTTAATTGAATTTTCTGCATTTCAGGAATGTGTCGCAAGATATTCTAGAAAAATATTTTGTGTGTTTTGTATTAAAATATTCTTAAAAAGTGACTCAACCACTACAATTTCAAATATTAGTGGGCAAATGGGAACACAAGAAATGGAAAGAGCTTGCGCTGCTCAATAGCACTGCTGAAGTGAAAATATGGCTTGTTCATGAGGTATTTTTCATGACCATTTTGGAGCACACGCCATTTGATATATTATGCTATCATGACAGGGACACCAATCGGAACAAAGAAAATGGGAACGTATTTTGTTATTGAATTATTTCAAAGTTTTGATAATTAAATGATATTAATCTATGGAGTTAAGTACCAAATGAAGGATAATTGTAAAAATATTTCCTTTTCCTCGCGATCGAAAAACATAATCACCATAATTTTCTTACCATGCGGAACAACCTCAGCTCTGTGTATACTCAATTTGCATAATTATATTCATAAGTACATTATAATCAAAAATTACAACCAATCAGTTATAAATGTTCGAAATATTTTCAAATTTAAAGTTAAATCCCATTTCCTTTTCCAAAGCGTACATGATTATTTTTTTCCTAGTTTTATGTACTTTTAACAGTATATATTTTTTAACATTCCTTCTGAAATAAATTTTCCTATAAAAAAATAATAAAATTATTTACAAGCCAATTTTTTAAAATTTTCTACCTCATTCTTGAACATACACTGATTTACATTGAAAACTTGGACTTACAAATTTAAATACCATTATTTTAAAGTTTAAGAGTTTGTTGGCGTAAGTAGCAATTGGCAAATAAAGAAGGCGAAGTAACACTGTTCTAATTAACTAATTAACATAAAAATATATAGAGAAAAAGAATATTTTTTGCTGGATGAGCGATTATATTGAGCCTATATACAGTCGAACCTCCATATAACGAACCTCTATTTTGCGAACTTTTTCCTGGAATCAAGAACATTTTACCATTTTCTTTGTAAAATAACCTCCAAATACCGACGTGCATTTTCTATAAAACGAGCTTTTTCTCTTGTATTCCGATTTTTTTCTCCCTTTTTTAAAAATATATTTCATGATATTTTTCAAATTATTCTCTCTTTTAGCACATTTTATGGTGATCAGTGATCTTGAACATGTATTACAAGGTGCCTAACACACCTAGAGCAATGAAATGGTCATAATTTTTCAAACAAAAAACTCAAAAAATTGAAAATACAGTGTATTCCTGGACAATGTCCTTTTTTTTCTTGCTTTCCTTACAAATTTCTTTTTGATTGGTAATGAATAGATATTAATTTTCAAAATAAATAAATAAAAAGTGTGAATAAAGGTTTTTTTTAAAAAAAATAATATATTGAGTTGACGAATTAAATTTTTTGTGTCGTTTTTAAACTAATTAGAAAATGAATATCTATTTAACGAATTTTTCCATATAACGAACTGTTTTTCGGTTTTTAGTTACTTCGTTAAATAGAGGTCCGATTGTATTTTTATCAATAGTGGAAAGTATGTTAAAATTTCTTTTTTTCGGTAATACTCTCACAAACAAATGGTTTATTTTACCGCAAAAAATCACTGTTTTCAAGATATATGGAGGATTTGTTTATGTATACCAAAAAATGATATGATCTTGAATATATACTGCCAGATCATATTCAAATAGCCTTACTGTTTATTTTCTGTTCTTCCGGAGTTATTTATTTTGAGCCCAACAGCAATCATCGAACAAAATAACGCCAACTTACTCAAAACTGCACCCTGGAGGCAAGTTAAAAGTATTGCCGTGCATGGAATGTTGTAGAAGGGGAGCTGTTATATAGTTTCCCACATTCTCCATCTTTTGACTGTGCTTGTTAACCTACCTCGAAAGTTTCTTTTGATGCTTTTTTACATAGTGTGAAGGTAGTTTGGATTCGGTTCACCGGTCCCCATCCCCGTCAGCAAAGCTTACGGTTAGCTGAGATCTCAGCATGATTTAACGTAGGCAGTCGGTCGGAAATTTAATAGATATTTTATCGCAAACAAGCGGGGTTGCCTTTGAACAAATGTTGGAATTGGCGTACGCCTTTTAATATGCGTAAGTTTACTTTACCAGAAGCATTCTTTCCGGTTGCCGGGATACTGTGGTGTGACATTGCTCTGG
Source organism: Trichonephila clavipes (assembly GCA_019973935.1). Classification (NCBI taxonomy): domain Eukaryota; kingdom Metazoa; phylum Arthropoda; class Arachnida; order Araneae; family Nephilidae; genus Trichonephila; species Trichonephila clavipes. The sequence goes on along the minus strand of BMAU01000244.1, from coordinate 481,837 downwards.
GATCTTCAAGGAATCTTCTCAGTGTTTTAGCAATGTTCCACTGGACTGAACTTCTAAATGGGTGATGACTTAATTTTTAATTTGACGTAAATTACGAAAAAAAAAATTGTTTAGTAACTCCTTGTTTATTTGATTTCGAGAACAATTTCAATTCGTTTTTGAAGACGAAGCTTGCTGAAATTGTGGGCGACTTTTTATTTTTTAGACTTCGAATACAATGTTGGGAATTACGTTTGCACAGCGAAACAGTGTAAGTGGATTTTCTTTTATTCTATTTTGCTGAGGGGAATAAGTTTTTTTTTTGGTTTATTGGTGTCCCGTTTAAAGCGGAAACTAGTTTTTAGAATATGCAAACAAGTCAGTTGTCGCCCTCAACTAGGTTGACGAGAGAAATTTCCTGTATTAAAAACAACTTTTTCATCGTTGAAAGGCGCTTGTACCTAGCAGTGAGACCGAAATTAATACTCGTTACCGTCGTTTGTTGACGAAAACTTGTCCAATGAGTATTTTCCAACTGGGATTAAATTCATTCTGTATTACTGGTTCAAATTAATCCTTTTTCCTTCAATCTTGAGAGCGGAAGTCATAATTAAAACTTTTTAGAAAGAAACAGTGAAATCGAATTACTTTTGAACAGAGAAACTTCTAAAAGCTGATTCAAGGTGTGAGATTTAGAGACTGTTTTGCACAATGATATCTTTATTTCTTCATATATATACTTCATCCTTTTTCATACGTAAGGTATGTGAGTTCATTAGATTGATTTATGCATCATAAATATAAGAAATTGAAGTAACTTTTAAAAAAATTACTTAGATTGTAATTTAAATACTTTTGCTGCATCTGTTACGTTAGTTTAATCACTAAAATATTTTTATTTGCTTATATATATATATATAATCCCCTGAATTTAAATTTAAAATAATTTAATAATATTCGAAAGCTTGTGTACAATAGTGTAAAATAAACTCTCAAATTGTAGAGAATACAATTTGAAATATTATTGAAAACTTCTTATCAGTATATATTTCCAGCATGATATTAAGTAAAACATATTTTTTAAAATTATTTTTATTTGAATTTTAATCAAAGTTATATTTATTTGTTTTTCTAAAAAATAATTCAGACTTTACATTTAGATTATTTTCTCTAGATCAATAATGATTTGTGGTACCATATAATTGAAAGTGAATCGGCGAAAGTATATTAAAATGTATTTTGCCCTTTTTCTTTAGTACAAAAAGAAAAAATTTCAGTATTTATGCGTTCAATCATGTTTATAGATGTATAATCTTCAAAAAGTTTTGAATACACCTTTACGGTTGCAAGAAAGAGTTTTAAAACTGAAAAAAAAATAGATTTAATAAATCCAAATCTTAATATTTGTATTTATCAAAGAAATTGCGTACTTATGTTGTTAAAAACTTGCTAATGTATAAGAACTGATATTGTTAAGAAATTTTTTTAATAAATTATTAAGCAAAGACAGGAATAAAATTTTATTTGTAATCTTAGATTGCTTGGTTGATTCGAATTTGCATCGTGCTAAAATTACCTAGCCTCCCAATTTAGACCCTCCATGAGATGTCATGATAATGATTTGTTAATTAAAATCAAACTTTTTATTAATTTTAAGTAGTATTTTATAATTTTGTAACCTTTTTAAATAGTATTTTTCTAATAAACCGTCTTTTTATTTTTAAAATAGCACGCTATTCTAATATGTAAAACCTTCGGACATGATATTAATTCAATTATTTGGAAGTTTTGATTTACATCTCGTAAATTCGTTACCAATTAATTTACTTAACTGAAGTTTTACTGCATTTTTGATAAATAAAGAAATTATTTCATTCATTATAAATTTTAATATTAAAATAATATAATTTCATTTACAAAAATTAAATTTTTAGTCTATACATATTTTGCACATGGGACTTATCATGTTTGGTACAATATGCCCCTGAAGAACTCAGTGCCAGAAATTGAAACCAACCAACCAACCAACTTAGAAAACGGAAAATCGATAGTAAATTTCAATGAGTTCACATAGCAAATCGTTGCCTCATATTTCAAAAAGACTTGAACAATAAATCTTTTAGAAACATGACGTCAAACACCAGAGCAGAAATGAATCGGAACACTTTTTACCTCTTTCTACTACAACTGTAAAGAATCACTTCCAAAACAGTTTATGGAATATTAGCATACAGAAATAAGATTGATGGATAGATTCTATCACGCTTCAGTAATTTTCTTGATAGAAAAGTTTTGTAAGTTTAAAGATAATATTTGCTTATGTTATTTTTATGCTTCATCGCGTGTAAACACTTCCAAGTTTACTTGATCACTTGGATGATAAATGACAATTCTCTCTCTCTCTTCAATAGAGTTTCGTATTTCAAAGCAAAGACATGGTTTCATAATTTAACTTTCAAAATATAGTGAATTTTATTGAAATATGATTATTCATTGTTGTAAGAAATAGAAAAATCTCATTGTGTCGAGATGCTGCATATATAAATACTAAAAGTTCAACATCCGGTTTAGCAATTATTCATTCTCTAACTTCGCTCTTGTTCAACTGTAAGATTTTTAATGCTTGTTTATAATGACTTGCTTAGGAATATAATATTTTATTCCTTTTTTATTACTTACATTATTAAAAACAAGATTATTTTAATTATGTTTGTTTTAAAACTTTTTCTATCTTAGTATTTGCAAAATCAATATACGTATCCTATATAAAGGGTGTTTTTTTAGAGGTATATAACTTTAAATTGCAATAAAACAACGATGTATTATTCGATTGACATGAATTTTTTTTTATTCGAAAGATAATCTTGTGGCATTACATTTTAAATATGATTTCTGGCATAGGACTGCCACGGCTGGCTCGGATGTAGTCCAATCTGGACATCCAATTTTCGATGACTTTTCCCAACATTTGTGGCCGTATATCGGCAATAACACGGCGAATGTTGTCTTCCAAATGGTCAAGCGTTTGTGGCTTATCCGCATAGACCAATGACTTTACATAGCCCCACAGAAAATAGTCTAGCGGTGTTAAATCCCAAGATCTTGGAGGCCAATTCACAGGTCCAAAACGTGAAATTAGGCGGTCACCAAACGTGTCTTTCAATAAATCGATTGTGGCACGAGCTGTGTGACATGTTGCGCCGTCTTGTTGAAACCACAGCTCCTGGACATCATGATTGTTCAATTCAGGAATGAAAAAGTTAGTAATCATGGCTCTATACCGATCACCATTGACTGTAACGTTGTGGCCTTCATCGTTTTTGAAGAAATACGGACCAATGATTCCACCAGCCCATAAAGTGCACCAAACAGTCAGTTTTTCTGGATGTAACGGTGTTTCGACATACACTTGTGGATTAGCTTCACTCAAATGCGACAGTTTTGTTTGTTGACGTAGCCATTCAACCAGAAGTGCGCTTCATCGCTAAACAAAATTCGCTTATAAAAATCGGGAACAACGGCAATCTCGTTTTGGGCCCATTCGACGAATCTATGCCTTGCTTGATGATCGTTTTGATGAATTGCCAAACCAAACTGAGAATAAATCACTTGACAGCTGTTAAATCGGTCGCCATCTTGGAAAGTAATGCCAACTTAAACTTCTATACCTGGAAAAAAAACACTCTTTACCATTGCATATATTGTTTATTCGCGTTTTAATAATTACTTCCATTCAAAATAATATTTTTTGTTAATTGTTTTTATTAAAAATTAATTAATTTTAATAGTACCTTCCATTCCTCATTATTATAATTTTTTTCATTTGAATTGCTTTATAATGATAGTATTCTCGTAGTTTAATTCTGATAATTATATGAAATACTTTTTGGATTCAATGGATTTCAAAAGTATATGCACATACATTATTTATTTGTTCCCTAGATGCAAGAATTGTTTATTTATTTTGTTGTTGTTCATTTGGTTTTGTTTCAGCCATTTCCTATTCTAGTAAATCGTTGATAGTTAATTTAGCCACGTTAATGACTCTTTTTCATACTGCTTTTTAACAACAACAAAAAAAACCTACTTTTCCTTTATCAGAAAGAAACCAGATTCAAAATATTTGATAAGGGGGAAAGAGAGAGAGAGAGATAATCGTTAAAATTTCATTATAGAATTTTTTAGTTAACTCTTTTACAGAGATTTTGGATATAATTATGTACATTATTTTCTTAGCGAAAAGATAAAAAGATGTCAATGACATTACCAATCTTACTATCACCCTATTTTAAAATATTACATTCTCAAATGTACATATATGCATTTCTTACTCTCTAATTATCAAAACACGGTATAATAATGTATTTTAAATGTCTCAAGGCATTTTTTTCTACGCACAGACTATAGTTCTAAAAGATTGGAACGCATATTCATCAACAATTTTCTTTTAACAAACTGTGCAATGATTCATTTTTATGATGAATAAATAAAAATGTTTTTTAACTTTAGGTATATTCTTATGGAATATTTAGAATTTTGATTAGCTCTCTTAAATATCGAATAACTTTCGGTTACATTCAAGAAGATCCTGTTTTTTGATAAAACATTACAATCTCTGTTAACAATCAAAAGGAGTTTTTATTTAGGTTTTGATATTGCATTTATTAAAAATCACGAACAATATAAAAAAAAATTTAGACTTCTTTCAGCCTTGTGATAGTCATCCAAGTCACCCAACTAGTAATAGTCATCCAACTAGTAATACAAGTCGACCACTTTTTCTGAACAATGAGAAACTTATCTACGTTGAAACGAGCAGTGATACATCTGGAACAATAAAACTTTCAATTTTTACTGACAACCAATGATTTGTACTTTGAATATTTTCACTCATTGTAACAAATTACAAAGGCTCACGATAGCTTAAGTTATTTTTGTAGCTTTCAAAAAATGCTACGGAAAAATTGCTGTCACAGAAAAATTGTTTTAGAAAATCAAATAGTTTGACAATTCGCTAAGGTCTTACTTGTAAAACGAGGTCGGAAAAATATTCTACATAGATTTTTTTTTTCATACTGATGATCTGGTTTTATTTAAATGTAGCTCGGCGGTTAAAATTTGGTTCACACAGACGTACTAAAACTGACCCCTCAAACAAAAAAAAAGCATCATATATTTTATCGTTTTATATTTAGGTTACGCGGCCTTGAATCTATAAGGAAACGTGAAAAGAATCAGAAGATGTGTTCATTATTCAGTTTCTTGCGGAGAACGGCACGAAGTGTGTAATAGGAAATATAAATCAAACAGGAAATGAAATTTCCCTTAACAGGTGGATAGAGACCAATCATCTCTCTTGTTTATCCTTGAGGATTGATAGTGAGAACCTACATGTGGGTAGAATACTGGATTTCCATGTGTCCTCATGTTTTTAATCATGAACCTAATGAATTTCTTTGAGCATTAACCCGCATAACTGTCGTAAGCATCGTGTAATTAATCTAGTTTTAAATCATCAGTGGGTTTAACAACCGCACAAAAATTATAAACAAGAATGAAAGGATATTCAATCAACCGTTGTAAAAGATAACTTTTTATTTTATTTTTTCAAAATTTAAAAAATTAAAGAATGATTTTCAGCAAAATTATGTTAATAATGGAGATTATTATTACTTATACAGAAATAAAAAAAATCCCTTTTAAAATTCCGTCAAAAGGAAAAAAAGAAGGGATGTTTAAAGACTGGATTATCTTTTATAAGGTTTTATACAGCTCTCATTGATAAAATGTTAGTATTAAAAAAGATCAAGTAAAATATTTGTTTTTGTTTATTAAAAAAATACTTATATTTTACACTAACTTTAATTGTAGTTTTATTGTTACATTTCCTAGTTCTTACAATGATGTATTAGACATAATTTCTCATTAACTTTTTTGAGAATTATTTTGCATGAAAATAAATTTTAAATTCCAGTTCAAACCAGAAATCTATTTAATGTGATTTAAGAAAAATATTTTGGTTAAAAATTTAAAAAGAAATATAAAATATTTCTTTTAAAAAAATATAATTTTATTACGATTGACTCGATAAAAATTCTTTGGAAAAGACAACAGTGTATATTTCCTTACTTACGATAATGATAAAAGGGGAAAGTAATAATAGTAAGAGACACAGTGGCGCACACAAGGGGGGACCTGGGGGTCCGGATCCCCCCAAAGCCCTTGATTTTTTTTCTGATTGATTATAATTCTAAGTATATAGTACATAAAATTTAATTAAGTATTTGTTATTAATGATTAATTTTATTAATTAATGCTAATTATTTATTCAATAATTAGCTTTTTACTGTGTTTTGTTCCCGAAAATTGATTAAATCAGAAGGAGCATAGTACAAGAATGGTGAACTTTTGACCTCGGACCCCCTCCTTGAAAAATTCCTGTGTGCGCTACTGGTAAGAGATAATAAGTATGTAATGTGTAGATTTTTTTATGTGCAACAGAAATCGGTGCAAATATATTTTCTCAAGAATTTTCTCTGAGCAAGATCTTAATCCAATAAGGATGTAGTTACTGATATAATTTATGCCCAACAACCAACATTTCACAAAGAGCATTTAATAAATGAAATATTTTATAAAAATTTCATTACCTTTTTGAAATAAAAACTCTATCTATATTGTTTTACATTCTGGTTATTTATAGAAATATATCAGAGTATCGCTAGGTATTACACACCTTATTTTACTAGTTCTACTAGTTCACATAAAAAGAGCTCTTAAATTCACCCTCAAGCATTAGTTTGACCGAAGTTTTGTTTAACTTCTAAATTTTTTCAAAATACTAGGCATAAATTTCAATATATGGAGAGAGAAGGCACACTGTCTATTGAGATATACTTGAGATACTAAAGATTGAGATATATACTTATCCTACAAAATCCTCTATTATGGTTAAAAAAAAGTGTAAATCCGTACGATAACAAATCGCGTGAAGAGTTGCATAAAGATAAAATTTCTATAGTTATGAGCCTCACAAAGTATAACGAACTATGTAATTTTACCAGATGAACTATCAGACTGGGAATTTTAAAGAGGATCTCTGTAACGTTCCAAACGATTATTACGAAAAACCATTCAAGCGTCATCTCCAAAAACTTTTTTTAAAAAACATATGTGACTAGTTTTTAGTACTTTTTTTTTTAACTTGTGTATTTTGGATGCCTTAACTATTTGCTAGAAGCTAGTTAGTTTCACTTCGTCTTCTTCACTCTTCAGTATTTTTTCCTGTGATATTTTACACTTTTCCACATATTCTCAACAGACTATGATTAGCAACTGCAGAGATTTTGAATCGGAGATTTAGATACAGCTAAGGAAGAAATAGAAAAATCTTTTGAAAAATTTCTATTGGGGAGTCCAAGTAAACCGAATGAAAATGTTCAGAAACATTTTACACACGTACGACCTTAATTATTTTGGATTTTTTTCTGAGTTAGTTTAAAAATTTTTTTGTTTCTGAGGCAAATTATTGATTATGTAGATCAAATTTTTCTGTCTACTAAAATTATTTTCTTTCATATAATTTGTTGCAAGTTAATGATATATATATATATATATATATATATATATATATATATATATATATATTTGTATTTGTACTCTAATGTTAATTACCAATTATAGAAATTTAATTCAATTTTATTTATATATTACAATGGGGATTTAGCAAGGCTCATCTAGCAATGCATTCGGTAAGATACCACTAAAATTTACAAAACTGGGGCTCAAACGTATTTATTTCTTCTGGGAGGTATAATAGTTGAACCATGTATAATATTATCAGATACAGCGCATTTGTAATATGACTTATATTAATAATTTTCACGCTATATTACCAAAAACTATAACTCCATTTATTAAATAAAAATAATGTACAAAATTGTGCAGTTGATTAAAAACCAACATATATATATATAATTATTTTTATGACTAATTCTTACAAGCTATATGAAACCAAATAAACAAATGATAAATTAGTAATTAAATATATTATTGATTTAAGTATAATTATATGAGCAATATGGTAATTTGTATACATAATATAAATGAATTCTAAGTACCACTTCTCAATAGATTTCATCTCTCTCGTCATAATATCTCTTTTATAGCTAAAATCAGTGGCGTAACGTACACCCCCGCTACTCCCACATCGCGCAGGGGCCCAAAGCCTGACTGACGCCCAGTATGTCTTGTAGCGCAAAATCTAACTTTGCGGGGGCACCCTAATATTCTCCGTTATGCCACTGATTAAAATGTCCAGAGGAGAATGATTCCAAAATATATATCTATACGACAATTAATTTTATTGTTCTACCTTTTGTTGAATATCCAAACTAAACAGAATGACACTTTTTATAACGAACTATTTTTTTAAAAAAAATTTCTTCTAAATAGAACTAGAAAAACAATTCATTATTAAGAAAGGAAATTTTCTTAGTATAAAAAGTATTCATATACTTGTAGTGCTTAAGATAGGCATTGTACTTAAAAGCTGGTTTGAGTTAAGCAATAGAAGTAAAAGTTGAGTAAAAAGCTTGTTTCTTCCAATGGCAAAACTTTTTTCATTTTTTTTATCAGCATAAAAAAAAAATTTAAGGATCTTTGAACTTTTCAGGAACTATCTTGGAATTACTGTTTTTATTATCTGGAATTTTTTTTTTATTAATGTTCCATTTTTATTTTCAGTTAAATATTTAAAAGTACTGTTTACGTATACTTAAGTACACTTTTAATGTGAAAGAAATTATTCTTTTTTAATTATGTAAGCGGTATAATTCTGCTGTTACTGTGTAGAATCTACAAATGAAGGTTACTGTGTAGAATCTACAAATTAAGGTTACCTTGTAGAATCTACAAATTAACATTAACTGTGTAGATACTACAAATCAGTGTGTGTAGATGTCTCACAGAAGTTATTATGTTGGTAGTTATTCTCTCATTAATAGAAAGAAATGACCGTAGGATTTCTTTTTTCTTGTTTACATATATGGTCATTTTTCCCCTATTATAGCAACTACAAGTTTATAAGGATAACTTCCTAAATGAGTGCGTGTCGATAGATATATAAATATACAGCTAAATAAATGAAATGTTGCATTGAAATAATTAGATTTGTTAATTTTCTATAGGCTTAAAATTATTCATTATAATGATAATAAGAATCTTGGATTAATATTAATTTATTTATCCTGTTCAGTTCAGTTAAGATAGAAGAAAATTTTTTCAAATGATTTTACATTAAAGTTAAGATATACTATATAATAATATTGAAATATAGAGTAGGGAATCTTATCTTACTTTTTATTAAAAATAATTCATCTGAAACTGTGAAGCATTATTACGAAGCCAATATTGTATAATTAGATTGACATTCGTTAACTAAATCAAGCGTTAAAAGAAAAATTAGCAAATATGACTGGAATTAATTCGAAAGTGAATCAAAAACTTCTTTAATAAAAGTTGGACTAGATACAGAGAGAATCAATTTTTTAACTTTAAATGTATTCTTATATTTTTTAAAAATAACTATGCAATTATTAACGAAAGAGAATTTCAAACATGTATTGTGATTGTTGTTTAGCTTTTATCCGTATATTGGATACGAAACCAGTATAGGAATGTTCTGAAATAGAAGTTGTACGAAAACGACTCGCACGCACTCATTAAATTTGGTTGATGGTTTATATATAATTAATTCATTTTTTTTATAAAATATATTCCTAATTTTTCAATGACCAACAGTTGAAGACAATATTTTCATGCATACATGACTTTAAATCTTAGTAAAAATTTTGCCAATTTTACAGTAAATAAATAATGTTAATTGTTGAAATATAAATAAATCATACCAGAAATATTGTGTAATTTTTGAATTATGAAGTCTTTTATGTATGTGTGTGTTGAATTCAATTTCAACGGAACATGGTCCCTTTGAATAATAATTATTTTACAAAAAAATGTTTTTTCTTAAAATTTTTTAGATAAAAAAAAAGATTTCGTCTATTTTAGCTATTTTCAAATAACTAATTAAAAATTTTTTTTTCTCCTGCAAAGAACATATTTTGTCTACTTAAAAGTACGAAGTAACAGGTTATAAACTTACATTAAAAATTAATATAATAAAGTTGAAATATATACATAATTATTTTTAAAATATTCATTTTAAGCATTTTTGGATATTTTAGTATACTTAAATAAAATTATTTGTCTGCTTAATTTTCATTTACATTTCAAAGCATGCTTAATGAATTTAAAAAACCTAGTGTATATTTAAACTGAAAGGAATACTCTTTGATAATAACCTTAAAATCGTTTTCGGATACGAGTATATTTATCAAGGTTGAATTCCAGACAGAAGTTCAAATAAACTATTCAATTAAGTTTTCATGCTCTAAGTATTGATGCCGGAAAAGGGGAGAGTCACATATAAACAATATTATAAAGTACATAGGTGTTAGTTCCTTTAATTACAGTTATACGCTTCGTTGCTAGAGGACAATATGGCGCGGTGCCATTGCTCTATAAGGTCATTGTCAAACTGTTCGAGGTTTGTCAGCCCATCGAACGATGTCCTCAGTTGGGCCGTAATTTAGAATGACTCATCGTATTTACTAATTAATTCAACTGATTTAATTAGTCAAGTGTACAAATTATAGCTGTCATTGTTGTAATGAGCCGGTGTTGAGAAGTTTAATTGGCGTAAAATCCCATGAATTCCTTCAGGTGGACTTCCTATAGATGCAAGAGAATTATGCCTTCAGATTCTAATTAGCTATTACTTTGGTATATATTTCGTTTTTTCAACTGATAGATTTACTATGCACTAAACTGCAGTGGGGTACCTGCGGTCTACTGTGTCTACGAAAAATAACTGTGTAAAATGGGTTCAAATTTTGTAAAGAGGAAATTCATTAACATGTTCCATTTATTTTTACTCATCTTTAAAGCGATGTTGTCTAATAGTCATTTACATCAATAGTTTAAATGAATTATAAATAAATATTTATGTGTTAGTATATTTTCTATGTATTGAAGTCTTTTTACATACTTTAACACACACACGTGTGTTTTCTGATTTATCTTAATGTTAATAATTTTATTTTTTTCTCTCCGATTGCATCCTATTTTCTATCCATTATTCTACTGTATATTAAATGGCGTCATCAGTGAACTTGTTGGATTTTTTTCGAAATTAGAAAGTTTTTCAATTTTAGATTCCATATATATTCTCTTTCTAAAATTAAAAAAAAATTATTATTGCATGATTTTTATATTTCTATGTACAATTTTCAGTGGCTTTTAAACAAGTTTTTTTTTAACAATTTAATCCTTAAATGCTTTTTTGCAGTCTCCAATGCTTATGGTTATTACAGATTAATATACTATTTTTTTCGGCTTTTTGTTATTAAAACAATTATATTTTTCATATTTGTTTAAGCTTTTTTTAAAAAATTATATGCTTCTAATTAGATTATTGCTTTATACTACAGGCATTATAGGGTTTTATATTTCCAGAAACTAACTTTAGTTTTGACAAAAAAATTTAATCTTTGTTTTTTCTTCTTGTTTCAATCTAGTGATAAAAGCAAATAAAAAGGAGGGTTGGCACCTGGAAGCTATGTTAAACCTTTTAATTTTAGTCCTAGGCCTAAGAGTTTTCTATTGTATTACTCTGTCTTGCAATATTTCTACATATTGTTAAATATTAAGTTGGAATTATGGCAATTTAGTACATTATATTAATTATTAGATATATATGAAGCAATTATGCATCAAATTTGTTTTTACTTTTGAGGATTTTCAGAGTTGCAAGACTCTGAACGCGTTGCTCTAAGTAAGTGCAATAGAAGATATACAGAATAATAAACATATTTAAATAGATCTGTCTGAAGTTCACGAAAACAAGAATTTTTATTAGATATTTCGCTAAATTATTGTAAAATATGATTAGTGTAGCCTTATTATTGAGCACATAATTTTTCAGCGGGTAAAAAGCCCCGATGTCCACCTCTAAAACTATGTATTTAGTTCCAAATTAAGAATAATATCAACCACACACACATTTTTGTAACGTTAAAGGGACACAGTACGAGTCAATGGGCAAAAATCGGTCAAAAATTTAAATTAATTTATTTTAGCTATTTTTGTACAGTTTTCTATAATTTTACAAAATTTGAAAACTGTAAGTGAACAAAAACCTAGAGTTATGACAACTTTTATGTTCGTTTTTATTCACATCCCAATGGCATATAAAAACTTTAAACTGATTTACCTCAGAAAGGAAAAATATCTAGTTTGTCTAAATTAAAAAAATGCTAGGGCTTTTTTTTTCTATTGTACCAAATGCCTTGATATTTTTTCTTCCTATTGCTATTGGTACATGTAACTAAAATTAGTATGCGTTTTTGAATCAAAGAAATACTTATTTTTTTTAAAAAAAATATTGAATTTAGAATTTATGCATTTTTTAAGAAATTTTCAATAAGCATTCATAAAAATAGTATTTTACGAACATCGATCCCATTATCCCAAAACCCATACCAACATTTGCTATACATAGTTTTACGTACTTGTAAATCAAACTTCATGTGTGTATGTCAATTATTGTAGGAGAATTTAAAACCACTTCATAAATTTTATTTTAAAATTACTTCATAAAAATTTTATTTTAAAATCACTTTATAAATTTTAAACTTTTTCCTTATAAAATAAATTGGTTAGCTTCTTATAGTATTTTGAACACAAAAACTGTTTTACGTAATGCACATAAATAAGGGGCAACCAAAAGTTTCTTGAAAACCATTAAATCAAATAATTTTGTATATGTCCCTTTAACTCCTCTTTCAATAAAAAGGTAATTGTTTCCACTTCCTTTCTCTTGAATTATTCTTTTAAGTATGTTTATAAAACTTATATGTGGAAAATAAAACTGTGAAAGAAACCAATTAGTTATATTTAAAAAAAACAGTAAAATTACGTAGAAAAAATCATCTAAATTAAATTATATTTAAATAATAATACAATACATTTGATAGGACAATTTCAAGAAAAATTTTATTTATTAAAGGAATATCAGGGTGAAGACTATATAAGCGCATTATCATTCAATATGATTGTTTTGATGATTATTTTTGATTGTGATTGGAAATAGATTTATTGTTCGACTAACTCAGACTTACATGCAAGTATTGTGAATAACCACCCATCTTCAAATCACATTTAGTTATAACAGAAATGTTTCTTTTTCACTGGTTCCTTCTTTATATTCTTTTTCCCCCGCAATTCTCTGTTTTATTTAACACTTAGTGATTTCTTCATTCATTCAGTCAGTCGGTCTGCAACATTGTTTTTTTTAACCCTACGATTGCCCAACAAAAGAATCTTTTTTAGCCACTTCAGGAGATGTCAAGCGAAAACATCAAATAACAGTGCAGATTTGTATAAAATAGAGGTAGTTGACCTCTCATGATCCACAACCATGATGATATTTCAATCCGTTCTCTTGAGTATTGTTTAATATATAAAAAAAGTTTTTATTATCATTCATATATATAGAGAGAAAAAGAGACGCCGGTTATAAATATGTACTTTCTACTTTGATGAAAAGAAAACTCATACCATGAATGTATATGACAATATTTTTAATCTGCTTGGAAAGGACTTTTGTATTCAAACTATACTGAAAGCTTTATTTGGGGTTTTACCTGGATCAAACAGCTTCTTTAAATAGAATCCAACTAAGCTTTCCGGGATGCAACTTTTCTTCATTTCCCTTTCTTTTTGGTTTTTATATCTAAAACTGGTTGTGTTGTGACATTTGTAATTGTAGTTTGAATTTGTTTCATAAACACACAATGATAGGCTTAACAAAAAATTCCTTATTATTTTTTCTCTTTTTTATAACTAAGGGAACATTATTTTCTTGTCTTAAGCTAATTCAAATTTATTCGAGCTCATTCCTATTATGTTGATAACAAATTATCTCGAATTTTATTTGAACTATTTTGATGAAAAGCGTAACTTATATGAATTATTATTAATAGAAAAGTTTCTCTATGATTCGTATTCCAAAATTTTCCTAATAAGGCTTATTAGTTTTTAGTTAGGGTTTCCTTCATATAACGTTAAAAAATAAGACTCAGAATCCGAACTTCTTTTTTTTTTGACTGAAAGATGCTTCATCATTTATATTATACTCTGACCTCGTTCTATCCCACAGAAGAACATCATTTTTTATTACACCACAAATTTTCGTCGGAATCACTTTCTTTTCTGATATAAAATGTGTTCTATATTTTGTCTCTTACTCTGTATTTCTAAATGAGTTTTTCACAATAGATGTTGAAGGGGGTAATGCGTTTTTATGGAATATTTTAAATCTTAAAGATTTACTTTTAAAAAAAAGATGAATATATTACATCATTATGAATTTGTGTAAAAATTTGCACAGTTCTAAAGATGTTCCGCGTTTGGTTCAGATTTTGCAACATCAGATATTTTGATTTGATTTTTTTATTAACGTCGCAACTTAAAGCTGTACGAGGGCTATTGGTGACGAGCCTCGTAATTTTGGACCTCGGTCAAGTGATGAAGATGACATCTATGATGTTAAATATAGACATCTTTGAAAGATATATTCTAGGACAGTGATTCCCAAAGGGATCTATATAGACCCCTTAGGGGTTTATGACGACTTGTAAGGGGTCAATGACAGCAAGAAAATAATTTGGGGGTTCATGAGGTGTAAGTGGGTGTATACGACAGCTCTCACTAAACCAGATTGTGATTTCAATTTTAAAAGAAAATTTAATCAAATGGAAACCAGATTTTACCTTTAACACATTTATTTACTATACTTAATGAGGCTAATTTGCAGTCATGTGACAGCATAAATTTTACTAAAACAAGGACCATTCTTTCAGCATGTATTGCCAGAATTAAGCGAAAGGAGAATAATATTGAACGTAACGAATTTTCCTAGTCCCGTTACTCAGATTTCGAAACTAGGTTTGAGAATGCATTTACTTGGTCATTACCACAGAAGACAATGAATTCTCTCTCTCCTATGGTCACATTGAAAAAAAATGTCATGTTACAAGAGGAACTGATCGGAATAGGAAGTAACGGAGTAAAGTTTAGAAATAGATGTCACCAATTTTAGCTTTAAAGAGAACCAGTTATTTACCTCGAGTTATGGAGTATTGGAGAAAGCTTTAAATTGCTTTTCCTAGTGAGAAGTTTCAGCGCGGTTGTCAGCTGGGCACTACTAACCGAGGAAATTTAGGGTTAAACCTGACAAGATTGATAACAAATGTTGAAAATTTGTTATTGAAACACCAGAATCATTCATATCATTATAAACATTTGTTTTTTAATCAGTTATTTTATGTATCACTTAAATTTTAAATTAATTAGCATAGGTTTCTTAAGTTTTTAATTCTATACTTCACTACCGTTAGAAATTAATATCATTTAAAATAAATAGCTCTATATATATACCAGCTGTCATAAACACATTTAAGTTAATAAATTTGCAAAAATTCCATATTACGTAAGCAGGGGTCTACCACAAACCGAAAAAATTGGCAAGGGGTCTACGAGACAAAAAAGCATGGGAACCTCTGCTCTAGGAGCATTATCTGGTTCTATGAGTTATGCCCTAATGAAGTCTAATTAACTAACAGGCAACTTCTAAGTATTCAGATATTGAGTATTGTGGTGAAATAGCAACATGCAAAAAATCAACGATTTATTTTTATTCGAGTTTTGTTTATTGAAACTGATAAAAAAAAGAAGATAGAAATAAATATCACATACACACACACACACAATAGTCGTTGGAAAGTTTTAGTTTTAAGAAATCTAAAGTACTATGTTTAAGTACTATACATAATTGTTTTCATGAATAATACTTAAAATAAATAATTTCTCTTTCCAACAGTGGACGACTTAGAAATCGTGTTTAAAATTTCTTTCTGTATTATTTCACTGGTTACGCTATTGTTTAATTTACGAATTTAAACAAAATAATAAAAAAAGAAATCCCTCTCGGTTAATGGAATTACTATGCCAATAATTTTATTACTAAATTTTACAGTAGTTTTTTCTTTGATTCCTTTTTTTTCTCTATCTTGATTCGCATATTAGAAGCCAGTATGAGCAAACAAGAGCTTTGTAAATGAACTCCAGAGTTCTCTTATTTATTAATTTTTAGCCACCAAGAGGACAGTGTTTTATAGCTAGCAATTAATTGTACCAGATCTTTTATCAAATGCCCATGTTCACCAATGAACAATTTTCAAAAACATGTTATAAGTGATAAGTTTATCTATGATTCGTATTGGCTTAAAATAAAATTTATATAAAAATTAGACGATTGTTATCAATCAATTGATGTATTGTAGTTATTGGTACGTAATCCGAAATTCAAGAAAGAATTATAATAGAAACAAATTTCTAAAACTTCTACGATTGCTGTGAGGCAACCACGTTTATCTTGAGAAATGTTTCTACATAACTTGTCTTTCTATTAGGCCTATTCTTGGTAAAAAATGGTTTTCCCACTCAAAATTTAAATTTTTGCATTAAACAGTGAAGCTTATTTACTGAAGCTGACAGTGAAGCGTATGATCAAGCTTTTTTACTTAGGTTGTCAATATAGTAATCTTACAATGGAATGATTATGATAAAAGGTTGTTAAATGTAATAAGAGCAAGGAAAATAAATTTGATCATTTAACGTGTGAGATATATTTTTAGTACGTTATGTTAAAAAAAATATATATTTTAATTATTTTGTTATCGCTGATTAAATATTATACATAAAAAACTCATTTTTATTCTTAATTAATTCAATACAATTTCATCGGCATTCTTTCCCATGGAAAGTAAATTAAAATAAATAAAGGAAATTTATGAATATAATTTGATGTAACAAAAGCATATAACATTCATTGAAGATGTAATAGACTTCCTGTGCCGTCCATTAGTATGAGAGGGTCGGAAGAAAGATTAGCAATCTTCAAAACAACTTCTATTTATTCGCAATAATCAACAACAACACAAATTCAATAACCCAAGTTAAGAAATGCACGAATTACCAAATATGTGAAGCAATAGCGAAGTAGACGAGATACTAGAAGACTTAACAAATCGGATCACTTACGTACAGGCAATACACCTTCAACTTCAAATAGACCCAATCAAATTTAATCACTAATTGACGAAATCCTCTCAATCTTAATATTACTCATATAAGCTACAAAGTGATCACACTTAACTTCACGTTAATAAATCACTGCTATCCGCTAGCAGGCTAACCTCTCTCACTCTAACTCGAAAGTTTAATCTTCATATACAAGTCTTAATTTACATAATCTCATCTTCTTCGGAGGAGGAAAGTTTTTAATAGAATAATTTTTAAAGACCCATTATTCCCCAAGAGGACTATTAGTAGGAAGAACGCAGATAGACCCGTTACAAAAATATATTTTTCATTTAACAATATTCTGTCAATTTTGACACTTTTGGCAAGATAGTACATTTTTAAAAAAAGAAAAATCACAAATTTTATGTACTTTTCCCCCCAAATCAACAGAAGGTTAAGACTGTCAAGGTTAAACTTTTGTTTTGAATTGTTTTCATTATGCGGAAGTTTGTTTGGGAAACCCTCGGCTTAGACACTCCGACACAGACTGTTAGAAACAAACAAACAAAAAAAGTACTTAACATAAAGCGTATTTACCTCGAAAAAAAATCGACCTTTACTGTTCGTCGTGTCGGAATTTTGTAAATTATCTGGTGCGGAACCAGTTTACGACTCCGCGCGGATAATCCGTTTCGCTTTAACGGCCCCGGAGTTTCCATCTGTACCCTAATCTCCGGTTTAAATAAAAGTTAGTGAAGGCAAACTTCATTTTTTCTTCCACTTTCTTCATATTTTAATGATTGAAGTAAACAGAAATCAAAAATTCTTCCAAGGATTTGATTGCTTAAAGAATTTAATTTGTTTTAAATGGAAATATTTTTTTTTCTTTGATTACATGTTTCCGCGCGATTCCGTCTTTCGAAAATATTCTCCAATCATCATTGATATCCCACGATGTTTGTAGTACAACATTAAAAAAACAATATCAGCATTAACAAGTGTGTAATATAAAAAAAAAAATTTTAAGTCTATTCCTACTTAGGTTAACAAAGAAAATTTTTTATTTTAGTTACTTTTTATTAAATGGTTACAATTGATGTAAACATGTATATACGTGAGACAGAATCACAATATTAAGCGGTAAAATAAAAAACGATTTTCCTTGCAATTGTCCATTTTCCTTTCCGTATATGGTATTGAACTATTATTTTTGTTACTATTTATTCACTAATTAAATATAATTATTACAATAAAATAGTATGGTAAAAATAAATCACATTCTCTTAAATTAGGACATCCCAGGTGGGATTCCAAACCACGACCTTTGGATTAGAAGTCCAACACGCTTTCCATTGTGCTACTGGAACACAACGAACAATTTTCCTTTCTATATATGTTGTTGGACTATTATTTTTGTTACTATTTATTTATTTTTTAATTTAGTTAATGAATTATTTTTGAAAAAACTGTATTGACATCAAGCGTGATCCACTATAAGTTTAGAAAAATGTATTTGAACTTGAACGGATGAATAGAAAGTATTTTATTAACAATTGAAAATTTGAACAAGACACACACACACACACACATATATATATATATATATATGTGTGTGTGTGTGTGCGTAAGGATAATTAGATTTAAAATTAAAAATTCACTATATAACACTTAACTTTTATTTTCCATTACATCTTCAAGTCTTAAATTAATCACCCAATTATTTCTCCGAAACAGATGGCCTAACCACTAAACACTTCTAATCCCAGATCATTATATTTAATAGCCCTATATGTCAGCATTAACTTTCAAGTACAACTCATTAAAAAAATACTTCACACACCTAGGCTTCAGTGGTAAAAACACTTACATTTCATTTTGGCGTCCTTTTTCTCTCAGCGACAGATCATGTAGAGAACTGGCTGAATAAAGACTTTTTTTAAAATTAAGATTGGTTCTGACTTGAAACATGTCATATATATATATAGGGAGAGAGTGAGCTAACAGTATAGGAATTAAAAAACATACATCGTATTTTTCCAATACATTTTTTTCATAAAATGTAAAATGATGTATAGCAATGTATGACGGCAATGATGCAAAATATTGAAAATGCTGTGATATTTATTTGATTTAAATTATACTACAGTTATTACTTGAATTAATTATGTTTATTGTGGGACCAGTCCCCCCACCAAAAAAAGACTGAATAGCTATAGATGATGGTGAAGTAGACTACGTTTTTTGAAACTTGCCCTTTGCCTCATCTTATTCAAAAGGCAAGTTTTTTTTTTTATCAAAAGAGGACTAAAGCAGATGTTATTACATTAAACAATTTACATTTAATTCTTCGTTTCCTTATTTCAGTTAATGATAGCCCTATATCATGATTAATTGATTCCCTTAAATTGTATTAAATGGGCTATTTAAGTATTATTCTGATATACTTATTTATTTAAAAGGAGTTTTTCACAATAGTATGTCAAAGTAATATGTCATCGAAATGTCGTTAAAAAGTTGTATCTTTCCCCTTTTACTTTTTAAACAAGTATTTTCTCACCAGATTCGAATTAATTCTTAATTAGATTCATTCAGGCAAAAAGAGGTTACTGAACCAGGAATTGCGACTAGGATATTGTCACTTAATAGGCGGATATTCTTCAACTGAGAACTCTTTAAGACCCATTAGTCGCGATCAGACTTTTCATGAAATGCCCAAATAAATAATTACTTAGAAAAACATTTTCTTTTTGTTCGTATGATCACTCTTAAATGCAGAATACGTATATATTTAAAAGTCAGTTCAATATATTTTGTTAAAATTAATTCCCGTTAACAAAAGTTGCGTTAAGTTTTTATCATTTTTAAGACATCACAAAAAAAAAAAGTCAGCATGCAATACCTTAGAGGAAATATATTAACGAAAAAAAAGCAAACTTCGTGACTATAACTAATGAAATATATAACAAATTAGACTTTTAAATATCAAGACCTTCATTAAGGAACAACTATCGGTATATACATATGCATTAATAATTTCGAAGAATTATTATTTTTTATCCTTTGGTTTTTTAATACACATGTAGTATAGCTAAAGAATCTTAGATCTAATTAAAACTAAATTGAGTTCATATCAAATGAAATTATTCACAAACCCAGAAAATCAAACTTCTGAGCCATAGTTTCGAAAAAATCCAAAATTTAAACAAGTATTATCAGATATCACATTGCTTTACATTCGCTTTCTAAATAGTTTACATGTCTAAAAATTATTAATACTTTAAATGCTTCTCATCAGTTTAGTTAAATGAATATTTGAGAATAACGCATTATAATTTCATAATACTGATATTGAACAAACTATATACAACAAAAAATTAGCTTTTACAAATATTTTTTTAATATTTCCATTTGATGATGAATCCATTGTCAGGATATGTTTCATAATTATATTTATATTGACTCATACGTCCAAATTCGAACGTCTTTGAAAAAATATACTTTCACCAGTCTCTTTCTATGTCATTTTAACAAAGTGCCTGCCAGAAAAAAAGTGGAATTGAATAGCCAAATATTTTATAAAAGCAGCGCATAAGAGTGCTAATTCACACGCGAGAATCCTCATTTTCTATCAAAATGGTTTCCTGCCCGTAAATTCATCACATAAAGAGTTTCCTATAGAAAACAAAAGACTCGACCCACACAAGCAAAGGCTGATGTCCTTCCAACAGTTTACGATCGAACCCAGTGGAAAGGACTCTCGAGCAAGTGATTGTTGTGGGTCAACAGCTCATCAGAAGCGCCTGGAATGTTTCCGCTCAAACAGACACCCAATAAGCATGAAAATATTTCATTCCTTGCTTTTCATGCATCGGCTCGGTTCCTCTAGCAGTCTTGTTTCCTGCCAACTAATGGTTTTGTGTCTGTGCACATTCATATGTTTCCGATTTACAAGGCAAGAACATCTTGTCTACGATATACTATCATAAAATTAAAATTGGGTGAAACGATTTTTATCATTTTTGACGATTGATAGATTCGCAATGACAAGCAAAGACTTTTGGATTCTGATATTCTTTGGAATTAATTAACTTTATGTTATCAATAGTTTTTGAAGGTTACAAGTTTTGTTTCGTAACATTGATGAGTCGGTGAAGGAGTATTTCTGCAATCCCCCTGACTGTTTTGATTAATTCAGTTTTGTGCAAATTAATTACTTTGTCTCTCTAATTAGGTATTCTATTTCGCAATTAATGATTTTTAACAGTTTGGAGGTTCTGTTAGGTAACACTGATAAGTATTAGTCAATGGATAAATGTTGCTGCAATCAGTGGCGTTACGAGTACCTTTGGGCCCTCTGCAATGTCAGGTTTTGGACCCTCGAGTTGGATTTCACAAAGGGTAGATACTTGGCGGCAGTCAAGCTTTGGGCCCCGTAGAACCTTGCGGGGGTGTACGTTACGTCACTGGCTGTAATCCAACTTGAATATTTTCGCTTATTCCATTACATGCATATTAATCACGGTGTTTCTAAATGGATAATCTAGCCATTTTGGAAGTGTGAGATCTCTTAGATTTGAGCAAGAATTATTGGATTTCTTGAAAAATTAAATATATTAAGTTCAGTGCTTTGAGTAATCAACCATGTTTTATAACACCAACTTTTCTCTAATTCTAACAGTAAGTCTAATTATCATTTGACATCACCCACATTTAAAGGAGTCCGAGCTACACTATTTCCTTAATTTGAAGCTGTCATTGTTTTCTCGAATTATGTATCATCGCAAACAAATCAATTGAGTCACATGAAAATCACTTAAGGTATCCGACTACGTTCGAAACCGTGATTTTAAAAAAGCGCATAAATGGATAATTTTCATGATATTTAGTGTCACTCAGATTAGAATACATGCATAAAACTGTTTTAAGGAGATTTTGACAAAAAAATATTTATTTAAATATAATATTTTGTCAAAAAATTAACTTAGAATAATCTTTTTTCCAAATGTTCTCCCTTTGTGAAAAATGGTTCTATTACAATAATATTTTGCTTGTATATAGCTCAGACCTCTCTACAGAGGCTCAACTAGAAATTTTGAAAAAAAATCACATTATTTTTAGAGTTACCACCAATTGAAATAATTATTCGCGTTTTTTTCTTAAAATTACTCCCCTCTGTTGTCGTAAAATATGAATAAACCCACTTCTAAGTTATATATTTCAAAAATTCTAGTTGAGCCTCTGTAGAGAGGTCTGAGCTATATACAGGCAAAATATTACTATAATAGAAGCATTTTTCACAAAAGGAGAACATTTGGAAAAAAGATTATTCTAATTTTTTGCCAAAATATTATATTTAAATAAATTTTTTTGTCAAAATGTCCTTAAAACAGTTTTATGCATATATTTTAATCTAAGTGACACTAAATATCATGAAAACTATCCATTTATGCGCTTTACAAAATCACGGTTTCGAACGTAGTCGGTTACCTTAAGACACACTATTATAAATTAAAACAGGATATTGAATAAAGAAATAGAGAGAGAAATACAACATTATATTTTTTTATTCACTGTTTTAAAAGTGGCGCAAAATGCACAATGTGGTCTTATGAACATTT
Organism: Trichonephila clavipes; assembly: GCA_019973935.1. NCBI lineage: Eukaryota > Metazoa > Arthropoda > Arachnida > Araneae > Nephilidae > Trichonephila > Trichonephila clavipes. The sequence continues at coordinate 459,035 of BMAU01000244.1, read as the reverse complement.
TGCTTAGTTAAATAGTTTTTTCCTTCTTTATGAGATAAGGATTGCAAGAGAGTCTAATTACACGAAGAAAAATTCTAATGTTTTTAAGAGAAAATTTGGAGAAATAAAACTTATAAAAAATATAGCAGAAATTTAAAAGGACATTTATAAAATATCATTCTACCAACAAAATGTTATAATCCTTTCATTGTAAGACATTGACACATTTTATCTGACTTACTTCCAACAGAATTGACGAGCAATTATATATATTTAATAATTGTACCTCAAAATTGAGGAGCGATACCCTTTTATGCAGCGTAAATTTTACATTCAAGCTTCTCTCTCTCTCTGAATTGATTTATTTACTCTTCTGAATTATTAATTACCTTCCATTGGTTTGAACTTTCCTTACAAGATAAGTCCAAATATTGATGCATCTTTCTTCAAAGCATTTTGTTTGCTTCTCTGGAAGTGTCGCAAAAAGCTCCATCTTGTTCCAAAATGAAATTAATCCATCTAAAAGTGAATAATACGAAAATAGTTGTACGTCCAAGATTCTCTGTTCTGTTGTAAGTTGAAGCTTCTTCACTGAACATCAAAAATCTTTGCATTTAGTATGTCTGTTTATCCGTCTTCCTCTTTCTAAGATCGTATCAATATACTAGTTAAAATCATCGGGTTCATCAAGATTAAAACGTGTCTCATCCCAAAATGTAGTTTTTAATTCACGTTGTTTATAGCCCAATTTAGCCAAGTTTCTTTTGTATCATTTTATATTTGTCAGATGCTGGTTTTTTGAAATTCATTTTGACATATTTTGTGAAATCCCAGTTATTTAAAATTCGTGTAATCGTCAAGCCGGAAACTTTTCCATGAAAATTACGGTCGATTTCAGCAGTGGATGTTTTTCACAAGGCAGGCAGCAAGAGGTCTTTCAGAGTATATCTTCGATCTCTGTGAGACAACTATGATTTTGGTACAAATTTCTCTTCTGTACCAAACCATCAATTCCACGTTTAATCCCATTTTTTTACAGCTGTTTTAGATCTTCGAATTTCTGTAATTATACGGTGAATTGACATTCTACATGCAGATAAAACTGCACTTTTCTTTTTTCAATTCTCGTAAATCCTTTTACTTGGGGCATTTTAACTAATGTCTGTCCGAGAGAATTTCGGATCCTTTGCATGAATCAGGTTAGACCCACAGTTAAACCATTTGCATAGCGATCTCTCTCTGTTATTATTCACTCGCACGATAAATAAAATAAGAAATTAAATTGTCCTTATACTTATGTCCTAGTAAAAATGAGAAGAATTATTCTACATATTGCTATAAATTTGTTGCCCTGACAATTTTATATTACTTTGTAAAAGGGTAATAGTAAAAACTAATGGAATAGGTTTTATTTATTTCATGTAATGGAGGTCAAATATCTAGTTATTTTTGATAGTCTAGATTTAATTCTGCGCTTAATACATAAATTCTATAAAATAAGTAAAAAGAATTCTCTGAATTTCATGCTTTACAGAAATTAGGCGTATGATACCTTCATCTACATTAAACCATGTTAATGAACAATGTGTGCCCGCAGTGGCGTAACGGAGAATTTTCGGGCACCCCCTGCAAAATCAGATTTTGAGCCGTAGCCGGATCTTACGCAATTGGCATCGCTCGGGCTTTGGGGCCCCTAGAGTCCTGCGCCCCCCCACGGTGCAGGGGTGGCGGGGGTGTACCTTACGCCGCTGTATGCCCGTACCATTAGTTATACAGATATACTATACACTAGCGTTTCTCAAACTGTGAAACGCGCCCCCTAGGGGCGTGATAACCAACCCTACGTGGGAGGCGCGAGCATATCGAAAAGTCGAAAAGAAAAGATTATTTTAAAAAATTATTAATTTCCTGAAAGGAAACAAAACAAAATACATTCTGACATAATAAAACATAAAATACACATTAAGTTGATGTAATGCACTTAGAAATTCACTTTACTTTATGTACTGTGCACAGTGTATTTGATATAATTAATTTACTTATCTTAACAATACTAAGTTAAGAACAAGTTTAATAATTACTAGTGACTCTGTGCGGGCTTGTCATTTGTAAAATTATGTACAAAATTCAATACTTATCTTGAAAATTTTCATGGTTTAAAGTCGTATATACACTTCTCAAAACAATTAAAGGATATTGTAAGTTTTATATAAAATAAAGATATAAGCGAAATTTTTTTCGCCGAAAATGGAAGAAGATAATCACAAATGCAAATTTTTCTGATTTTCAAACTGTGGAGTATGCTAATTTTCAGTTTGACGTCAAAAACGTCGCTTCAGCGGCAGCGAATGAAATTTGTTTTTAAACTGAAATGAAGACAAGGATGGTCGGCATTCAGTGACTGCTTTGTTTCGATGAGTACGATGTCTCAGCGAAGTCATTTAACCGATTCAGAAGCTTGGAGAGTAGTTGGTAGGTTAGAAGGGGGCCACATTCAAGCCGAAATAGCGCAAGCCATTGGAGTGTCACAAAGTGTGATTTCCAGGATCTGGAACCGTTTTTTGGAGACTGGAAGAGAGCAGGCCGAAGACCAGGACAAGGTCGTAGACGGGCAACAACGCCCAATGAAGATCGTTATTTAGTGTTAACGGCTCGGAGACACCGAAATAAGAACGCTATACATCTCCAACAACACCTTCATTCGGCTACTGGCACCACGGTTTCAACTCAGACTGTCCGAAACCGGCTCCATGGTGTAGGTCTGTATGCTCGCCGACCGCTTGTATGTGTTAGACTAACATCAAGGCATCGTCGCGACCGCAGGGAGTGAGCAACAGAGCATCTGGACTGGAGGAGAAATGAACGGAGCAATGTTCTTTTTTCTGACGAGTCCCATTTTTCTGCTCATCCGGATAATAGGCGTATTTTCATCTGGAGGGAGCGTGGCAGTAGGAATACTCCTGCGTTCGTGCACGAAAGTGTCAGATTTGGCAGTGGGGGAGTGTTGGTGTATGGTGGCATCTCTATTGACGGGCGCACAGGCCTCTACATCATTCGAGATGGACCTCTGACTGCTCACCGATATAGGGATGAGATCCTCAGACCTATTGTAGTCCCTTACGCTGCAGCAATCGGAAATGACTTCATTTTAATGGATGATAACTGCAGGCCACATCGTGCTAACCTGGTGGAGGATTTCCTTTTCGAGGAAGGAATCGTATGAATGGAATGGCCAGCGTGTTCTCCAGACATGAATCCAATAGAGCACGTTTGGGACGCTCTAGGAAGACGAGTTGCTGGCCGCCAACCACACCCACAAACTCTCCAAGAACTGGAAAAATCTCTTCTGGAAGAGTGGGATAGAATAGCCCAACTCGTGATTAATAGCCTCATTGACTCCACGCCTCAAAGGTGCTCAACGTTGCTGGCCGTCCGTGGAAACCATACTCCCTACTGAAAATGATTTCCTTTGAAGAAAACACCTTTCTTTGTTCTTTTTTTCTCATATGCACAAATTGTGTTTTTTTCCTTTTGTACACAAATGCGCAATAAAATGCATTTTTTTCTGCCAAACATGTGTAATTTTTTCTCATATAACCTACTACGTCTGTCGACCATGTATCAATCAGCTAAAAAGTTTCCCAGCCACAAGATCCACCGAAAACCGCAATATCCTTTAATTATTTTGAGCAGTATATATATTATATATATTGTAGCTTTAGTATCAAAGTATATTATTATTGAATTCAATACACAGTTATCGTATCGAGGGCAGAGAGGAAGAGGGGTGCGATGAAAATTATGCTTAAAAACTGGGTCGCAAGTATTGAAAGTTTTAGAAGCACTTCTACATACTAAAATAAAACTACAAGAATATTAATATTTACTGCCTACTGTTAAACGAGAATATTTACATGATATACTTTTCGAACAGTCACTATACCTCAGAATATATAGTAAAATATCATATTTTTCACACACACTCATTAAATAATTTTTTGTTAAAGAAACTTGTTCTGTTGTTATTGTATAGTTAAATTTATATATTAAGTTTAATTGCGTTTAGCACATCTTTTTTTAAACTCTTCCGAAACTTGACAGATATAACTATTGAATTTTTAATTCTGAAAACTTATATCACTCGAAAACAACTAACTAAGCAATATTCATTCTTCAGAGCTAGAAAAATAAATAGAAGTTTGAATTACACGGAAGTCTAAATACAATCAGCTTTTTTCTATAAAATTCGTTACATTAGAAGTTTAACAAAATAAAACTAGTTTTTAAATAACGTAATTTTTATAATGACTCAATAAAGCAAATTGCAAGGATTTAAAAACAGGGTTTTTTTCCCTCGAATCTACCCATTGTCGATTATAGATGTTTTGTAAATGAGTTTAAATTTTCTCAAATCAAGCCATTCAGATATTCATCCCGGAACAATCATTGATTCATATTCTTCTTTTAGGGGGGGAGAGAAGGAATAATTTTAAGCTTTGTTATACATAAGTCAGAAGCCCTGTTTCAAAGATTATGTAGTTGAGAATTTTTTTTCTTCTTCCATAAATAAAAGAGTAGTTCTTAGAATTCATTTTGCTTAAAACCATTTTCTAGATTAGATTCATTGTTAAAACTAAATAAAAGACTTGTTTCTCTCAAAGATAAAAAGTCCTTCGACCTACATGCTCAAGTTCGGAAATGCACTTTCTTTGTTCGTGACCATTTTGATGTGATTCCTTTAGATTTGAGCTGTGAACTTCTGTAAGAAATATGAATTAAGGTTTGATGAAGTTTTGTTTGTAGATGATGAAAGAAAAAACTCTTTCGTACTTTTTTTTTACTTTTGTGGTTGAATGATTGTGTTGATGCCTAGAAGGAAGTTACCAATGTTTTATAACAGATTCATCATTCGAAAACAGAGTGAGAGAGAGAGACGAAATCGATTTGTGTTTCAGAATTTTTGATTCCTTGTTTGTTTTGTACTGTGCAATTTTTTTTCACTAATGATGTCGGAAAAAGTATTATATTATTGCAATGTATTTTGGTGTAATACTTTCTTTCTAAATTAAAATTCAAAAACACTATTTTTGCTCATAACCTTTAAAGAAATTAATTAAAAGAATATTCTACAATCATTCATTTAAACTAAAAATGCCCCCTTTTAAAAATCTATTGTTTTGTTGCTATTTTTAAATATGCACACACACAACTAGTGAGGGCATTTAATATTACAACAGTGGAAATTATTTTCAGAGTAATTAACAATGGAAAAAGCATTTTTAAATTATTTTCGAACCATGTATAAAAACTTTAAAAAAAGAAAGGGGGGGGGGAAGGAAATATAATAAAAATTATATATTAATTCACAAAATTGCATATGAAGATAAATAATTATGTACTATAATAAAATTTATCTATTATAATTTTCTTGACAATAAAAATGTTGGATAGTTAATATGTAATTATTGAATGAGGCACGAATAATTTTAATAATTCTTTGACTGACAAACTTTGCACCTTGAAGCAACACGAGGGCTACATTTTTATTACTGGGAATAAATTATTATTCCTGAAGGATTTTATTGATTAAATTGTTAAACACTCTTTTCGCTGATATACAGAAGCAATATGTATATAAAACATTTTTTCTCATTGAAAAATTTCTTACAATTCCATACATGTTTACTGTATTTTGGCAGAAATTTTGGTCTGTAAAAAATAGATAAAATTAGTAAACTTTAAATTAAAAATTGATTTAAATGTGAAGAGTTATTTGAAAAAACTTGATAAACTCAAGAAAGAATAAAATTTTAACTAAAAAAATATTGCAGTAAGTAAAGTTATTTTTATATTTTAAAATGTTCATATTTCTCGATTAAATTTTAAGTTTTTAAAGCTTCTAATTAAGTTAATTAATCATTTTGACTTTTACTTAGAATTATTAAATTCAGTCATGAAATCATAATATTTCCATTATGCAGAATTACATCTAATTTAATCAAAATGCTTTTAGTTTATTAATTGTAACTTCAAGAAGAGATGTTGATATTTTATAAGTTTCTTTTGAGTTCTTAGTTGAGTTTTTATTCGCTAGATGGCACCAGCATGTAAAGTGTTTAAAATACTTGCGATTAAAAAAAAATTTTTTTCCCCTTCAATATAACATTTGGAGAAATCGTACAAAAAAGATTTTATACCACTGATAAAATTCTTCCAGTTAAATTTCTCAAAATATTATTTAATTCAACTTTATTTGATTCATTTCATATTTTTTAATTGTTTTTAAAAATCAAATTATAAATATGCTATCGTATCTTTTTTAATAACGATTTCTGAAGATATGATCGAGTGAGCTCAACTTGTAAAAAATAATGACGATAGCACATGTACAATTCAACATTTTTTAAACTGTAGAGGAAGACATAGATTACAACTTGGATTCCTGAAACAATTCCGCACTTATCAATATTTCGTAGATAATTAACAAAAAAAAAACTAAATTCTGAAAAAAAAGGAGAATTTTTATATTTTTAAATAATCAAAAATACTTACTTTTATATTTTTTTATGTCGTATTATAAACAGTTAAAACAAATGTGAGAGTTTTTATTGCTCTTTTTACAATATACCTATTTTTATAACTTGAACTAAAAATACAAAGGCATGGAAGTTTTGATCGAAGTATCATTGTGATTAAAATTTTTTTATGGCGAGAGAAATCGTTTTTTATTATAACAAACATCAGCACTAATTAGCTACAAGTATTTATACCTTTTAAAAATGCTTTAAATATTTGTTACAATACTTAAATATTACGCTTCTTATATTAAAAAACCGTAGGAATTAAACAGCAATGTAAAAGTTTAAATTATTCAATGAAACTCATTTTTTATAATGAATTTTATTATTACTTAAATAAGAAAAACCCACACAGCATATTTGCGATCTTACATTAAAGAGAAGTGTTTTTAAATGTTCGATCATACTTTTTCTCACACACAAGAGATTAATAAATAACTTGAATTTGGATAGTAAAAGAATATCAATGAATTTAAATTTTATTTCATGTAAAATATGTTCTAAAACTGAGAAATGCATCTTTGAATTTCAATAATTTTGATAACTTACATGCAAATATGACAAAAAGTAAAAAAGAAATAAAAAAGGAGCAATCGTTTTAATCGAGACAAAACTTTTTTTTCCCTCTCAAACCTATGTTGATGATTGAGGATTGAGACCCACAAAATTTCAGCAGCTGTATAGAATTAAAATATCCTTAAAATTTCTGTCAAGAATATTACTATCGGTTTGATAAAAAAATTAAACTATTTTCTATGTCATACAAGGACGTAGCTATCGCCGTATCAATGATATGGGGCTCCCAAGCTTCAGGAGCCCAAAAAGAACAAGCAAAAAACCATTAAATGTTCCGAAAAAATGAACCCTAAGAAATTTAGGTACAGGACTCATTCAGGACTAGCTACGTCAGTGATGTCATATAAATCATATTACACATGTATATCTTTCCATTATATGTATGTTAAACTTTAAGTAGAATCAACACATCCCTTTAGTACCTTTTACTCCCCAAAAGCTAGTAAAGCTTAAGATAAAATATTCTTGTTATATTTTTTTTAATTTGTCTATGGAATATATCCATGGAGAATTCTCTGTTTGAATTATTATTTTTATCTAGAAGCTTATCCAAATTTTATATAAAACTTGTGGAAAAGGGACAAAAGTGTATACGTATATGTTCTATATAAAGTTACTGAATTTTTAAAAAAATTAAATACATTATTAGATGTTAACTGATTGATTGTTCATCAACGTCGCACTTAGAAGCGACACAAGGTCTAGCACCTCACTTTTTAAGTTTCTATATCACGTCAACAAGAGGACTTTAAGCCTCTACAGCAGAGGTTCTCAAACTTTTTTGTCTTATAGACCCCTTGCCATGTTTTTCGTGTTTGTGTAGACCCCTAATTAAATAATATTAAATTTTTGCATATTTATCAGCTTAAATGTTTTTTGACAGCTGGTATATATAGCACTACTTACTTTAAAAGTTTTATGTTTCTAACCGTAGTTAAGTAAAGTGTTTGAAGCTTAAGAAATATATGTAAATTAATTAAATTAAAATTTAATTAATATATGAAATAATTGTTACATAAATAATTGAGCCACAAGCAAACGTTTTTAATAGGTGGGATGAATCTGTTGCTTCAATAACAAATTTTCAACATTTGGCTTTAATCCCTTCAGGTTTTTAACCTTAAATCTCCTCGGTTAGTAGTAACCAATCTTTCTTTTTTTTCTTTCTGTTTTAATTTCGGAAATTGGCAAGTGCGCTGAAACTCCTCTATGGGAAAAACAATTAAAAACTTTCTTGAGGTGTTCCATAATTCCGGTTAAATAACATGTATATCTTTTTAAAGCCAAAATTGCTGTGACATTCGTTTTTAAACTTTACTTTAAAATCTTCGTTAGTGCTATTAAAATCAGTTCCTTTTGTAATCAGGCATTTTTTTAATGTGACAACATGAATTCATTACCTACTGTGATATCACTATGGTCAAAGCATTCTCGAACCTAGTTTCAAAACCTGAATAAATAGGTTAAAACGTCATTTTTCTGGCAGATTGTCTGTGATAAACTGAGAAACTGTTCAAGTTCACGACTTCCAGTTTTGTATTCCTTCAGTTTGAATCTGGCAACAAACACTGAAATGATGGTCCTTTTTTAAAAAAATTTATGCTGTCCCCTTGTAACAGAAAATTAACCCCAGTAAATTTAATAGATAAAACTGTTAAATAGGCAAATCTGGTTTACACTTGATGAATTTTTTTTTTTTTTTGATAATAAAGTCACGATCAGGTTTAGGCTATCTTAGACCCCCATTTCCACCTTATAGACCCGAAAATTATTTTTTTCACTGACGTGGACCTCTTGCACGTTGTTATAGACCCGTGGGGGTCCATATAGACCAGTTTGGGAATCACTGCTCTACAGATTTAGCGTACATCTGCCCCGTTACACGACGCCTTTGATAGCAATAGGGCTCGAGCTCCAACTTGACTGCAACAAAGCAAACCAAGAGTCATCCGTTAGAAGCGAGCATTCTGAAGGGCTCGAGGAGTGGCATTTAAATGCTGATACGAAAGGCTTATTAGTTTAGTAGGATTATTGAATTATTTTTTAGATAGTTTGTGTTTCAAAATGTCTAATACAAAACGAATAGCAGACAGTGAGTGCCATCGTCTGTTGAAGCAGCACAGTTTATCAAAGAGGATATTCCTTCTTTTGGAGAGGACCATTCGGTAGTTCCTTGAATGTGGAAACATTTTTAAACAATATTTGGAGACTTGTACTTGCTTGTCTGAGGGTTATTACTTCCCGTAAGCGAAATCAATCTCACTGCACGACGGATCTTTACTGATTTCAGGATCTTAACTCCTGACTTAACTGAATCAATGCCAGGCACGATCTCGCGATAATGACCGTTTAGCTATCACGACCGCACATTTTTGTGGAATATCTTGCGTCTTAGAAAGCAGAATTTACTGTTCGAATATAATAACAATCGCAACTATACTAGTATACTTTGAATGAAATATTTCAGTATCTATTGCAACTCCATCTTCTTTCAAACATCCTCATTATCATTAATTTAAACTAATTACCAAAGCAGCGATTTTTAAGCCATCAATGTTTCTATTCGTAAATCAATTGTGATGTGCGTTCTGTGTTCTACAATAAAGATAAAATGGTGATCACTTTCATTATACATTTATAAATTAGCAAATACCGACCACAGTCATAAACTGTTAAAGGAAACAAAAGTAAATAAGGATTTGTTTTCACAACTTTCGCCTATTTACACATTGCATATTTTTATGAACATGAAGGAATTTCAATAAAAATTATTTATTATTCTTATTTTCTAAACAGGCATTTCATTATGGACGGCTTTCAAAAGAATACAACTCAGCGGCATGGTGAAAGCAACGACCCTCGGATACCAATAGCTTGGCGTCATCGGGAGATGACCTTCAACAACCCTAGTGCCAGAAGGACATCTTCTCCATCTGTTACATCATCTTCGTCTGACGACCGCGAAGAGGTTCCAATTGTAAGACAACATTATAGACCCCTCAGTCGCCATAGCAACATGGAAAGACGCGATGATCGTCTGGATCATTACGCTACGATACGCAATGAAAGATTAGAGCATTTTTCATCATCGAGAAGTGACAGAATGGACTCATATTCCCATCGTAACACTCCACCCGTAGAAAACTATTTTCATGGGCCTTATCGGAATTCAGTTAATGGATCAACTGGTACTTTGCGATCAACAAGAAGCGTACCAGCTCTAGCTTTTGCAGCTGCAATGGAAGGTCCAGATCCATGCCCAATACACGGAGGAAATCATGGGCCAATGCGAAGACATGGTTCTTTGTTTGACATTCGATCTCCACCTTTAGGAGGACCGCTGAGCTTAGCAGGCCTCGACAAGAAAAACTTTTATGGCTCAAAACATTCTCTTATTAATGGCCATCCACCACCGCCACATTTTCAATTCCATCCAGAAATGCCACAGTACTTACCCCCTCATATGATTAATCCTATGATGCGACAGCCTCACCATTTAGGGATGCCAGTTATAATGGAGCCTATTCCTTTACGAGATCCATTCAATAAATCCATGACATTTCAACGTAATGGTGTTAATGGATACCCAACAAAAGAACCGATTGATCCATACAGCGTGGAACAAGTTTGTTGCAAAGGTCATTTGATAGTTTTATGGATTATTTTAGGTGTAGTTACAGTTGGTGTGATTCTTGGTATCATAATGGGTGTCACAATTACTTAATTACTTCCCAACACAGTTTTGATTTTTACTTTATAAGTAGATGGAAAGAAAAAAACTGTTTCACAAATATGGAATACAAAAATCAAGAAAATAAATGAGATATAGATAAGGGAAAAATGAGATATAGATAGGGGAAATGAGTTTCATATGACTGAAAGGATATCTTTTTTGGAATATAATTAACATAACTTCTCAAGACACAGATTCCCCCTTCTAGTTTTGATGAGGTTTAAAGATTTTTAGTTTCAAATTATATGCGTCTAGGTTACTAATGATGTTTATCTGCCATTCAAAAGCTTTACAGAAACTGTGATGAACGAATCCTAAGAGTTTGTTGTAGTGCATGGGCTAAATGTATTTAATTTGGCTTCAAATAAACTCGTTCAAAGCATTTATGTTTACAGGAGAAAAATACAGTGAATTATTGTTATTTATTTTAGAATCCTGATGTTGGATGTAAAAGATATTTTAAGACATTTACTGAAAGGTGGCTAGAATTAATATGAATAACAAATGAGTTCATGGTAATAAATAGGTGTACAATAGAAAACAAAATTATTTTCCTGTCAAGGATATCTGTATTTAAAATTGTTTATAAATGGTGGTTAGGGTTAAATGGAATGCATTGTTATATTGTATTTTATATATTTGTTAACTTCGATTTACATGTATTAAAGTTATACTTCTTTGCAAAAATAACACGTAGTTATTATTTTACTAGATATAAACATATTTATTACCTTAGCACTGTGAAGTTTATGCATATCTCTAATTGTATATGTTTATAACAATATCGTGAGATTATAGTGAAAACCTATAAAAAGTTAATACTGCAGGTGTTCTGTTTCACAATGATGTTTTTATTCAAATAATATGAAAATAAATATAAATTTCTCTGTATGAAATGCATATTTCTTTACAACGCAAACATAAAAAAATATCTAAAGACGTTATTTTTGAAATTTGTTCCAGCCAGTATTTTATAAATATGAAACCTTTTTGTGATTTGCAACAGGCATTTTGGCTAAAAGTAATTTTCTTGGAAATATATTTCTACTCTCTTCTCATTCCTCCCAAGGAAACAGACACTTTTTAAAACGAATCAATATATTTCATTTAATCACTTCCTAGCTCACAGAAATCGTCTTTGCAGGAGCAAAACTAAAATAGTTATTAATTAATTTTGTATAAAAAGTTGATTTTTTTTTCATTACACATACAGAATGTAAGTTCTAAGAGGACTAAACACTATATATAAAAATTTTCCATTTTCATTAGTTTACAAAAAATTTATATATACATACTTTTACAGATTTAATTAAAACTTTAGTTATCTGTGAATAATTATTTTAAACAACTATAGTCTCACAATCTCTAGATGTCATATTCATCATGAAGCTGCAAGGTTTCTGAAGATATATCAACTCACTCATGTTAATGCAATGTTCTGTCATTCAAGACCAATAACTGAAAATTATGAAAGGTATTTTTTAAAAAAAATAAATGCATACATTTAATAAATTTTTTAAAGTTTTTTTTGTGTATGGATCAGTTAATGTTAAATTAATATCTTCCAGCTTAATAGGATCCATTACTTCATCTTTGCTAAATATCAAGATTAAAAAATTATAAGTTTCTTTGGTATACTATGATTCTCAAAACTTTCAATAATGGTTATGAATATAAATAGAATAACTTCATGTCACTAAATGATGGAAGGCATAACGAATTTAGTTTTTTCTATGTTAAATGTTTGTTTAATAAGGCTCTGAGGGTTTTCCCCACATAACTTAAAATGTATAATTTCAGAAATTTTAAGAGAGCAATTTATTTTTGATCAATATCCAATCTTCGATATTCATTACAATATTAAGACTATATGAGATTTTTCCAATCAGGATATATTTAAAATAAATTTATAGCAGAGTTATACAGACATATATCGCTATTTGTATATGAAATGTGCTTTAAGTTTTTGATTGATAATTCATTTTAAAAACAAAAATTTTGTTTTAAAACTCACAAAGAAAATGAGTAGGTACATAACTGAGTACGAATTGAAATATTAAAATAAATAACTTCCATAATCCGAAATAGGTAATGTATTAAAGGAATTAATTTAAAAAGTATAAAAGTTAATATTAGTTGTGCCTTAATTTATGCAGAATCATAATCGACATCTATGAAAAGATGTTTTATACTATCAATAACAGAGTTCAATTTTACACAATTTGAAAATTGATTTCTTGAAGGTTCAATTTGTACTTCCTGCCATCAGACCATGCAGTTTTGCACATTAATAGTCATTAAAAAAAATTTATGAAGAAATTTGAAATATAATTTTAAAATAGCAATAAGAAGTAAGAAATACTTTTCCAAAAATACAAACGTCTGTTTTTTAGAGAAGACAAAAAGGCTAAGTTAGGTTAATTAAGAGATTGTATTGTATTTTATTACTAAGAAGTTTTAATAATCTAAAAATTAAAATTAATTCAATTACTAAATAAAATTCACTAATTTATCGTTTGAAAAACATAAATTTTTCATATTCAAAATGCAGTGTAAATGTGTATCAATTTTTTTACTTTAACAATTTTATAAATACCAATATGATTTAAAAAAAAAAAGAGAGGATATTTTTAGCAACTTTGAAAATGTTCATCACAACTGAACCAAGTTAGTATCAATACTGATGAATTTAAGGAAATGAGGCAATGATGTTCATGGATTAATGCATTTATATAGTTATAATTAGCACCTAAAATCAATATTACCATTACAGAAAAAGATTTATGGATGAAAATCGTCTAAAATATCCTCTATTTAAAATGTCAATCAAATCTGAATATCAGTTCCTGAGATATTCCAGTCTTACTGTCAGCCAAGTTATATTCTAGATTACTTCATGAAAACGTGATTTAGATTCCCTTTGTTTTACACATGCAGCAAGAAGGATAAGGGGATTGATAATGAAGATTTATAAACTGATGCACCATTCCTTACAATTATGCCATTTTTTTGCCAATCGATTTCAAAACTGAATATTCCTGAACGATTGGTGGAAATAGCTAGAAATTCTGAATTCAAGGTACCCAAGATATAAAGAATTCCAATAAGTAAACATTTTGGTATGTTTAACTCCCTTTTTTAATATTACTTTACCCAATTTACTATTAGAAAATAACTATGCATCATATGACATAAAAAAAGCTTTGCAAAATGCTTAGTCAAAACTTTTTTTTATCATAAAATATTTCAGATATTCAGTTAACACAAAGGGATTCATTCCCTTGTGAAAGCAGAGCATTATGAAATTTAAAATTATTTTTTGGTGATATGCATACAAATCAGATATGCATACAAAATCAACATTACTAATTCGAAAATTCTATTTAGAAGATAATTAAGCATGATAATTAACACCACAATTGTTAAATTAATAAAAAAAATTCCATTTTCTGACAACTACAATTATGCCATGTATCTAAAACCTATTAATATTTAGATACTTTTTTTTAAAATCTTATCTCAGTTTTCTGAAATCTTGCAAAATAGTTTAACAACAAGAGGGAGAAAAATCAATACAACAATGTATTATACAACTGTTAACTCTAGGATACATTTTATTGCATAAAAGATAATACAAATCAAAGAACAAGTGAGAATTATCCCACATAAATAGAAGATATAAGATTTATAATCAATTTAATTAATATGTAATAAAATATTCAATACATAACAACACAATTAAAAATAACACAACAAATAATTGGGTCGAAAATAAAGGTATCCCATAAATATTTTAAAGATAACATAACCTTTTCCCAATTGTTATGTAAAGGAATTTAAAGAGAAAACAAACTAATAATAAAAAAAAACTCAAACAATAACATAATTAGATAAACATCTTTTGCTGAATTGAAATACAAGCAATATATTTCATTTTAATATAAAATAGCATAATAATATAAACACATAGAAGAAATTTACAAATATACACACCACTATCAATTTAAATTAAAAATTTAAAATTATGCAAAAAATTCAGTCAAAAAAAAATTCTTATGTGCACAGTAACATGATAGAACTAGCAATGTAATTAAAATATTTAGAAAATTTATACTTTCATTTACATAATTATACTATTACTTTAGATCATTCAAATTATAAATAAAAAGCATACTAAATTTAAGTATATATAAACACATTTATTAATACCAGTAGAACAATCTAAATCTTGATGTGCAAATAAGCCATGTGTTTCTAATGTATTTAAATATAAGCTCATATGATATTTTACTAAAAATATAAAAAAATAATGCAATAGTATTTCATAAAATCACATGGCAACAAATTATTTTCAACAAATTTACACTTTGGCGCTAACAAAAACAACTTCTTAGAAGCTTTTAAACATGTCTTGTTATTTTATTTGAAGGAATGTTTCATAATGAAGACTCAGTACCTCGAACCAATCGTCCTCGCAACTGCCAGATATACTGAAATAAATAAACAAAGCATCATTTAAAATACCTAAAAAGAAATACGATTAAGGTCACTAACAATAAAGAAATGCATCATGTTCATATGCATTCTACAAGAAGAAAAGCTCTATTAAGAAATATCTATTTACAAATCAAATAGAACAGTGATAATAATGCATAAATTCATATTTTAGTTTAAATTAAAATAGTGAATAATAACAAAATATTCGATTAAAAAGCCTTTATAAATTGAACAAAAGGGTAATTGTAAAATAAAATAGTAACAATTTCAAATTCAAAGAGGATAAAGCAGATTTTAGAGGAGGCGTATTAAGTCCTTAAAATATCAATATTTTGAAATATTTTCTTGAAATTCTTAAATTTTTTCGTTGACTAACAAATAACATAAGCAATGAAAATATAGTTAATAAATATCTGTAAAAAAGTACACAACCTTGATCAAATTGTCTGCAGTAAGTATCACTTGTAAGTTTGCATGTACCAATCACAATATTCATGATAAAAAAAAGGATCATGATTCACAAAGCAAAACTATTATAGTAGAAATAAACTTTAAAAACCAGGGGTGGTCAACCCATGGTACAAGTGCTACAGTGTGGCAAGGTGGAGTTGTAACAGTGGCACATGAAGACTTATTGAAAAATTTGAAAATATAATTGAAAAAATTACATTAAATTTTTTTTTACAACATTATTAAAATGTAGTTGTTTCAGGCAAAAGCCTCACACAATTTATTTTAAACACAATTGAATTACAATAGAAAATAATCATGTAAAGAATACTTCTTCCTTGTTGTGTGTGCCGGCTTTCCAAAGAAAGTGCACTGGCGAAATTTTGTAATTTGAGGGAGTGTGTTTTAAAATACTTGGAAGAAAACAATTAACTGCCCGGTGAGGGCTTGCTACTTAAGGATGTAGACAGGCAATGGGATTAAGCTTTTCTTACCGATATCATGGGACATTTAAATAATTTAAATTTAAGCTTACAGGGAAAAGATTGCATTTTTCTCCCACCCTAGTTTGTCATATATTTTTTGTGAACAAACATTTGCACCTTTATCTCTTATTTTGAAGAAAAAAACAGGTCGAGTGTTATAAACTATCTACCAAAACTAATAATGCTCCCAAGCTATAATAGATTTAAAAATGTAACATTCATTTTGCAGTATTCATTCAGTACTAGGTTGGATGATTTTCAAGACATAAAAATGATCCTTTTTCAATTTCTCTACAAGACGTTAATTGTTACCCATCTGAAGTCCAAATCAAAATTATTAACCTACAGCACCATACTAGAAAGCAAATATAAGGAATTTATTTCAACTCAAGTGATCCAAATTATGCGATTTGGCTGTCAGATATTATGGTAGTTTTGGATCAACATACGTTTATAAATAAATGTTTTCTATTGCAAACATAATATATATAAAATCATAATATCGCTCAAAATTAACTGATATACACCTAAAACAATCTAATTCTGTTAGCATCTTCAAGAAATCTTAATATAGATGACTTGGACAGACCAGAGGGGAGACAAATGGCGCTACTTGTCATACAGCTGGTTTGCGGGTAGGTAGTGAAAGTTAACAGATGGTTCAGGACGATTGAAATGGCAAGACACAAAGGAAATTGGTCTTGTTTGGAAGTGCGAGTCGTGTTTCAATTTATATGGGCAAAGAATGTGTCAGCATCTGCAATAAGCAGACAACATGCAGCGAAATTGTGTCACTCTTTTCAATCAGGCAGACAGGATGTTGAAAGCCGAAATATGACAGGGAGCGGCTGGCCAAGTTTTTCAATGACAGAAATCACCATGGCATGAATTGAGAGAGAGAGAGAGAGAAGAAACGATTCAAAATGATCGACGGGTAACTCTGCGCGACATCCCGTCAAAGCTGGGACTGATCTATGGTAGTGTGTAGCATAGCGTTTCTGATGTGCTGCGATATTCCAAGACAGTGCTGTGAAATCATCTGCCAAGACCTGGATCAATGGACAAGGACCTGATTTCTACCAAGATGGGTTAAACAAGTTGGTTCTGTGTTCAGATAAATGATTAAATAGACTTGATGACTATGTCAAAACGTGATAGGCACATATGCCTCTTAATTCCCTTTTGTATTTTCTGTCTATTGTTAATAAATATATCTTTATTCAACTTGTAATCTTTTTTTCTGATCACTCCTCATATATCTTTTTCTTGGTTGGAGAAGTTGGAAGTGGCATGCATAATGATTTAATATCAGATAGTGGCACTCTTACCAAAAAGGTTGGCCACCCCTGCTCTAAACATGTATAATTTTTCCAACCAATACAAAACAAAAATATTCCATTGTTTCAAGCTTCTCTTGGAATATGGCGAAAGCGAGCTATCAAGTGAAATTCAGGGAAAAAATAAATGCTTTTAATTCAGGATTTTTTTGTAGAAACAATAGTACATCTTTGTGATAACAGATTGTATATTAACATGCATTCTGAAGCAATATGAGGGTTATTGTTGACTGCCCTTGTATTTTTGAGTCACAATCAAGTTACAAAGATACCTAAGCTGGCACCCCACTGTCCAAACTTCATGTTAATGTGAAGATCTTGATCCTTAATGGAATTTATGTGTATTGGCTCCACTTTATGATAATTTTCAGCATCATCTGGACTCAAACCCACAACTTGATAAAACTAGTAAGGAGTTTACTACCATGGCCATGCCCCATGAAAAAACTAGCATTCTTTATAATAAAAACCATGCATAAAACCCACTATCGATGAATTATTTTGTAAATACTGCTATTACAGTAATTTCATGTAACCACTATTATGTGTATATATGTGGTAAACAATCTTCATCAATTAAATATAGCCATGCAAATGAAAATAAGGTTCAGTTAGTAAATAATTTAAGGAAAAAGGCTTAACTGTGCAAAGTACATGTCAAAAATGTGGTTTTTTCTCATAAGATTCTTTAGTGGTTAATCTTTCCACCTCCAATTAAGGAACATTATATTATAAAGTTTGTGAAATAGTATGGAGCTAATCTAATTTATATATATATATGTGAGAAAAATCAAAAACAAAATTAAAAAAAAAACAATCTAAGAAACAATTTATACCTTATAATCATCCACATCTAATCCTCTTTTTTTGGCAACATCAAGAATTTCTTGTGCTGCATTTTCTTGAGATGTTCCTCTAACATCAATGTAATGGCAGTCTGCTGAAGCGTAATGACAAGATATAGCCTTTGAATTGAAACAGAGAAGAAAGATTATTTTCTCCTTCATTTTTTAAAAATATTATTGTAAACACGAATTCTATTTTTATACACAGCATATGAATATTGGAATTGGAATTTTTGATGGGGGCAGGGTATGGAAGATCTTAAAATATTAAAGGCAGCATACAATAAAATTTTCTATATCTTGCCCACCATACTTTTTTCCAATAAAAGAAATATTCAATCACTTTATCTTTTTCTTCCTTCCTCTAGCACAGTAAATCTGAACCACTGTGTTGCGGAACTTTTGCGTGCCACCAATTTTTTTTAAATAATTAATTATACTCTGAGAAAAAAAATAAAAACTGGAACTGAATCATTCGGTCATTTTATAGATATAGACTAAGGGAATACGTGGTATATTTAACTTATTCATTCGTGGATAGACGGAAATGTATTACAGATAAGTAAAACTCTTTTAAACTTATTTTATTGCTAATGTGCAGCCAAATTTTTAAATTTTTAAAAGTGTACTGCAACAAAAAGGTTGAGAATCACTGCTCTAGCACATTAGCAATTAATTACACTCCTGATACCTCTCTGTTTTTTCACTTCTAAAATCTTCATATTATCTTTATAAAATCCTTAGCATATAAGAATAAACAGGCAAGAGAACACAAAAATTTTTGATTTTAAATTATGCTATGAACAAATAAAAGCCCCACATAAGAAAATGAGGTAATTTTTTTACAATCACATCCCAGCAATATTTTTACCTTTTACATTTTTCTGTATGATTAATAAAACAAATCAAACTCACATACCCATGAAGCATATTTATACATCTTTAAGATATTACTTGAGCTTACTTTTCTTTACACCAGTGTTTTGATTTAAAATTAGATTCATAACTTTTTTTTAATTATCTCTTACAGCAAAGATTCATTATAGATATTGTTGTGAATAAGGATGATTTGTGTGAATGAGTGGCTGCATGGCGCCACGTTTTTGTAACTGTGAAGAGGTTGTGTGACGTCATTATGTTCTGTATATAAAAAGGGTGAAGCAATCACGTGCTCACGCTCACTCGGTAGGTCTGAATAAACTAAGTTACTTTAATTGACTGGCTCGAGACTGAATTTCTTCCTCCAACACCGAGCATCGGGTAGATGCAGCTCGCAGAATTTTAGAATTGAAATTGTTCTTTACATAAGTTTTTGGTACACTCGGCGGGACTGGTTGTTGGTTGGAAGCGAAACTGAAACCGAATTTAAATTATTGAACTTTGAACTATTGAACTTTGAACTATTGAACTTAACTTTTTGAACTATAAAATGGAAGTGAATGCTTTGAAAGCGGCAAGAAAAGGCCTGAGAACAGCATTTTCTCTCAGTCTGAAAAAGATTGAAACCGAACTCATAAAAGAAAACATCGATATGAATCAACTTTCGATTCTGAAAACTCAATTTATCGCTAAATTTCAGAGACTCGACACTTGTCAGAGTCAAATTTCTGAACAACTCTTGGATACAGAAGATGCCGTGCAAGAATATTTAGATGATATGGAAGACGCAGAAAACTACCGTGACCGCTACATCGAAATGTGTACTCGAGTAGATTTGAAAGTACGAGAAACCGTTGTTCCTACCGAAACTGAAAAGAGAAGCTTTAAATTACCGAAAATCGAACTGAAGAAGTTTAGCGGTGAAGCTAAAGACTTTTTGGCCTTCTGGAGTCAGTTTCAGAAAATTCACAATGATAAAAGCATTGCGGAAGAAGACCAAATGCAATATTTATTGCAATCCGTGGAACCGAAATCGAAAGCAGAACGATTAGTGTTGAGTTTCCCTGCAACGGTGGAAAATTATCCTAAAGCCATCGATTAATTAAAAGAGAGATTCGGTCGTGAAGGTTTGTTAGTACAAATTTACGTACGTGAACTTTTAAATTTAGTAATGAAGAACGCTGTTTCTGGAAGAACGAAAACTGATTTGTCCACCTTGTACGATGAACTTGAAGGGAAATTACGGTCGTTGGAGAGCCTTGGACGAACACAAGAAAAATATGGAGATTTCCTTACACCATTGGTCGAGTCCTGCTTACCCGAGGAAATCCTGATGGCCTGGGAAAGAAAACGGAATACTGAAACAGACGCTAAAGGATCGCGAACTCTAGAACACTTAATGACTTTCCTTCGCCTGGAAGTCCAAGGGGAAGAGATGGTGCAGCTGGCAAAATCCGGTTTTGGAACTCCTATCCGAAAAAGAGATTCTCCAACTGAAAGGGTTAAGCCGACTGAATTAATGACTGCATCAGCTCTGGCAAGTTCCGAAAAGTCCTCAGGTAAGAAAATCAATAACTGTATATTTTGTGAGAAATATCATCCCAGTGAAAATTGCTTTAATGCTAGAAAAATGTCTTTAAATGCTAAGAGACAATTGTTATTAAGAAAAGTTTTATTTGTTTAAATAGATCTGGACATTTGAGTAAAACTTGTGATATTAAAAATTATATTAATTGTTCTAAATGTAATTATTCTCATTTTGAAATTATGTGTCCAAAATTAAATAAGAATTATGATCAAAAATTGTGTTCCATATAAACTGAGAACTCTCTATCAAGTAACTGCAACAGAAACCAAAGTATTTACTTTCAAACTCTCTGCATTTTCATTCGCATTAAAGATCAGGAAAGGAAAGTTAGAGTTCTGATTGATACCGCTTGTGAAAATAGCTACATTAGTGAAAGTGTTACTAGTATTTTGAAGGCCACTCCACTTAGAGAGGAAACTATAATTCATTCTCTATTCGGGGGCAACGAAACTAAACCGAAACATCACAGCGTGTATTCTATTGAGGTCAGTGATATGAAATACTGTTATACATGTTGTTTTGAAGTGCTATCCGAAAAGAAAATATGTGAATTTATTTCTAAGATTGAGGATAAGCGTATTTTAAATGAGTTAAAAAATAAAGAAATTATTTTATCGGATTTAACTTGTAAAGAAACGGAAATTGGGCTTTTGATTGGGGCTGATAATATAGGAAAATTATTGACTGGGAATTTAATTGAATTTGATTCGGGTTTAACAGCTATTGAAACTAAACTAGGATGGACGGTAATTGGAAAAGTATGTTCAAACGATAAAAACGTTATGTTAACGACATCGTCTTTGCATGTTCGGAATGTTAGCGTTAAAGAATTATGGGAACTTGATGTTTTAGGAATAAAGGATCCCTTACTTAATGAGAATACAAAAGAAAATTTTGAATTAACCGATTTTAAGAATAAAATGAAAATTCTTCCCGATGGAAGATATGAAGTTAAACTCCCATGGAAATGTAACTCTGAAAATTTGCCCAGTAACAAAGAACTAACATGGAAAAGACATCTATGGATGATGAATAAATTAAGAAACGGTAAATTTTTTGAGGATTATAAAAGTGTGTTTAGGCAATGGGAAGATTTAAATATCATTGAACGTGTGCCGGAAGTAGAATTGAACAATGAATGCCATTATTTACCGTATAGACCCGTGATTAAATTAGATAGTGCGACTACAAAAATCCAACCCGTATTCGATGCTTCGGCCCGTGAAAAAGGGAAACCATCTTTGAACGACTGTTTATATAAAGGCGTAAACCTTATCGAACTGATACCTGACATTTAGATCGTTTTAGAATTTATCTAGTCAGAATTGTAGCCGATATTGAAAAGGCGTTTTTGATGCTATCTGTTGCACCAAAAGATAGAGATTATCTCAGATTTTTTTCCCATGCAATGAAAAACAATTAGTGTACAGGCATTGTCGAGTTGTGTTTGGGGTGTCTTCAAGCCCTTACTTATTGAATGCATCTATTATGCATCTTTTGGAAAACTGTAATTCCGAATGTAAGGAAGTTGCACTAAAGTTAAAATCTTCCTTTTATGTTGATAATTGTGTAACTGGTGTTTTCAGTGCTGATGAAATAGAGATATTTATTGAGAAGACTAAATTAATTATGTCGGAAGGATGTTTTAATTTACGTATTTTTGAGAGCAATGTGGCGAGTAAAAGTGTTGATAAACACTCAGGCGAAACTTTTATTTTGGGTATCATCTGGGACTTGGATAATGATGTTTTGAAATGTTGCACGAATTTCGACTCATTAACGTGCGAAGTGAAAATAATGAAACGATTAGTTTTGTCTACGGTGCAAAAAGGTTTCGATCCCATTGGAATGTTGGCGCCGTCCGCATTGCTCCCAAAATTACTATTGCAGGAAATATGGAAAATGAAAATAGCATGGGATCAGGAACTACCTCAGAATATTGTAAACAAATTTATGAAATGGTTTAATGAAATTCAAATTTTGAAAGATGTAACTGTACCACGTTGGATGAAAATTGATATTTTTACTGAATTACATGTATTTGTTGATGCAAGCAAGGGGTCATATGCGGGATGCGTCTTTGCTCGATCAATAGTTGATTCTAGAGTTAGCGTAATTCTCGTTAGAGCGAAGTCTAGAGTAGCTCCTCTTAAACTTTTGAGTATACCGCGTCTAGAACTAATGGCTTGTTGTGTAGGTGCTCGACTTTTAAATTCTATTTTGAAAGCACTTAATATGCCGGACTTGAAAGTTACTCTTTGGTCCGATTCCACAACAGCACTTTGGTGGATTAAAGAATATGGAAATTGGTCGGTTTTTGTAGCTAATAGGGTAAAGGAAATTAGACAACTCAAATTCAGTCATGGAAGTATGTTCCAGGAAACATGAATATCGCGGATTTACTATCTCGTGGTTATTCTCCACGACAAATGCTTAATTCTAGATGGTGGGAGGGGCCTTCCTGGTTGAAACAAAATTCGGAATATTGGCCAGATGGTGAAATCAGTTGCGAGCCTCAAGAAGTTAACGTAGAGAGAAAGAACACTAAAAATGCGAATGTTGATCTAGCAAACGATGCACCCCCTTGCTTATATGTAATGTGTCTGATTATGATAAAATGATAAGAGTATTTGCATGGATTTTAAGATTTGTAAATAATTGTCGCAAAGACTATAACAAATGTAAGGAACATGAACTTTCTGTTGCTGAAATTGAAAATTCTGAGAAACAATTGATTCGTTTAACTCAGACATATTATTTACCTGATGTTGGATCTTTAAAATTTGTTACTTTTATTGATAATGATAATATTTTAAGAGTAAAATCTAAAATAACTGAACGAAATGATGAAAGTTCTTTTTGTATCCTATATTGTTACCTGATAAATGTGAATTTACACAACTTTTGATTAGATCTATACACAAAAAGAACTGTCATGCAGGAATCCAAATAATGCAATCATTAATTAGAGAAAGGTTCTGGATTATCAGAGCTAGAAAAACTATTAAGAGTATTTTGAATGAATGTTTTATTTGTGCTCGTTTTAAAGTGAAATCATTGTCAAGCAGACCATCACCTTTACCACCAGACCGTGTGAATGATTGCGCAATATTTGCAGTTGTAGGAATTGACTTAGCTGGACCTCTGTTTTTAAAAACTGGCGAAAAGGTATGGATTACATTATTTACTTGCGCCGTCTATCGCGCACTACATCTTGAATTAGTAAACGCTTTATTTTCTGATGCCTTTTTGCAAGCCCTTAGGCGTTTCATTGCCAGGTGCGGGAGGCCCAGGATAATTTACTGTGATAACGGTACTAATTTCCGAGGTTTTTTCAATGACCTTGCGAAATTGGATTGGCATAAAATGTCGAGAGAAACATCAACTCAAAAAATAGTTTGGAAATTTATACCACCCACCGCCGCATGGTGGGGAGGCTGGTGGGAAAGGTTGGTTCGCATTATCAAGGAACTATTGAAACGTTCTCTTGGAAAACCAATATTGTCCTATGAAGAATTGTCTACAGTGATTTGTGAATGCGAATTTTAATCAATAGTAGACCTTTAACTTATATATCTGAAAATCCACAGGAATTGATCCCTCTTACTCCAGCAATGTTTTTAATAGAGAATCGCTGTTCCGATACTACCGATATTGACGAATTGAATTCGAGAAACTTAAGAAAGAGAATGAAATATAGAATTAAACTTTTAAGTGATTTAAGACAACGTTTCAGGAGAGAATATCTAAGTGAGCTAATACAAAAACAGAATGATAATCGGGTGCGGGAACCCCGAATTGGGGAAATGGTCTTAATTGGAAATGACAATAAGAAACGTTTGTCTTGGCCTATAGCTAAGATTATAGAATTAATCCCTGGTCGAGATGGGGAAATTCGAACAGTTCGGCTAAAAACTCAACATGGAACAGTAATACGCCCCGTGCAACGTATCTTCCCTTTGGAAGTACAAGCGATTGCTAATAGCGATAAGGAGTTGAAAGAGGAATCAATTTCTGTTAAAAGTACTACACCTGAAAAGGTCTTGAATACTAATGATGCAATTGTAAAAAAAATATACTTCTTCTGGAAGATTGGTTAAAGAACCGAAGAGACTTGATCTTTTGAATTATAACTGTTATAGGTTTGAGACTCTCCCCAAGTCTCAAAGGGGGGAGTATGTTGTGAATAAGGATGATTTGTGTGAATGAGTGGCTGCATGGCGCCACGTTTTTGTAACTGTGAAGAGGTTGTGTGACGTCATTATGTTCTGTATATAAAAAGGGTGAAGCAATCACGTGCTCACGCTCACTCGGTAGTTCTGAATAAACTAAGTTACTTTAATTGACTGGCTCGAGACTGAATTTCTTCCTCCAACACCGAGCATCGGGTAGATGCAGCTCGCAGAATTTTAGAATTGAAATTGTTCTCTTTACAGATATCACATTATTTCTACTCCACAGCAGTTAATGTAAATAAAACAAAATAAATCAAACACTGCCTTATTTTATTTTCAAAATGTAATACAAAACATTATGTAAATGCTTTAAGTTATATAAAATCTATATTCCCGCCAAAACTGTTGCATTTTAAACTAAAAGAGGTTACATAATTAAACAGTTAATATTTATTTCAAACATAAAAAAAATTAGGTAGATTTAAAAACATCACAATTTTTGGAAAACATATAATATTCAGGATATATCGAAAATAATTAGGATTTCTCTTCAAATTTCTTCTTTTCAAGTTTTGCAATTTGACAGATTCTTTAAATTATGATTAAAGGAAGCTTATGTTTTAAAAGTTACTTTTTCTTTCAAATCAGTTATCAACTTTACAACAAAATGATGCAACAATCTAAAATTAATTAAAATCTTTTTTTTTTTGCAATTTTACAACATTTTTTCCCTTTTTCCGCTATCATTTTAATTTAAATTATACAACAAAAAATATACTTGTGTTTACTTAAAAACTTTTCTATAAAATTTTGATATACTCAAAAAAGTTGTACAACAAAATCTACCCCACCCCACCCCAAAATCAAAAACATACCTTTCTAAATCCATTTGTTCTATTTGCTCCAGATCCATGAATGAGAACAGGATGAAATAATACAGTATCACCAGCTTCCATTTCCAAATATACTCTTCTATCCATTTGGTTTTCATCCATATTTCTAACGCCATGATACATTTTATTGACTCCTTGCTGCAAATATACATTTTTTTTTTAATCCAGGAGATTCACTATTGTTATAAATTTAAACTAAATGATGGTAATAATGATGTCTTCAGTTAAATTCACACTGTCAAGTAAAAACAAAAATGTTTCATTTATTTTTAGAAATTTATAAACCACTAATTAAGATGCACTAAACCAAATAAATGTAACATTTTAAAGTCAGTTTCAATTAATAATTTATTAATAAAAAATGCCATTCAATAACCCTGAAGATATAAATTGTAGTAAGCAAATGAAATGTTTTTAAATACATAAAATTAAATTTTCAGTAGTGACTAAATGGAAAACAGATTATATATTTATATTTTGGCGAATATTCTTTTTTCTTATAGTAAACTTTCATAACAGTAATATACCATGCTCTGAAAGCATTTTTTCAAAATAATGCTATTTTATGTATATGATTTACTATAATCATATACAAATCACAATAGTTGATGCTCTCATTTATTAAACAAAAACCATCAATTCCTCACATTCAGAATGTCAAACATGGCAATATAATCTTTTAACACGCTTTCATTACAAATTACACTTCGTTATACAAGATTTTTCCAAAAAAAGATTACCTCCCAATCTGGATATTCATGTTGCAATAATTCTCCTCTATGTGTACCAGGAATGGCAACTAAACACCCATTTGCACGAGTAACTTTCTCCATTGCAGTCCAAGCACATACTATTTTATCTGCAGGACGAAATGGAAAATAATGCAAGTCTTGATGAAGAGGATGACGTGATGTCAAAGTACCTGTTAATAAAAATTAAATTTATCTATACTAAATTTTAGATGAATACTCACAATACCAATAAAATGTGAACACTGACATAAAAAAACCATAAGAGAATAATTTAAATATTTTGGAAAAATAACAATTTCATAACATAGAATGAAAATGAGGAACAAAGTGCAAAACTCGCCTGCATCTGGAGGTTTATTTATCAGCATTGTGTGCATAGCTTTCACATTAGGACCGCAAAAACATTCTACATAGTCAAGAATCTAAAAAGAAAAATATCATTTACATTGGACATCTTTACATTTTAAATGTTATAATTTATGATGATTCCAATATCACAAATTAGTTTTAGTTTTAATCAATCTACTTAAGATTTCTTTCTCATTCTCAAACAAATTAATTCAATTTACTGAAACATAATTTGCATGTGTGAAATGAACTTTCTATGGTGTTAGCAAATAATTTTTGATAACTTTATACTATACCTACTTTCTTAAAAAGATTAAAAGTAAAATGCTCAACACTAAAGCCAATTATACTAAAAAATAAACATTCCTTCAATATACACAGAAGTTATTATGAGAGTACTTGTTAAATAATTTCTTATACTTATTAATAATATTATTTTAGAATTTCATTTTTCAGAATTTTGAGAAAGAAATATTCAGATACAGTAATTTGGAAAATAAAGAGACAAAGGGAAAATATTAAATTTAAATACAATTTTGATGCCTAAATATCAATTATGTGGAGCAGTTGAAAAGTGAGACAATTCCTTCCGTCTCCGAACTTATGTTGAATGTTTTTACTTTCTGAAATTTGACTTAAAAATTGAAATGTCATGTAACAAGAAAAAAGGATTCCAGATTAGCTCAAAAACTATTTAGAAAACTTGTATCATACCTCTGGCAATCTGCAGTACTCAAACAGAACATCATCATAAATAAAATCTTGAATTTTATTGATGATACTTTCACTGGGTTTATTTTTATTAAATGATACATCCTTCATTACAGTTAGTCCAGGTATATGAACTTTACCATCACAGATTTCTTGAAAACGATGCCTGAAAAAATTATACAAGCTGTTACTACAACATTCGAAAGTAATTTACATTAATGATAAACCATTGACATTAGCAAAACCCAGGTAAAAAACTTAATGTTTATATGAAGTACTATCTATACATTACTAAGTAATTATTTTTTTAAAAAAATGAAACATTTAGCAATCATTTTTCATACAAATTTAGAGAAATATAACTTATAAAAATACAATTACAGCAAAATACTTTACATTTAATTTCGTTTCATACTATTTCCCTGGTTATGAATTAACTATCACCAATTAGGTCAATTAATGCTTTTATGTTTAAAATTTGTATTACTACTTTTAATTAGTTCCTTTACTTTGAAACTATTATGGAATTTTCCTTCTCTAACTACAAAAATTAAGTAGCATAAAAAAGACTTTTTCTTTCAAAGAAAGCATTAACAAGATCCCAAAAGATAGAACTATCCATTAACTAAATTAAAGGCTGAGATTGTTTATTTCAGGTCTTCCAACAGAACATTTTGTAAGAAATAGAATAAATAATCCTCCAATAGTGAAATGAGTTTTAAAACACATGCAAAAAAGCTTCCGAGTTAAATCATGAAATGATTCATTGTTTCTTAATGTTGCACAAAGAATACAATGAATTTTGCCAATGAACCTCATTATGTTGAACAACTGTCCAAGGACAAAGATGACACACGAGTTGGAATCCTTTGTTAACTTTCACATCACATGAGAACTTCAAGTCTTGACCGATTTAACATGCACCAGTTATGGCACACGATGGGCCCTTAGAACTGTTGCTGGGTTAAAATACTTCTGCCCATGAGCCCTCTCCATTCAATTACCAAAGCCACATTAAGTTTCATAAATTATTCTTTTTCATTTACTTAATAGAAGGTAACTCAATTTTTGATAAATATTCAAAAATGAGAGTTATAGAATGAATTACTTTCAACATTATTAACAACCCATATTCATCATTACATATATTGGAAACTGTTTTTCAAAAATTAAGGAAAAATCACAAGATGCGATGGTGGCTACACCAATAAATTTGTTACAGGAACATAAAAATTCTTTTGTTATCCTAGAATTTCTACTTTTTGTAAATAAAGACAAGGGTTACAAGAATATTTTTTAATACAACTGAAAGCATAAAGCTAGGACAACAGTTATCTAATATAATCCCCTTAACAATTATGAAAATTTTCTGGATTTAATAAGATTCAAATGAAATTTGGGAAACAAAGGCGATTTAGACAATTCTCAAATTACATCTGCAAAAAGAGAGGTTCTGTAACAGAATTTTTTAAAAAAAAGTTAATAAAATCAATTTATTAATCCAGTAACATCATAATTGAGTTAGTGTAGAGTAAACAACATTTAACAACAGAGAATTTGAGATTTGTACAAATTTTAAATCTAATTTAGAAGAACAAAATTTAAATAAATCATGTCATATTTTTCAAACATAGTAGTTAAATCAAATTAAAATTGAAAATTTATATAAAATATATTATTATACAAGCCTATTTTATTATGTAAGCCTATTTTAACGAACTCTTCATCTAACAGTTTAAATATATATATATATATATAATTTCCAAACACTAAAAATTAAATATATTTAATATTATGAATTGCTCAAGGATGTTTTTAGTAGTTTTAAACTACAGAAAGAATGATCAACTTCAGAATTTAACTTGGGCAAAATACATTTAATAAAATTTAATGATATCAGTTTCAAGACACACATCATAATTAGTTTTCAATACTTCATTGATAAACCTAATTTTTTACCACTCAAATTTCCCATGAAGTTCAAATCATAAATCACAGTAACGATCAAAGAGAAAAACGTAATAATTAAAAACACAATCAAAAATTCCATAAATAAACAGAGTTTAAGATAAAGATACACATGCAAAATATAAGTATATAACTATTACTTGTATTTTTCCAAACATTCTAAGGGTACTAGTTTTGGTATGACAACGAAACCGTTTTCTTCATAAAACAGCCTTTGTTCTCTAGATAATTTATCAGAATTTCTAGTATATCTGAATTTTCTAGGGTTTGCAGGTTTTCGGGTCTCAGAATAATTACTTCTGTGTGCAATAGCCTGTAACAATAAAAAGTTTTTTTTTTCTTCTATATCCCAAAAACTTTATACTACATAATACTAATTCAAAATCACATGCAGTATTTTGATAGTTTAAAATTGAGGGAAAAAAATGTTAAGAGTATTGTTTTTCTGAATAGTAAAAAACTATTGTAAATGTCTAAAATACCTTACAGATAATTAATTAATTTTTGTCACATCATGAGTAAAAGAAAAAAAATTAATACTCAGCAAAAAAAAAAAAAAAAAAAAAAAAAGATGGTAAAGTATTTTTACTTTTACTGGATTCTGCATGCCAAAAGCCTTCATTTTAGGAGATGAAGCATTCAAACTCAGTTGATGATTGATAGTTTTTGAATGATTAACATTATTCATTTTCTCTGTAAACAGGAATAAAATTAAAAAGTATTCACATTCACAAAAGAACTTAAATATAATAAGAATACATTATAAAACATAGTACAGCATAATGCTTATTTTGTCTTAATTATTTTTCCTCTTTGAAAATAACTTTAAAGTTTTCTTTAATGAAAAAAGTAATATTTCCATATAAAATATTATGGTGAGGGAGTAATCTAAACATAGATTTTCATTTATTTATATAATTTTTCCACTTGGGGGATTTTATAATAAGTTGTATGTTAAATTTTTGAGTCTGATATCTGAAAAACAATAAAATTATATAAATTTGTCCATGAAAAAAGAAACACCTAAATAAATGGATTTATTTATTTTCTCTTTTTTTGAGACCATTAGTTTGAATTGATTTTGATACTGATATTAAACTAAGAGGTACTTCTTATTTATTCTCTAACAAGTTTTCTTTTATCATTGTAATGGAATCCCATTCAATTTATTTACAGATATTAATTAATAAGTCTCTAAACTTGTTCACTATTAGCATAATTTGAGATAAAATCAATGGAAACATGATTTAAATTTTAATTTGGAACTATCATTTTCCTGTATTTGACTAAACAGAGGTAAAATGGTCTGTTTTTTTATCCACTGAAAAAACTTTTTGCCAAGACAAAAAGTATAAGCACTATTATATTTCTTTTAAATGTCACCAACTGTAAATATGTTTTAATAAATTATTTTAATTCAAGAATAATTGATTCCAAAAAATTGATGCACACTTTAAGTTAAATTCTAAATGGAGAGGAAAAACCCATTAAAAAAAAACATCAAGAATTTTAGAATCAAACTAGAAGAAAGCCAAAAAAAATTTTCATGTAATAAAAATGTTAAATAAATCTATATATGTGAAATAATTTTAGGTAAAGGCCCTAGGTACAGCAGCTGCTGGCCCTAGGTACAGTGATATCATTGTACCTAGGGCCATTTGTGAAATTTTTTAAAAACCTTTTATTTGACAGAATTTATTATTTTAAGTACTTATATTAACTACAATTGGATGGTAGTTAGTATAATGATGAGTGCATATCAGTTTCATATTTTTAAACAGGCCAGGGGCTCTGTTTTTGAGCATTGAAAAAAAATGGCCCTAGGTACACAGGTTTCCCCTAATTATTAAACACCAAATAATGAATATATGACCAACTGATGCAATATTAAATAAATCATCAATATCATACACAATAGCAATGGACACACATATTTATTTAACATCAGTAAAGGATTGAAATAAATACTTAATCTTCAATACTTGATTCGAAGAGAAGGGTACAGATATATTAATAGAAAATAATAAAACATTTCAAGATTTTAAATTTTCCAATGACATAAGATAAGGTGAAAATGTGTTATTATGGAACAAATAAATATTTGAATTTAATTTCACAGAAATATTTTTTAAAATAGAATAGGTTTAAAGCTGATGACAGCTTAAAATTAAGCACTTTTGAGGTTACACTAATTAAAAAGCAAAACATTTTATACATTTTAAAGGTTCCATCAATTAAAGATTTCAGTTTATTTACTTTCACATAAAAGATTACCAATAAATGCATATTTAATTATACTTAAATCAAGGTGTTAATCGTATTAACTCATTATTTACGTGATGTGTTTTTACCTAAAATAATTAATTTTAGGTTTGATGTGTTTTTACCTAAAATAATTAATTTTTGTCAACCTAAAATAATTAATTTTAGGTTGACATTGATTGTATAGTAGTTCAATATTATGTCAACAAAATCAAGATAAGCTGCACTTTAGCTTTGCAACAGAAGCTATTTTATCAGCATTATTATTATAATTAAACAAATAATAATGTAAATAAGACAGAAAAATTCAAAAATGATTCAACACAAATCATAAGTATTCCCTGCAACACAATGAACAAAGAGCAAAAAAATTAAATCACTGTTTCAAATAAGCAACATTTTTTCAAGGTTATCATATTATTATAGATATTTCAAATTGTACAGATATAATATGTAAATATTAATTTGAAACAT
This sequence comes from Trichonephila clavipes, assembly GCA_019973935.1. Lineage (NCBI taxonomy): Eukaryota > Metazoa > Arthropoda > Arachnida > Araneae > Nephilidae > Trichonephila > Trichonephila clavipes. Next base: position 426,505 of record BMAU01000244.1, on the reverse strand, counting down.
AAAGTACAATAAGTAAATTCTCGGAAACTCATTGCATTACATGTCACAATTTCATTTTTAATTTACAGACAACAGTCAGATAAAATTACTAACGTTAATGTCAGATATATTCTTAACATATACACAAAATTATAAAACAGTTTAAAAAATAGATGAAAATGTACTCTTAGAAGAAAATTCCTTATTTAACAATGTTTAAAATTATAAATTATCTCATGAAATTTGGTTTAATTTCTTATTAGGAGAATCCAGAAAATTAGAACAAGTAAAATTTATTTTTATAGATATACACACATATTACAGAAGAAAATTAAGGATGACTTAAATTTTTTTTTGTAAATGTTCAAAAATTAAACATAAAATTGTTCGATAATACATAAAAAAATCCATGATTACAATTCGATCTTTGAAGCATTTAAGCAATATTTAAGAAATTGTACTTTCACTGACAATGTACACAATTTTCAAAATCAAAAAAAAAAATAATAAAACAGGCAATTTATTGAGATTTTGAGAGGAAAATGAGTTATTTATGTCTTTAAAGTACATTACTATGGGCAATGAATAAATATTTGAGATATTCAGAAAACTTCAGTAATAGAAATTGATTTTCTGCTCTTAAACTTCTAAAATTTCGAATTAAAGTGTTTATAAAGGTTGAATTTTTCTTTAAAATATAAACTTTTACTTCAAACTAAGTGAAAAGGATCAGAATTTTTTTTTCAATCCCCTAAAAATTTTAATACACAATTTCAAACCAAGATTTTTATATTTTCAACTACCGGTCTTTAAAAATCAACATAAAAACTTTTCACGCAAATTCATAATACTTACTTCAAAATGCAATAAATTAAAACTATACTATTGCCTTTTAATACAATATTCGTTTAAATAAACACAAGAAATAAACCTGATTAACAAAAATATAAAATCTCATAAAGCCACTGCATTTGTGTGAATGAAAGCGAATTCTTCTAAAAACAGCAAAATTAACAAATGAAAGTACCTCAAGCCAAGTGGAAAGATCAGTCGTCTCTCTTGAACCGAAGAGGAAAAACCAGTTATGAGAAGGACGGATGTTTATGTTCGCATTAGTAAAAAACAAACACACTAATTATCAGTTCAAATTCACAAAAAATATTATTACAAAGATAATATTTTATTTGTACAAAATTTTCACTACTTCCAAAAGAAGAACGATAATGTAAGTAATCACAAAATCAAATGTTTGTTTTATTTACCGTTTGCTCCGTCTTTAGATAAACAAGTTCAACTCAGTTCAGTTTAGTATACACTGAAAAAAAGTACCAGATAAACAATGAGTGAGTCACAAACACAAATACGCAGCCTTTTTCTTGGTAAGTTTTAGAGAATCTGTGGGTTTATATTTTAAAAATTCTTATATTTTGGTTATGTTTTTTGTATTGCAAAATGTACTATTGATGAGTAGGATCTTATGTGAAACGAAATAAAATCTTCAAGATTCCTCTTTGAACTTTCTATTTAGAATAAGTTAACATGAAATGTTATTTTGTTTCCGGTACTTTTCACACTCCAAATCATCGGAGAATCAAGTTGTTTAACTAGGAAATATAAATCCTGCAATGGTAGCTTTTACGCGCGTATCTTATTAACCAAAACATCCGTACAATTATTTGTCACTTGAAAGCTCCAATTTTCAAACGGTGATAAAAAATTTAAATAATTATATCTGCTGCTCTTTATTCATTCTTTGATCTACTTATTTTTTCTGGAGATGTATTCAATTTCCATTTTTCAAACCAAATACACTGCTAGACATTAAAATTTCAACACCAGGTAGGGAAAATAAAACGAAAGTCACTATCACATGAAAGAAAGAAGTAGAACTAAGATGTGCAAATGGTTAATATTTCACCGCATTAAGGCAACGCTGGAGGGAGAAACGACATCTGAAACACTGCATAAAAGAAACGTTGTGTTGTGGATTTCTCATTCAGAAAGCACTTTGTAAGGTCGGAGTTCACTCAGAATATCGTGCTATGCTTCGAATAAGAAGAAATGCTCAGTAGCAAAAGTCGGAATTCGATAGGGGCAGGATCGCTGCCTATCTAAAGCTTCGATTATCGTTCCGTGATGTTGCCCATTGCACTGGTCAAAATCCAACCACTGTCATGAAAATATGGAATCAATGGGCTGCTGAGGGTCTTACTGAATGGAATGCAGGATCTCCACGCTTTCCCATGATTTACGACTGAGAGGACAGATATATTGTGAGGTCGGCCCTGAAAAACCGTGCAACCACATCGTGGTCCATGAGTCAGGAAACGGACCTGTTTGCATTTGGCCCACTATCCGCTTGTACGGTATGATGGCGTTTTAAGCGCGTGGGCTGTCATGTCAGGTTGGTGACCATTACCTGGGCTTCCCTTGAAAATGCAGCATAGGGAATGATGGTGACTCTGGTGTACCGAACGACAAAACTAGAAACAGGAATGGCACAATGTCGTCTTTTCAGACAAGTCCCGTTTCTGAGTGCAGTATTCTGAGGGCTGTATACGTGTCAGGAGGCTCCGAGGAGACCGTTCGTCAAATGCTTGCCTTCAGTATCGGCATAGGGGCCCTGAACCTGGTGTGATGGTTTGGACAACCATTGGGTAAATGACACGTATATCTCTAATTCAAATCGATGGTTATTTGAATGTAGGTCGGTACATTTCTGACATCTTACATTCAGTGATTGTGCCCTATCGTCGAGGAGTGCCAAACACCTTCTACCAACAAGATAATACTAGACCACATGTTGCATGTCACGTTCTGACCTTCCTTGATACACAGGGTATCCGATTGTTACCCTGGTTTCCAGATCTGTCACCGATTGAAAACAACTGGCTTTGGATTGAAGAAAGACTGACCCACCACCTCTCTCCAGCTAATACGGTTGATGAAGTGCGGCATTAACTTGAAGCAGCATGCCCAGTCTGTCATCCAAGCCCAGTACGACTCAATGCGTAACTGGGTAAGGGTTGTTTTAGCTACCAGAGGTGGCAGCTGTTTCTAGGAATTTCGCAACCCCTAAAATTAAAATATGACCATTTAGGTTTGTAAAGGACAGTTTTTGTAGAGATTTTCTCTCGCTAGATGGCTGCACCTGTCAACTGTTTTTCGAATCCGCTAAACATGGTATGGGCAAGATAGAAATTAATTCTATTCAAATAAATGTTAAACTTAAATAATAATTGTTAAACTTATTTTATATAAATGCATTTAATTTCTGTTAATTTTTAAAATGACCTTCATAATTTATATTTCTGTTTTGTTATTTGTTACTTGTGTAGTCATATCGATTATATTATGCTTAACTGCAACATAACTGTATAAAATACTGAAAAACGTGGCATTTCTGTACAACTTGTAGATCTATCTTCGCCGCCGTTGAACGAACACGCAGAATAAAATTCCAGTAGATTTTGATAAAGTTTAATGTTTGAATTAAATGAAAACTCAACACACTTGACTAATTATTAGAGTGCTATGAAACAAGCACCTAATAACTGGTGACCCTGGATTTTATTTACTGGAAAATGACAAAATAGCGCATTGGCTAACAAGATCGTGGAAATGGCGCCAAGAACAATTGATGCTGCAGTGGTTCAGAAAAATTCCTTAAGAGTGGATGAACTCCTGTCTAAGTTAGTAAGTCTTGAAGAACAACTTGCCTCTTTGAAGCTACGACGAAAATTCCAGAGCTCTAGACCTCATCACCATCAAAGGAGTAGAAGTCGCAGCAAATCAAGGCGCTGCTACAATCCTCAGGGGGAAGATATTGCTTCTACCATTTCCGATTCGGGAAGAAGTGCCTCCCTGGTAAATACGTACAGCCGTGCAGTTTCAATGAGCCGGGAAACGAATACCAGCAGTAGACGCCGCGGCGAATCCTGCTGCTGACATTTTAGGCCGCAAATTCCGGTTATTTGTCAAGGACAGAGAAACTGGATGTCAATTCCTTGTAGATAGTGGAGCAGACGTCTCGATCCTCCCTTGGACAAAAACGAAAGGTGAGTGCCAAGCCTCTCAATATAAACTGTATGCTGCTAATGGCACTGAAATTCCAACATATGGTCTAAAAATTCTCACGGTGGATCTAGGCCTAAGACGCCCATTTCAGTGGCCGTTTATTATTGCCAAAGTTAAGCGAGGAATCATAGGTGCTGATTTCCTTCAAAAATTCCAGTTGCTGATAGATCTGCACAACAGGAAATTAATCGATGGAGTAACAAATCTTTCAATTAAAGGAGAAGTTGCTACCATCCAAGAAAATAATGATCTCAGCTCAGTCAATAGAGCCTCCAAATATTTCAACCTGCTTAAGTCGTATCCTGATTTAACCAAGCCAAACTTGGTTAACAGAGTTGTCAAACATGGAGTAAAGCACCACATCCTAACAACTGGCCAACCGGTTTATTCGAAGGCAAGACAACTAGCCCCTGATAAGTTGAAGCTGGCGAAGCAAGAGTTCCAGTTTATGCTGGACAACGACATTATTAGACCCTCAAAATCTCAATGGGCGAGTCCATTGCATTTAGTAAATAAAAAGGATGGCACATTAAGACCATGTGGCGATTACAGGCGACTCAACGCACAGACAATACCAGATCGATATCCAATTCCTAGAATTGAGGACTTTAATCACATCCTGAAGGATAAAAATATTTTCCAAGATAGATCTTGTAAAGGCATATTATCAGATACCTATTGCTGAGCAAGACAAAGAAAAAACTGCCATAACCACCCCATTTGGCTTGTACGAGTTCAATACCATGAGTTTTGGACTGAGGAATGCTCCTTCAACCTTCCAACGTTTCATTACTGAAGTACTGTATGGACTCGACTTTGTTTTCCCGTATCTTGATGATGTACTTGTTGCCTCATCTACTGAAGAGGAACACAGTGAACACCTAAAAATGGTATTTGAAAGATTCCAGCAATATGGACTTCGAATAAATGTCTCCAAATCAGTGATGGGAGCTGCCCAAGTTGAATATTTGGGATTTCTGATCACAGCAGAAGGTTCTCGGCTATTGCCAGAAAAAGTTCAAGCTATCTTAAGCTACAAACTACCAGAAACTATTCATGACCTGCGAACGTTTCTGGGCATGATAAATTTTTACCGAAGATACCTAAAGGATGCTGCTAATACTCAAGCACCTCTACATGAACTGTTAAGAGGAGCGAAGAAGAAAGACCGCAGAAAAGTGCATTGGACTGATGACACCAGGAGAAGCTTCGAAAAATGCAAAACTAACCTTGCCGAAGCTGCTCTTTTATCATTTCCAAGATCTGGACTACCCCTATCACTTTGCACAGATGCATCAGATTTTGCTGTGGGGGCAGTACTCCAGCAATTAGAAAACAAGAGTTGGAAGCCAATAGCTTTTTACTCAAAGAAACTAAATGAAACACAAACAAGGTATAGTACCTATGACCGAGAACTATTGGGAATATACCTTTCAGTGAAACATTTCAAACACCTGCTGGAAGGGAATGATTTTGTTATACATACTGACCACAAGCCTCTGACTTTTGCATTTAAGCAAAAAAATGAAAAAGCATCACCAAGACAACAACGACAACTTCAATACATTTCAGAATTTAGTTGTAACATTCAACATGTATTGGGTAAAGATAATGTTGTTGCAGATGCCTTATCCAGAATTGATTCAATTTCTGAAATCAACTTTGAGGAAATTGCAGAAGAGCAAACTACTGACGAAGAGTTGCAAAAATTATTGCACAACAATTCTCTAAAATTTAAACCTTCGACATTGCCATCTGGAAAAAAACTTTGTAGGTGCTTGTTTCATAGCACTCTAATAGGTTATTTGTAATTCTTGATAAAGAAGCATAATTGAAGTTTCCTGGTAGAATATATAGGTAGATGCTACTGAAATGGTAAAAGACTTAATTGTTTACCTGAACTTAGACTGTTAAAATTCTTTCTAAATCTTCACTAATCTGATAAAAAAACCTTGATGTTGCTAAAATTCACTAACGTAGCTAGTTCCGAGTGGGCCCTGTATCAAAATTCTTTTGGGGCCCTTTTTTAGATATGACAGCGTTGTTAGTGGGACTGCAGTTGCACATTTTGGGGGCTCGTATCATTAATACGGCTGATACGGTGGTAGTTACGCCCCTGCTAAAATCTCTACTTAAAGCTATTATAAGTTCTAATTTTCAGTCTTTTCTATCAAAAAAGACAGTAATTTTATTGAAGATGGTTAAAAACCTCTAGTTCGTAATCATTTTTCTTGAACTACACTTATGTCCATAAATTAAGGATAATTCAGAATCACACAGAAACTAAACTCTAAAATAAAAATTTCACCTGTAGAATTATCACACATCTTGAAGAAGAATATGCAAATTACAGGAAACCACCAGATGGCGAGGATAGTACGTCACAATGACGAGAGTGTAAGAGAGGGGTATATAAGGAATGGTGACAAATAAGTAAAATTGTTCACAAGCGCTTTAAAAGCCTTTCAGTGCAATAACCGCATAGTTATGGCACAAAGGAAGCATTTGGATGATTTTTTACATGGTAGAATTATTGGACGACTGGAATGTGGACGTACCCAGCTGGAAGTATCCGAGGAACTTGGAATCGCCCAGAGTGTCATCTCCAGGCTTTGGCAACGATTCCAAGATGATGGTAATGTGAGTAGATGTTACAGCCCAGGTCGCCCCCGAGTTACAACGCCGAACGAGGACCGGTATATATTTGGCAGTTACTGCCAAAAGAAACAGACGGAGCACAGCATCAGACCTGTCTCGTCAGCTCTCTTCAGCTACCGGTACGACAGTTTCAAGGCAGACCGTGTACAGACGCTTAGGGCACATTGGTCTATATCAGGGATGGCGAACCAATGGCACGCGTGCCAATGATGGCACGCGACAGAATATTTAGGGCACGCCATCGATCAAAAACGATTTGTGCATTTTAGCTTAAAATAATTAAGTTTACTTTGAATTATTATGAACAAACGCGAGTGATCCGTCGCGACGCCGACAAGTCGGGAAGCAGACTCGTTTCTTATGTCTTGCGTAAATACTTCGTGTATTATAAATTACTAATGATGCAAAGTTTATCTACGCATAGTGTGTGTATGTAACTATTTCTAAATATATTCAAGTTGTTTAAAAACATATTCTAACGTTAACATTAATAGTTCAGCTTGTATACATCTAATTTATTAATGTGATCTAATTCTTGTCTTGTAAGTCTAATTGGTAAAATAAAACTCTCACTGCTTTATTTTTAAAAATTTGAATCAGCTGAGACAAAAGCGAAAGAGCAGACACCACAGAAATCTCGTACAAGCACTCAATTTCCTAAAAACAAATAAATCTACCCATGAGCCCGCAGTCGTGCGCAGTCAGTAAAAAGGGTTTTTTTTGGCGGGGGGGGGAGGAATCAAGCGAGAGCACATAGAATAGTCAATTTCATCGACACAACTCTATAAAGTTTTGTGTTAAATATACGATTTTTAACTGCTATTTAACATGGCTAGTTCAACAAAAAACAACAAGTGCAAGATAGTAAGTGTAGCAGAAAATTTCAAACTTGGTGGGCTGAGAAATCTGGCATGATCAATAAAGGCGACAAAGCGGTGTGTGTTTTATGTTCTAGAATAGTGGTATGCAGAACATCGTCTGTAAAACGGCATTTTTAAACAAATCACAGATCCTTTTGTGAAAAAAGCGAACCAGAGCAAAAAGAATTAATTGCAAGTGCAATAAAAGACAGAAATAAACAGTCGACGTCTATGTTTAAATATGTAAGCAAAAATTGTCACACAGGTGCGGCAAGTTACTCGGCTGCAAATGCCATTGCTCGGCATAGTAAACCTTTTCAAGAGGGAGAGTTTTTGAAGGTAGCTTGGTTGGCATTTGAGCCCTCACTTTTTGATGATTTTGATAATAAAGATAAGATAATTCAGCGCATCAAAGATGTTCCTCTATCTAGAAACACAATGAAAGATAGAATCTTGAAATTGGCAGAAAATGTTACATACCAACAAAAAAGTGACATTAACTCCGCTCCTTTTATATCGCTATGTCTTGACGAAAGTATTGACATTACTAAATCGTCACGTTTAGCTGTCTTTGCTCGATATTGTATAGGAAACATCATTAAGGAAGAATTAATTGCGATATATAACATCGTTGTTAACAACTACAAAGGGCACAGATATTTATTTGTACGGCAGTAAGGAATTCGCTTGCTGAAAGAAATTGATTTGAAAAGAAATTGTTTCAGTAACCACTGATGGTGCTCCAAATATGGTAGGCAAAAAAAGTGGTTTCATTTCTTTATTTAAAACAGACGTAGGACATTCAATTCTTGAATGATACTGCATTATTCACCAACAAGCTTTATGTGCAAAGAGTGGTTTAACATCTCTTGATAATGTAATAACTTTAGTCACAAAAATAGTCAACCTCATATCGTCGCAGGCTTTAAATAAACGAAAGTTTGATGCTTTGTTGGATGAAGTTAATTCGGTGTATAATGGCTTAATAATGTATAACAATGTTCGCTGGTTGAGTCGCAGGAACGTACTTCAAATTGCTTGGAAGAAATCAGACTGTTTCTACAAAATGAGAGCAAAATTGAACAATACCCACAGTTGAGGGATATTATGTGGCTTTTAAAATTGATGTTTTTTACAGACATATGCCAACATTTCAATGAATTGAACATAAAGCTTCAAGGCCCGAATCGTCAGTTATCGTCATGATGGATCTCATTTGCGCTTTTGAAGCTAAACTATATGTTTTCAGAAACGATATTATTACAAAAAACTACAAGTACTTCCCAAACTTGAAAAAAAAATATCAAAGATTTAGATGCCCAAGAGAAACGAAATGAAGAAAAAGTTATTGATGACTTTATTTCCATAATGGATTCTTTATAATCCAAGAATTTTCAGCGAGATTTTCTCTCAGTTCAAGGAATTATCGGAAACGTTCAAATTTATTATGTACCCTGATGTGATTTCGTTTGATAAACTGAACTTGTCTCAATTCGATTGGTTGGAAATTGAAGAACTTGAAATGCAACTGATTGATTTCCAGTCTAGTTCAATATGGATTCAAAAGTTTATTGAAACAAGGAAAAAGTTGGAATTGATTGAAGCAGAAAGATTGCCAAGCAATATAAGTAAAAATACCAGTAACGAAATTTTGGAAACATGGAATTCGATTCCAGACGCATTTAACTGTTTGAAGAAGTGGGCGTATGCTATTTTAACCATATTTTCATCTACCTATGCCTGCGAGTCATTATTTTCAGAGTTAAATAGCATCAAAGACTCGCTTAGAAACCGTTTAACAGACGACTCTAATTCAGCATGCATTCTACTCTAAAAGTAACATCTTATAATCCTGATATAAGTTATTTGTCATCTAATCTACAACAGCAGAAATCCCACTAATGTTATTTTAATTTAAATTACAAGTATAACTAAAGCATTTACTACTATACAGTGCAAAATGTATTTTTTCGTATTAAATAAAGAATTTTGATTTGTTCGTATTTAGTTTTATTAGTTCTTCAATAATCACAAGTCAAAATTATTTGATGGCACGCCTATAACTCATTAAACGTTTTTTTAGAAAAAATGGTACGTTGACTCAAAAAGGTTCGCCACCCCTGGTCTATATGCTCGTAGACCTGTCAGATGTGTTCCACTTACCGCAACTCACTGTCGCACGCGATTAAGAGGAGTTGGAAACCTCTCTCTCTCTCTCTATACTGACAATGTTAAATTGGCTGTTTTCGATATACCTTCTCTTAAAATCTGTTTTATGTACATGCTTGAAATTCTTCATACTATTAAAGTACACCTCTCTCATTATACTAAAATGAGCTTTTAGCTAATTTTGAATTTTTTAATAAATTATGAAATATTTTATCAAACATTGCGAAATTTGACCCAAAATTTACTTAAAAAATTTGTAAAAATTAAATTTTTGAGTTTTTTTTACAAAAAGCTCATTTTAGTATATATTAGACATCATTATGAATAATTCATAAAAAATTTACATACCTGTGAACAGTAGTTTCTCAGAAAAGGTACATCGCACATTAAAATTTACATTTTGAGATAAATTGATATTAATGTATACAGTGAGACTTCTAATTGGCTAGGAAATAAAAAAATAAAAGGCTCAATTTAAAATAAAAGATACATGTTTTGGTTTATATCAGTCGTTACACTTTTAAGCAAAAACAAAGTAATTTGTTTACAATTTTCGCCATTAAAATGGGCGTGGCCCAAACTCAACGATTATTTAAAAATACATTTTAAGGGCTTCTAAATACCCTAGAGGTTAAAGTAAGGTATTTTTAAAAAGGTTAAAATCTATACAATTTGAAAATGTAAAAATCTCAAATTGTCAAAAAAATAAGATTTTAGCTTTCCAACACCTCTTAACCTGGAGTAGAGAGCATGCATTGTGGACACTACAACGGTGGTCTTGTGTGATGTTTTCCGACGAGTCCAGGTTTAGTTTGCAGTCTGATTCTCACCGGACTTTATTATGGAGAGCGCCAGGTACCCGTTACCACACCAAGAGAGCACCATTGAACGACACCGTTACGGAGGTGCAGGATGGCTCGTTTGGGGAGGAATTATTCTTGGTTTCAGAACTGACCTGCATGTTCAGAGTGTAACGATGACAGGCCCCATCTATCGGGATGTCATTCTGGAACAACATGTACGTATGTTTCGGGGCGCCATGGGTGCTGAATTTCTGTTTATGGATGACAACGCCCGTCTTCACCGTGTAAACATTGTAGACGAATGCCTTCAATCGGAGGATATCACCCGTATGGATTGGCCAGCATACTCACCGGACTTGAATCCAATAGAGCATGTATGGGATATGCTTGGCCGACGAATTGCAGCCCGTCAACCCCCTCACACCTGTCTACCGGAACTTCGGAGGGTATTGCTTGATGAGTGGTGTAATATTCCCCAAGATCAGATTGATAATTTGATACTCAGCATGCCTAGGCGTTGTAAGGCCTGTATTGCATCGTCCGGGAGACATACTCCGTATTAACCATCATACTAACCATGTTATACTGTTTTTTGTAAATAGGTTCTTTTTTTGAAATTTGCTCCAGGGAGTAAAAATCGCAATTTTTATTAATTATGTCAAACATATAGCATTTTTTTTGCTCTTTACCTTTTGTTTAATAAATAGACTTTACAAATAAGTCAAATTTGTTTTGCTTCTGTCTCTTTCTTTGCCTGAACTTCATTATCCTTGATTTATGGACATGAATGTATTAAGATTCCTACCTTTTAAAAAATTAGTGCAAAAAAGGTAATTTGCCACTTATTTTTTTATTTTAAATGAAATTTAAAATAAAGGACATAAAAAGTACAAATTATAACACCTAATTGGTTACAAAAATTATGCAGATTTTTTTAATGTATCTTTATTGCTTCTTTTCTGTATTAAATCGGTGAGAAAAAAAAGAAAAACATTTTCTTCTCCCCCCTTTGTATTTTCCAAAATACTATTAAGCTTATTTATTTTCAGTTCAGTTAATCTTTAACCCTCTTTGGGGATTTTCTTTAATTTTTGTAGTTATTGAATCATCGCAATCTTTTGTCATTGCTGTAATGATTAGATGCTGCCTTTTTCAGTGTGGATTCCATCAGCGCAGAAAAATGAGTATTCATTTGTGTAACAAAGTTCAGTAGTAAATCGATTAAATATGTGTTCGAATTTTTTTCCCATGATATTATTATTATCTTCATTCATCTGTCACAATTTTGTTCAAGCTCTTCTATTTTTTGGTTTGATTATAATACGTTTTAGTGGAGTATGAAAAATTCGACATTTTAATATTTTTCTATTGCTTCGTTTCTTAGTATATGTAACCTAGCTTTCGGTTCTTTGTATTTTTTATATGATTTTGAGTTCACTGCGTTGTCATCCCCACAAGAGTTGCCTCTCTTTGATTTTCTCTGCATTCATTCTCTGGGTGGTTTAATGATTTACTTAAATTCTACTCTTAGACTTCGGCAATTTTTTAAAAAAATGCATGAATTTCCAACAACTGGTGCAGTCATAAAATTTTTGAGTTTTAAACACTTCAAAGGAAATGGGAACTTTTTCTGGTACAGTACATCCTATTTTGGTTGTCTTGATAGTTTTAGTGTGGGTATCAATGGCGTAGCTAGTTCTGACGGGGCCCCCTATCAAAACTCCTTCGGGGCCCTTTTTTAGAAATGGAAAACTTGTTAGTGGTATTGTAGTTACACATGTTGGGGCCCCTGTATTATTGATACGGCTGATGCAGCGGTAGCTACGCCCCTGGTGGGTATAGTATCGTATTAGTTTTTTTAACAGAGTTGAATTTTCAAAATTGAAATACTATTTTCTAGTTCCATCCTGAAGTAGTCTGGTATATTCGGTGTTGACTCCAGGCATTATAAAACTGGTAGTTATGCAAATGCATGATAATCTTGAAGTAACTTAAAGAGAGACTATTAGTTTCCTTAGTACTTAAGGCCTCCATAAAGTTATCATATATATAATTATTTGTTTAACTATCATTTCATTATTTCTTATTTTGTTCCTTTATTGTATATTTTTCTGCATGAAAAATTCTTTCATGATTGCTTCCTGGTGTTTTAGAAGCAGAAGATTATTATAATTGATTTCGCAGAAATATTGAAATATGATGACTCGCAGTTATATTTTGTTGTTTTTCATCTTTTGTTAAAAATTCGATATCAGTAAGTCTTTACCTAAATTCGTGTTTGAAATTGTTATTTCTCTCTTTATGTGTTATTTCTTTCCATCTTGTGTTATGGATGAATGACATCACTCTTTTTCTTCATGCTTATTCTAATTCCAACGCCACAAAATGCACTAACACTTGTTAAAAAACTTATCAATAGAAAACTATACAAACATCAAACCAAGCCCCAAGGCGTATTTCTTGATAGATATTTCACAATAAGCTCTATTTCTTCCTTGAGTTACGATTGCCAGTAGAAGAACTAAGGGCAAAATTTAATCCAAAATTTTTAAAAACAAATATTTTTTTATTATCAGCAGGCAATATATATTCATGTTGAACTCGCACAATAAGCGACTTAAGTCGGACATTGTGAGTTTGATAATCAATTATTATAAAACAGAATGCTAAAAAAGCAATAGGACATTATTTGTTCAAGCAAACTTCATTTGGGGTGTTTTTTTAAAAGAAAAAGTATTTATAATGATGATTCTAAAAAGAGTCGTTTTCTGCTTTTTCGGTCAATAAGTTTTTAAAGATTTCAATATTAGTAGCTGATTTTTTAATGAAATAGACACCCATTGTGTTTATTGAACTTACCAATCCCTTTGTCTCTTTTAATAATCATTGTTCAATAAACTTTGAATTTGATTCTTTTTCAGACACATGATTTCTGATTAGGTTGATTTGCATAGCAAATAACGAAAACGGGAAAAAATAAGTTTGCCTGAAGAACGTTTTAAAGGATAACAGGTCCATAGTCTGCTTGCCTGAAATGAAGCCTTCAACGAATATTAAATAAGTTGATGTATTATGGGGAAATAATGAAAATAATGGCAATGGTAATAATTAGGAAATAGGGTTATTATCTTGCTATTTTTTTTAGAAAATCAAACAATAGACATTCAGATTTTCTTAAAATGAGAGAAAAATATTCTAATTAAGGTATATAATTATAAACTCATTTTGGAAAATATAATTTCCTTCGATTAAATTTAATTTTTTAATCTTTGCTTTAGTTAAGGTATGGTTGTTTTGATTGGTTTAAAAATTCTTATTCATGCTACTTGTTGTAATCCGAGATAAAATTTGTAAGAAAACTGAAGAAACGCTTTTTTGAACTCACTTTCAAAAACATTCGTCTATAGAAGGCACAAAAATTTAGAACTTCTTTATATTTTTTAATTAACAATGAAGATAAGGCCAATTTAGCATTTTAACAGAAGTTACGAAACTCTAGGGATTGAATCTCTGCTTTCTTTTCTTCAAACTGGCAACAGTCTAATTTAAATAATCCAAAACGAGGAAAACAAAAATTTTGGTTATTTTATCTCCCCCCCAAAAAAAAAACATTAAGCGAAAAAAAAATATAGTAAAGTGTTGCTTATATTGACTAATCATTATATATGTGTTATTTTTATTTATAATCATTTCTTGATTCATTCAGCTTTACGCTTTCTGTATAGTAAAATAACGCACGCTTTCATTAGGTAAAAGTTCTTAAAGTAGTCGACTTCTAATACATCTCTGTTTTGGTGACCCTGAATCATTCCCTTATATATTTAAATATTTATGATAAATGGGAAAAAAAAGACAATGCTCAAGGAAATAGAGATTGTACCGATACACAGAAAATAGAGTTACAAAAGCTGCAAAAATATTTTAAAAGTTGGAGTTCCTTAAGAATATAATAAAAGTAAAAATAGATTTAATTTTTTAAACAAGTAGTCGCTGATATTCATATTTTTAACTAAATAAAATGAAATAGCTTTTGTCTGTACAGTTACTAGATTGAAAAAAATCCAAATTAAGTAGGGATTGTACGACTTTCATAGGCAAATAATAACGTAATAAATAGAGGAATATTTTACAATTTTCGCTTAGATCAGCTTGTTTTAAGCTATAGATTCCGGGGAATTTAGAAGCCTTATAGTAAGTTAAATATATTAAAGCTTTTATAAACTTAAGCTCAATCTGTTATTTAATTTAATTTCAAGAAGTATTCTATGTGAAAATGTCATTTATAAACTTATTTAATTTTTCATTCTACTTTTGCTTATGAAAGCTGAAGTTTTAATGTTTTTAATAGAAGTTAATTTTTTATCTTAATTGTTTCTACAGAGTCATTTTACTTATGTTAAAAGTACTGATGCGTGTCATGTTATTGAGTTAACTCATATTGATTAGTTAAAAGTAGGGTAACTGAGTGAAATGATGCATATGAGTAATAGATAGTAATTTTAGTGTAATTATAATATTTTTTAAACCGTCATGAAAATATTGCTGTTGGATTAATTTTTTTCGTAAGACTTGCAGCCAAAATGTTAATTCTTTTTATGCATTGAAATTTTTTTTTCAGCAGAGATTTTTTTTTATCATTAATATATTTTTTGAAATGTGTAAACTAGAGAATTGAACGATTTCTATTTTGAAAAATGAACACTTAATGCCAGGAAATTATTTTTTTATTTTGAATTAAGTAAGGTGTAAGATTTATGGTTAGGAATTTTTATCGTGTATGACCATATGAAAGAGGTCGATGAATTTAAACGTAACCGAACCATACTTTGATTGATATAGTATCTACTATCAGTGGCACGTACAGACCTTACTTATGGGAGGTGTGGGGTTGCATTCTAAAAAACACGTAGACGAAAGCACCGAAGGACAATCTCTATGGAAAAAAATTAAAAATCTTTTGGTCGGGGGGAGGTGAGATTCCTCCTTGTGTACGCCACTCTCTACCACAGGGGTGTCCAACACGCGACCCGCCAACTCTTTTTAAAAATTTTTTAACTATCAGGTTTTTAAAGTTTTTCATTTTGAAATTTATATGAGGTGAAATTTAAAAAAAATATATATGAATCTACAATGTATTTGCCTGTTATCTGTTCTTGTTTTAAAATAAATCCTTTTTGATAATAGAAATGACCTTTAGATTAAAATAGATTTATATTTTAGCGAACAGTTACATTTGATTTTACTATAATAAATTACTTTTTTAATAAATTCCGAGTTGCATTATGCATATCCTTTACTATGGATAGAACTTGATTCTCTGTGTGTGTGTGTGTGTGGTGCGACTTTCATTTCTCCTCTTCCTTTTCTGTTTGGAGTGTCCAAAAAGCAAGAGGCAGTCAGAGATGTTTTTTAAAGTTAAAAAAATATTCAGAATGGTTAAGATAAAGGGTAATGTATACTTAATCGTTTGCGAATGGCAGCACAATCAAATTTCAACAATGAGTAACGAAAGATCAATTCAAAAGGATTACCGTAATTTTCAAGAAAATGGCAACTGTAATATTTTAAACATTATTTGATCATTGTATTATTATATTATGTAAACATTATTCTATTATCTATGTCTGTATACATGAAAAATGATGAAAACAATAATAATAATTCATTCTGTAGTAAATTTTCACTCAATAAAGGTTTTTTTTGGTTCCATAACTGAAATAAAGGTACATATTTTTATGTGCTGCCCGCGAGATCATAATGTTTTTCCAAAGTGACCCACAAAGTCTTTTGGGTTGGATACCTCTGCTCTACAATATTGATCTACAGTAATATCCCGAACTTACGCGATAGGGGGACTGAGTGATAACGGCACAAGTCGAATTCACGTAAGTCGGGATATAATTTCGCACATAAATACATATAAATTATTTTTAGTTGGGGCGGGAGACGAAAGAAAACAATAATTTAGAAAAAAAATATGTTTGATAAAATCTTAGATAACACAAATACAAAATAGCAAACCAAAGTTATTTTGATGTAGAAGGTTTCATAAAATCTAACAAGTAATATCTCTGCGTCTCAAATATTTTTTCTTCTCCAGTAAAATTTCCTCGTAGCATGCTAATAATTTTTTTTGCTCCTTGTTTTGTTGAAAAAAATATATTTTTCGTTGTAGTATGTATTTTCTAAAATCTGTGTAACCTTTTTTGAATTAAACTGAGACGTTCTGTAAAATTACCAAGTGTCATTCGATCTTCTGATTGAACTAGGTCTAAAGACTCAAGTTCTTCAATGTCTTGTTCCTGCTCATGTATGTCTATGAGCTCATCAATTGTGATGAGCTTTCCATCAATTGTGATGATGCTCCTGATTGTGGGAAAACAGCAATTCTGGAACGTTATCAATATCCATCTCTAAATTTATTTGCTTTAATTTATTATTATAGCTTCTTCTATCAAATTACCAATTTCATCATGGTATGGCATGGATTCCGCCTAAATTTCAGTGATGGGGGAAAAAATTAAAAAAAAAATGGAAGAAAGGACGAATAGACGAGATTTGAAAATCGTGCGACTCCGAATTCGCGTAAATCGAGGTATTACTGTATCACGTTTTAAGTGGTGTAATTGTGTAAAAGGAAAGAAAGCAGAATAATTTGCTGCAATTTTAGAGATAATGGCAAATAAATTCATACATTTATACCAATAATGAAAAACAATGCAATAGCAGAAATGAGTGTTTTCAGTTTTCAATGTAAAACAATGAAGATAAATTGATTAAACAAAAGATATCTCTCAAAAGTGAGCAGCGTAGTTATCTGATTATACTGCGCAAGATATTTTATTTTTGAAATGATTTATGAGCTTCATTTATCTGATATGCTTCTGAAAAATGTATCAGGAAAAGGAAATATGAGGATGCAATTCAAAGAAAACTGAGTAATAATGAAAAGTTATCTCATATGTATTGGCATAAATTACAGATAACTCTAGAAAGAATATAATACCTTAAATTTTTTACAATTTACGATGAGTAAAGATTGCCCTTCGAATTTTTGCATATAGAGCATGATACATTTTTACAAATACTAAGTATACTAGTTAAAACGTTTTGAAAGTAATAAATCAGTTAAAATTATATTTATGACTAACAATATTTTATTTTTTCAAAATTTTCATTATTTGAACGAACGTAAGTGATGTTCTTTCTGTTACTGATAAATTAGAAAGCCTTTCTTAATTTTACTTCAACTATAATTTATGTAATTTATATAGTGACTAGTTTTCTTTACTTTTTTGGATGTTCATTTAACTGGAGGTAACATTATATAATTTTAGATTATATATATATACATATATATTACCAACTCAAACCAGGTGAATAACTTAAAATACACCTATAGAATATTATTCAAAAAAGATAAAGTGCTTAAATAAAAATCTTTTCTGTTGCTTATGCTTAGAAAAATAGTGGGAAAAAAAGTCAAAATTAATGCTGTAATTTGAGACAGGATATAAAAATGATTGCTTCTAACTCAAGGAAAATAGCTATTTATGATATCTTGAGCTCATTAACGCCTTAAGATTTCTTGTAGCCCTGGATCCTATGGAAAAGTAGGCCACACCTACGACTTTTTTAAGAAGACAGTATATATCAAACGTTGTACATAGTATACTTTTATATACATATTAACAGTTTAACAGTAATTCGTTACAAATTAATGTAGACTCATAACCTCGTATACCGACTCGACCGATAGCCAGCTCCCACCTAAATGATGGTGTATGGTGGTAGATCTAGGACAGGAGTGGCCAGCCTGCTGCACGTGTGCCACAATGTGGCAAGGTGGAATTGTATCAGTAGTACGCGGGGACATACAGAAAAATTTAAAAGTTTTTGAAAAGATGGTAAATATAACCATTTCTTACAATTTTATTGAAGTGTGGTTGTCTCAGACAAAAAGCCTCAAAATTTGGATCATAATATGTTTGAGAATGAACGTTTTCTGCTATGAACATAATACAAAAATATCACTCAAAACTGGCTAACGTGCACATATACTAACTTAATTTTGTTAGCATCTGTCAGAGCTAATCCTAATATAGATGACTCTGTAAAAAAAAAAGCAGTAATTCAAAAGCCACAATAAGGTATCCGACTACGTTCGAAACCGTGATTTTGAAAAAGCGCATAAATGGATAATTTTCATGATATTTAGCGTCACTTAGATTAGAATATATGCAAAAAATTATTTTAAGGACATTTTGTCAAAAAAAATTATTTAAATATAATATTTTGGCAAAAAATTAACTTAGAATAATTTTTTTCCAAATGTTCTCCTTTTGTGAAAAATGCTTCGATTAGAATAATATTTTGCCTGTATATAGCTCAGACCTCTATTCAGAGGCTCAACTAGAATTTTTGAAATATATAACTTAGAAGTGGGTTTATTCATATTTTACGACAACAGAGGGGAGCAATTTTAAGGAAAAAACGCCAATAATAATTTCAGTTGGTGGTAACTCTGAAAATAATGTGAATTTTTCGAAAATTCTAGTTGAGCCTCTGTAGAGAGGCCTGAGCTATACACAGGCAAAATATTATTATAATAGCAGCATTTTTCACAAAAGGAGAACATTTGAAATAAAAATTATTCTAAGTTAATTTATAGCCTAAATATTATATTTAAATACTTTTTTTGTCGAAATGTCCTTAAAACAATTTTATGCATGTATTTTAATCTGAGTGACACTAAATATCGCGAAATTTATCCACTTATGCGCTTTTTTAAAATCACGGTTCCGAACGTAGTCGGATACCTTAAGTAGATACTGAGCGTTTAATAATTATTTTGAATAAAACATTTCAAGTTATACTCATTTTTATTTTATACCGAATCTAATCGATTGATCTTGTAAAAAGTTAACTAGCAATAAAACCTAAGTTGTCTTATTTATTATATTATTTTTAAATTTCGACCTTATATACGCATTAAAAATGTGCTATTTGCGTAAAAATCCCATAATAAGTTTATAAGTATAACTTGTTTTCACTTTTCCATGTTTGTTTGTTGGGAAAGTTGATGTGGCACGTATTTTTTTTTTAATCAAACAGTGGCACTCTTCTCAAAAAGGTTGGCCACCCCTGATATAGAGCAAGACGCGAACGATGGACATGATATAATAATGCAGTCTTGTCGCTGTCGCTAGTTGACATATAGTTCGAAATTTCCAGTTTTTAGGCGCATATGTCCGGGAATAACATTTGACGAATAAAATTTTATTCGGATCACTATCTTATTGAGACCGAGTCTAGAAAGAAATTAAGATACCCTTACGAAGTCGAGGCCCTGAGACCTGGCCCAATTGCTCCATGCCTTAAAAACCCCAACTTGAGTTACTAAAGTACAAGTATAACCAGTACTATAATCCGGTAAACTTAATAATTAACTATATAGGTACTGCTTACTTTTGATTGACACTAAAATTTTTATGATGCAAGATCTAAACTAGAGTACAAGTTTTTATTCAATTTTAGTACAAATTTTAATTTCTTTTCTCTAAGCTTTCCTGTTTTTTAAGTCAGGTAAAATTTTAATTTAAAGATTTCTAAAACAGCTTGCGTTCCAATGCTTGAAAAGTTATAGTTTCTTAATATTTTACACTAATTAAAATAATTAATAAACTGTAATATCAGTAAAGGCTCACATTTTTCTAAAACAGTTATTTAAATATGAAAAAAACTATCTAGGAGCAATTCTATCAAGGCATTTTTCTGAGTAATAAATTCTTCTGGTATAAAATAAGAGATTTTTTTTAGAATTTTCAGCTGTGTGCTAAAATTATTTTAGATATTAATTTAAAACTAGTACAGGTAAAAACGGCATACTTATTTCTAATTAATTACTTTTAATATTTTGCTTTTTTTACTAACAAAAGAATGCACTGACATTTGCTGAATGTTCAAACTCATTGTCATTTATTTTGTAATTCATTGTAAATTTCAATTAATACATCTATATGATCCCAATAATTTAAAGAAATCTTTATAATCTACAACAAAGCATCAAAAACTCGTGGTGTTTAGGAATTTATTTTGATTTTGCTATAAATAGGATAATTTGCTAAGATATGCTTCATATATGATTCATCATCTATTTTTACGTCTATTTAATTTGGAAGCAATGCCAGTGCAAAAGACATTATAATTATATATATATATTTGATACCAAAGATTTCCTGAATATTTTATTATATACTCACAAAAAATTTATGTTAATATATTACTTATAATCACAAGCATTTTTAAAGCATTTTACCAAGTGTTTATGCAAAAGAAATAATTTGTGACGGTCAGTGAACATTTTTAGTAAGTTTGAAAAAAAAGATCTTGTTTTTTTTTTAAAAAAAGTTTTTTAATTATGTTTATGGTATAATTCCTCTACACACACGCAAATCATTCTATTAAAATATGTTTGAATATTTTAAGTTGAAATCAACTTCTTGTTACAGAGAACAAAACCATTTGAAAATAAATCAGGGTTTGTTTTTTATCCGATTAATTTCCTTGCTACCAGTTTAGAATTCAATAGCATAATTCGTTTCAAAATCGACATATATTCGCTTCAAAATCAATCATTATTACAATTTAAATTGGTTTTATTACATAAAAGTCTTACCTTTTTTTTTGAAAAATCCTAATTTTCTTTCTCTAATAATTTTTCAAATCCCAATGAAAAAAACAAAACCAAACTGAAATAAATAACACTACAATTCTGACAGATATATAGAAATGAGAGCGTAACTCTTACTAACACAACTGAAAATGCGCATTTGAAACAAGGAAAATAAAAAATTTTCTGATATCCTCAAAAAATCCCCCTAACTAGGAGAAATGACAGGAGGGAGAGGGAAAAGAGTAGTCACATGCGCATGAGTAACAACATTACAGAAAGACGAGGAAAATTTTGGTCACCATTGAAAGCACTTTTTCGATCGAAACAGTTTTTTCTTTTTTTTTAAAGAGAACAATAGCAAACATTCTGTTTCTACAGATATGACAATGTAATCTCTCTATTCAGTTTTGATACTATTTTTTATCCTTTTTTTAACGTGTTGACAATAACTTTGTTTTTTTTAAAAAAGAGACATTTATATATTAATATTTTTTCGTCATTATATAAAATTGTGATAATCGTACAAATGGAGAAATTCAAGTTAATTTATTTATTGTTGCACTACAGTTGAATTACGAGATATTGAGAATATTCCTGTTATTATGAGTCACAGTCAAATGAAGAGGTTGCAATCTGAATTTTTGAGTCACATATTTTAGCAGATTTGAAATCCTACTTAAGGAGGTCAATGAAAAAGACTGAAAAATAAATGAAGCTGGTGTTTCTGACGAAGTAAATAAATAGACACGTATTAAAGAGAGAAAATGGTTATGTAATTCTCTAGTTGAAAGTTTAAATTTTTTTAATTACAAAATGTTTATTATAAAAATAATTTTCATGGTGTGGTTACAAAAAGGCTGTTTAAAAAAACTAAAAAATAAAATGCTTTTTTAAAAAAAAATTGTTGCCAAAAAAGTAAATTCCTATTCACATTTAATGGAGAGATGTACTGATTTTATATTAATGGTAACCACCAAAGGAAAATTCATAGCTTTAAGGACAGTAGTACCTCGAAAATTGGTCAAGGATATTACAAAGTAAAATTTTTTTAAAAAAGTAACTTTTTTTTGGAAAAATAAATTTAAATTTTATTATTACTAATCTGTAAAATCACAATAGCTACTTTACTACGCAAAGTTTTGAAAAATTTCAATTTAGTTTAATAAAATATCAATTTTAGTTTTCAAATATATTCAAAGCAGGTTTTTTTTGGACGATGCGGCTCCAGAGGCTTATTGGTATGTCATTAATCAAGTCGTTAGTTAAATTATTTTTTCAGAAAAAAAATCCCAAGAATACAAAAATTAAATAAAATCTCTTTTAAGTTATCTGTAAGCGTATAATCCTTATTATATAAACAAATGTATATGTGATATAGTAAAAGTGTTCATACTGAAACAAAAATAAAAATGAGAAGTTTATCAACTTACCAATTTACACTTTAGTTTAAGTTTTATACTTAAAATATTACTTATCTCTTAATTATTTAGTTTTTATACGTAAGTGTTTTTTAATAAATTATAATTATTTTATTTATCTTCGCAAATAAATAAAAAAAAACTGTCTTACCTTTTTATCATCGTAACAGAAGTTAGCTCTTGCATTTTAACTATAGTTTTAATTGAGTAGCAGTGGACAAAAGAATTAATATAGTTATATAGTATAAAAATGGGTTATAAAGAATGTTTTTTTCCAGGTATAGAAGTTTAAGTTGGCATTACTTTCCAAGATGGCGACCGATTTAACAGCTGTAAAGTGATTTATTCTCAGTTTGGTTTGGCAATTCATCATGAATAGACTCACGCCTGAATGGGCCCAAAACGAGATTGCCGTTGTTCCCGATTTTCATAAGCGAATTTTGTTTAGCGATGAAGCGCACTTCTGGTTGAATGGCTACGTCAACAAACATAACTGCCGCATTTGGAGTGAAGCTAATCCACAAGTGTATGTCGAAACACCGTTACATCCAGAAAAACTGACTGTTTGGTGCGCTTTATGGGCTGGTGGAATCATTGGTCCGTACTTCTTCAAAAACGATGAAGGCCACAACGTTACAGTCAATGGTGATCGGTATAGAGCCATGATTACTAACTTTTTCATTCCTGAATTGAACAATCATGATGTCCAGGAGCTGTGGTTCCAACAAGACGGCGCAACATGTCACACAGCTCGTGCCACAATCGATTTATTAAAAGACACGTTTGGTGACCGCCTAATTTCACGTTTTGGACCTGTGAATTGGCCTCCAAGATTTTGTGATTTAACACCGCTAGACAATTTTCTGTGGGGCTATGTAAAGTCATTGGTCTATGCGGATAAGCCACAAACGCTTGATTATTTGGAAGACAACATTCGCAGTGTTTTTGCCGATATACGACCACAAATGTTGGAAAAAGTCATCGAAAATTGGACGTCCAGATAGGACTACATCCGAGCCAGCCGTGGCAGTCATATGCCAGAAATCATATTTAAAATGTAATGCCACAAGATTATCTTTCGAGTAAAAAAAAATTAATGTCAATCGCGAATAATACATCGTTGTTTTATTGCAATTTAAAGTTCTATACCTCTAAAAAAACACCCTTTATTATTCCAAATAGAATGAAGAAAACTATAAGCTATCATACACTGAATAATTTGTTGCCTTATATAAATTTCAGGTAGAAGGAAAAGAGAGCTTTATTATAAAGAAATATACTCATCTAACAATAAGAGGGATTTCAAGGAAAATACTACTTCACAAAGGTAATATATGTATCTCTCCTGATAGACACCTCACGCAATATGGGTGATATCTCTTTGACTCATCTGCTCACATAATAGATGAGAAATCTATTGACATTGCTGAAAATAAAAGACCGCAGTAATATCTTAATGGAAGGAATCAAAATCTAATACACGAACGCTTATATTTGTTCTTCATGTTAGATTTTGGATGTTTTCTACTTAAACTGAGTATTAAACACCATGCTCTTATAGATGCTTTCAGAAAAATGAAATGGCTGGTCTTAGGGCAAAAATTCTCCTTAAGATTTTTTATTTTTATTTTCTATTGAAGTGATAACTTCTTTTGGTGCGTTTTATTGAAGAGTGAATCTAAATTAAGCGCCAGGTTTTTTTGGGTGCATTACGCTGAATCGAGTTTACTCAGCTCCAGTCGGATCACCAATCGAGCTTGGGTCGGCGACGCTCGTTTAGTTTTGAATTGAAAACTTTTTCGGCACGTGTTTTTTTAAGTAAAAATTTCAGGCACACTTTTCCCTTGAAGTTTTATTTTCTTTATTCAAATAGTGCTGTCATGCAGCCTATTTCCAATCAACTCCAGCAAGTGAACGAGAGAAGAGGAGCGCAATCGAAAATAATATAATCGAAAATAAAAGATTATTGTTATGTAAGATATCGGAGGAAGGACTCCGGGAGTTATAAGAATATTTCAAAGTTTATTATCAAGTTCCACATTAACGGATTATCTAGTAAAGGTGAGTATGATTTTTCCGTTGAACTTTGCTTATGATCGATAATGTTTTAAAACGTTAAAAAGTTTACTTACTAGAAGAAATCGGTGAAACAATAGATGAATTTTTCAAAATCGTAGAACTAAAAGAAATTCTTTTGAAATCCTCAGAATTTATATAAAAAAGGAATTTGTCTCGGAGTTCCCTGCGACCACAGTTGTACAATGTAAAAATGGAGACGAGTTGCATAGGTTATACGCTTGCAACAACAAACGGAATGTGCAAATTCAACGTATTATGATGTTGAAAGTATTCCTTCATTACATAACCTCTGAAAGCTGTACAAATTATGGTACGCGCCTGTGCCAAGAAGAAGCGAAACGAGGGAACTAATTTTTAAGTAAGTAGAAAGAACATTTAGGTACAAAAATGTGCCAAAAGAGTTAAAATCCGAAATTTTAATGAAGTTAATAGGCGAGAAAGTTGCCAATCACATGGTTTATATTAGTGAGGACAACTAAGTGATTACTAGAAAATAAAAGGATTAATTGTGAAAGAGTGTACGGACTCTCTCCTTTTGTTTGCTAAGAGAATTTTAAGAGAAAAGAAAATTGCTCTCAGGACATAAGTTTTCCTAGCCTTACATAGTGTACGGCATTATATATTTAAAAACCTATGTATATAAAGGAGAGAAAAGCGACTCACTGACTGACTGACTAATCACGATATCTCTGGAACTATTAACCTACAGATTTGAAATTTGGTAGGTAGGTTCCCTTCATGGAGTAGACGTCAGCTAAGAACGGATTTTGCGAAGTTCGAACCCCAAGGGGCGTTACGGGGGTTTAAGGGGCGTTATAGATAATTATTTCCATTACTAAACTATTAGATGTACAGTCGTGAGAAACTTGCTACACAGATTTCTTTCATAAAGTAGAGATTCCCTACGTAATGATTTTTACAAAACTCGACCTCCAAGGGGGTTGAAGGCGCTTAAGGGGCGTTATACATAATTATTTTCATTTTTAAACTATTGGACGTACAGTCTTGAGAGAGAAATTTGGTAAGCGGATTCCTTTCATAAAGTACAGATCCTCTACAGAATGGGTTTTGTGAAAATCGACTCCCAAGTGGCGTTGTAGAGTATTAGGTGGCGTTATAGGCAATTAACTCCTTTTTTAAACTATTAGACGTAAAATCTCGAAATTTAGTGAGCTGATTCCATTCATTGAATAGAGATCCGCTATAAGATGGGTTTTGTGAAAATCGCTTCCTAAGAGGCGTTGCGGGGGCTTAAAGGGCGTTATAGATAATTATTTCCATTTTTTAACTATTAGACGTACAGTCTTAAAATTTGGTAAGCGAATTTCTTTCATGGTGTAGAGATCCGCTACAAAATAGTTTTGGAGAAAATTGATCCCCAAGGGTCACTGAGGGAGATTAAGGGGCGTAATAGATAAATATTTCCGCTTTTCAACTAATAGAACCACCTGCTTGAAAATTGGAAGGTATGTTTCGTTCATGGAATAAAGTTCCTTTTACAAAGATTTTTTCGAAAACGCACCCCCAAAGAAGTGGGGTTGCGAGGGATTAAGGCGTGTTATAGAAAAATTCCTGTTTTTGAATTTAACTCATTTACTTGAAATTTGTTGAGCACTTTTCTTTAGTTGAATAGAGTTCCACTAAGAATGGATTTTACGGAAATCAACTCCAGGGGGAAGCGGGTGAGTTATTGGGTTCGTATTGATAGACAAAATTCTAGTTTTTGAACTGATAGGACTATAATAATAAAATTTAGTTTGCATGCTTCTTTGGTTGAATTGGAATCCGCTAAGAATGCTGTCAACGAGGTATTGATGATAAAAATTCCGTTTTTGCTCTGTTGGATTTAGACTTGAAATTTAGCACGCATCTTCATTTTATGGAGTAGAGATCCACTGAAAGTTGCTTTGGTGGAAATACACTTGATTATTAGGTTTAAGTGAGCGAACAAATCTTTCTCCTTCTATTTTAGATATAAATAGAAATTAGATATTATAATTTATGTTCTTTTTATATCAAGGGGCGAGAGTGTAACAGCTATAAATATATTTTTCAATACAATCGAATTCTCAATGCTAGATATCAATAATTAATATATATGTAAACAGTACACATATATACAACATCGTGAAATACCCAGTGAAGTGGGTGGGTAACGGCTAGTATATCTATATACACTCTGTCGCAAAAAAATATATGCACCCAGAAGAAATTGAGCTACATTCACGAAATTTGGTATGCATGTAGTGTATATGAAAATAAACAAATGATTAAAAATTCAGAACAAAATATCATTTTATTAAGCGGTTACAGCTTGCAAAAGGTTAAAAATCAGTAAGTAGTAAAGCCACCTCTGGCAGCTATACAAGCCGAAATTCGGCGTGGCATCGATTCAATTAGATCACTTATGACCCCCTGTGGAAGATCCTGCCATAGTCTTTGCATCTGCGCAGTTAATTCTCCTGTATCTCGGGACGGCTGCAGTTGCCTTCCCAGCGCGTCCAGACATGCTCTATTGGCGAAAGATCTGGTGACCTGGCAGGCCATGGTAGGACGTCATATCCTTGAAGACATTGTTGGGAGAGTCGCTCAGTATGTGGACGAGCATTATCCTGTTGATAAATGGCACCTGGGCGACTTGATAGCATGGGTAGCACAATCGGCGTTAAAATATCGTCCACGTATCTGCGAGCTGTCAAAGTGCCTTGAAGGACCACTAAAGATGATCGTGTGTCCCAAGAAATTGCTCCCCACACTGTCACACCTTGTGAAATTGCTGTATGCCGCTCGACAATAAATGCCGGATCGGACCGCTGGCCGGTGCGCCTCCAGACACGTGTGCGGTGGTCATCATCACTGAGACTGAATCGGGATTCATCACTGAAGATGACACGTCTCCAGTCTGTCACACTCCAAGTTGCCCGAGGTCGGCAAAAATCCAGTCGGCACTGCCTATGATGTGGGGTCAGTGGTAAGCGTCTTAGCGGACGTCGGCTCCTCAAGCCAACTTCGGTCAGTCGTCTCCTTATGGTTTTTCTTGATGGCACTGGATGTCTGGAAGGAGGTAAGTGGCGTTGAATAGATGCTAGCGACGTTGTTGGTGCCGAAGTGCCCACTCTTCTGATTGCACGATCCTCGCGATCATTTGTGTTCCTGGGACGTCCTGACCCTCCGCGACGGTACACTCTACCTTCTGTGATCCACTGTTGCCAACACCGAGCAACTACCATATAGCTCCGACCGAGGTGGCGGCCGATACGTCTATTCGACCAACCTGCTTCTCTGAGGCCTATTATACGGCCCCTATCAAAGTCCGTCAGCTGCTCGTACTGCCGCCGGTTACGTCTTAGAGGCATCCTAAGTCTCAATATCGTCTATCAAAGTCATCAGATTCGTTTGGATAGCCGTACGGCGCTCGTACTCATGCTTTTAAACTCTCCCAGTTGCGCAACTAATATGCGCATAGCACACTTAGCCTTGTCTCATTGGCTTCGAAATTTTAATCATTTGCATATCTCTTACCAGACTACATTCTTGCCGAGTTTCGTGATTGTAGCTTGATTTCTTCTGGGTGCATATATTTTTTTGCGACAGAGTGTATATAAAGGAGAAAAGTGACTCACCCACTCACTGACTAATCACGTTATCTCCGGAACTGTTAAGCCTACATACTTGAAATTTGGTAGGCAGGCTCCTTTCATGGAGTAGACATAAGCTAAGAACGGATTTCGAAAAGATCGAATCCCAGGGGGCGTTATGGGAGTTTAAGGGGCATTATAGATAATTATTTCCATTATTAAACTATAAGATGTACAGTCTTGAAACAAGGTACACAGATTTCTTTCATAGATTAGAGATCCCCTACAAAATGATTTTTACGAAAATCGACCTCCAAGGGGCGTTATGCATAATTATTTCCATTTTTAATCTATTAGACGTACAGTCTTGAAATTTGGTAAGCGGGTTCATTTCCTAGAGTAGAGATCCGCTACAAAATGGGTTTTGTGAAAATCGAGTCCCAAGTGGCGTTGTGGAGAATTAAGGGGTGTTTAGGTAATTATCTCTTTTTTTAAAACTATTTGACGTAAAATCTTGAAATTGAGTAAGCAGATTCCATTCATTGAGTAGAGATCCGCTATAAGATGGGTTTTGTGAAAATCGCTTCCTAAGTGACGTTGCGGTGTCTTAAGGGGCGTTATAGATTATTATTTCCATTTTTAAACCATTGGACGTACAGTCTTGAAATTTGATATAAGCAGATTCCTTTCATGGTGTAGAGATCCGCTACAAAATAGGTCTGGGGAAAATTAACCCCCAAGGGGTACGGAGGGGGATTAAGGGGCGTAATAGATAAATATTTCCGTTTTTCAACTATTAGACCCACCTGCTTGAAAATTAGAAGGTTTGTTCCTTTCATGGAATAGTGTTCATCTAACAAAGAGTTTTGCGAAAACCGACCCCCAAATGAGTGAGGTTGCGAGAGGTTAAGGAGAGTTATAGAAAAATTCCTGTTTTTGAATTTAACCCATTTACTTGAAATTTGTTGTGCACGTTTCTTAGTTGAATAGAGTTCCACTAAGAATGGATATTACGGAAATCAACTCCAAGGGGAAGCAGGGGGTGTTATTGGGGCGTATTGATTGACAAAATTCCCGTTTTCGAACTACTAGGACTATAATAATAAAATTTGGTTTGCATGTTTCTTTTGTTGAATTAGAATCCGCTAATAATGCTTTGAACGGGGTATTGATGATAATAATCCATTTATGCGCTGTTAGATTTAGACTTGAAATTTAGCACGCATGTTTATTTTATGGAGTAGAGATCCATTGAAAGTTGCTTTGACGGAAATCCACTTGATTATTGGGTTAAGTGAGCGCAAATTTGATATATATTTATATATATTCTACTTCTATATATATTTTAGATATTAATAGAAATTAGAAATTATAATTTATGTCCTTTTTATATCAAGAGGTGAGAGTTACAGTTATAAATATATTTTTCAATACAATCGAATTATTAATGCTAGATATCAATAATTTATATATATTTTAACAGTATATATTTATATAACATCGTGAAATACCCAGTGAAGTGGGTGTGTGGGTAATGGCTTTATTATATAAATATAATTAATATACATAAATATTTTTAAATAATTAGACTAATTGATATTTATGTAAATCGTACAAGCTCATTCATAAATATATAAAAATGCACAATTATTTAAACATTTCTCTTCACAGAAAATAGAGGAAATAAACAAATCCACAGATGAATTGACATGAAAAAGAGAACTACTTAACTTTCACATGCGAAAATGTCTTAAAAGTAAACGTAGTGCATCCAAACATTTGGGTTCTCTTGCCTAGCATAAATCAGAAGTGTTCACTTCTATCGTGTGGTCATAAGTAGATATCAGTGGCGTAACGTACACCCCCGCATCGCGGGGGGGCAGGGTTCTAAGGTGTCCAAAGCCTGACCGACGCAAGTGCCTACCCTTTGTAAAATTCAACGAGAGGGCCCAAAACCTGACTTTGCAGGGGGGGCCCAAATGTTCTCCGTTACGCCCCTGTTACACACACAATTTTTTTTATAAATTCATTCCAAATTTTGTGATACTTTAGCTGGTCATTTAATAAAAAATAAATGTCATTATAATTAGTAATAATAGAGTAACATATAATTTTTTTTTCTTTAATTTTAAATAGTGTGTGCTTATAATGTTTTGAAATGCAATGTTACGTCTCAAAATTCTCAGATTTATAAATGGAACTATTGAAGCTTTTGAGAGAACCATATTTCCGTTAAATTATTATACTTTTTGAATTTTCCTTCTTCTGAATTGCTTTTATAACTAGTAATTATATTGAAAGCCATTGATGTTCCATTAATGCATAAATTAAGTAGATTGTTTTGTTATATGCGTGTTCCAAAAACCTTTCACGTAATTTCATTTCCTTTTTTTTTTATCTACATTTTGGCCGGTGGGAAGTACATCATTATCCAAAACAGTTTTGTTAATCATGCTAAAGATCAACACAAATTTTGACAAAACACTTTCTGGATTATAGCAATAACAAAAAACTTATAATCAAATTAATGCACCGAGTGTCATAAAAGGAAGAAGAGCATCAAATAATCACAAATATGAGCTTATGAACTAATATATATATATAATTTATGTGTAAAGGATATATCTGCAGAATAATGTAGCGTTACAGTTTTTTTTGTGGGATGTGGAACAACAAAGGCTAGTATTCTCTAACGTAGCGCTTTTTTCCATAAGAATTATCAGATATTGATGCCAATTGTCTTTCAGTATTTCGTTTGGTATATGATAATACAGTCGGACCTCTGTATAACGAAGTCGCTAAATCCCGGAAAAAAGTTCGTTATATGGAAAATTCATTATATAAAGGTTCATCTTTTGATGTACTTTATAAACCACATAAAACAAATATTTTCAATTAATAAACACTATATATTAACAAAAGTAATTATTCACCTCTTTTTAAAATTAATAGATGTTTATATTTTATATATTTTACACATAAAAAATGAATGAAAGAAAAACTGCAAGGAAAACAAGAAAAAGAAAGTCGAAGAATACACTGTATATATATTTTCAGTATTTAAAAATAATTTTATATTAAAATTAATGAATTTTAAGGACATTTTCTAATTTAAAGCATACAAGTAATATTAAACATACATTATTTTACAACAAGAACACGGGGACACGAGATAACTAAACTGAGGGTGAAAGGGAATATATATCGAAGACGTTTCTAGTGAACTGGACAAAGGGGATTAAGGGTTGCACTTCTTGGATGAAACGCCCAAAACTCTATTACTCTCATCGAGTTAGGATCTAATGAAACCAGTTCAAGATTTATAACCACCATAAAATGTGTTAGAGAGAATAACTTGAAATTTTTTCAAAAAAGGAGGAACAAAAATTGAATCACAAAAGAAAAATTTCGTTATATAGGAAATGCACTTCGCTATAGAGAGGTTATTTTACGAAGAAAATTGTGATATGTTCAAGGTTCCAGGAAAAAGTTCACTATGTAGAAAAATTTGCAATCTAGAGGTTCGTTATTTCGAGGTTCGACTGAATTTGAGAGTAGTTATTAACTTCAAGTTAAGGGCAGGGGTGTTAAATTTCTCTTGAGGTCTAAAAATATAAACGATTTACAAACGTGTATAATTCTTTTAAATTTAAACTAAATGATTCGGATCTTTTACACATCATTTATAATAGAATGGGGCTTCAGAAAAGTATAAAATATTTAAAATATAATAATAATTTTAAAAGTCATAAGCATATGAAAATTCTATAAAAAATATTAACTATTTTTTACTTTGCGCACGCTATTTTCTAAAATATTAGCCTCTGATGTATAAAACTTTAAAGAATTATACAATGCATCATACTCTTTAAACCCTACCTATTTTTAGTAATATATATCTTTTGTATTTCAAAATATTTGTAAAGTATTGCAATTTTTTAAATATTTTTAAAAATGTATTTTTTTATTTATTAAAATATGTAAGTTTTTATTCTATTTATATCAAAGTAGCTACAAAGTATTGAGAATACATTTGTCTTAATAAATCAACTTATAGCTAGTAATTAAACCTACTCTTTTAGAAAATAGCATGCGCGACGTAAAACTTAATAAATATTTCTTATAGAAAAGTTTCTTATTTTCATATGCTTATAATTTTTAAAATTATGATTACATTTTAAGCATTTTATACTTTTCCGAAACCCCATTCCTTTATAAATAATATGTACAAGATTCGAATTATTTAACTTAAATTTAAAGAAATTATACCCGTTTGAAAATTGCTTATATTTTCAGATCTCTAGAGAAATTTAACACCCCTGAGACCTCTTAAGATCGTTTAAATAAGGGGTGGGCAGACTTTTACATGGCACGGTCTACTTTTAATTTTTTCAAGATGTCGCGGTCCACCATGTGACGTAGCAAAAAAAAAAAAAAAAAAAAAAAGCTCAACACACAATATTTGTATTACATCAATAGTAAATACAGAACGTGTATGCTTACCTACATAACTACAGCAGAAAAACAAAACTTACTCCTTTAAAACTACGTTTTAAGTAAAACGCAAAATACAAACATAATAATTATACCTATAAATTTAATATCAAATGATGCATTTTCACACAATTCACAATGCATCACAAATTAAGTAATTTCCCCTTAAAATTAGTTCTTATAGCTATAGTCTCAATAGACGACTTAGTCTTCGTATTATCTGCCCCAATCTTGAATACCTCGGTATATTATTACTAACTGCTAATCTTACACTGGATTCTAAGTGGTCATCTGTGAAACGGGAAAATGTTATCTTAATTATATTATTCGTTGAAAATGTAGATTCTCACAGGTAGGTAGAGCGAAAGAATGATGTTAAATGAATTGCAGCTTTTTTAAAATTGAGATACTTTACTTCGACGAATAGATTCAAAAGTTATTCTTTACAAATTACGTCCTTTTGAAAGAGAAAAGCTTCGTTTTCCTCGAGAGATAAAGAAAACATGTAACTTGCACTTGCTAGAAAAAGTCGGCGTTCACCCATTATAAATCATATAGAAAAGGTAAAATTTAATAGAAATATAATTTTTTTTCTAACAAAATTTCACGAATTTGTTTACTATTATTTAAATATTGAGCATGCACGAATTCGTTAATTTTGAATTAAAACTACTCAGGATAACGAGCGTTTTGTAGCAAAATACACAAATAGTAGGCAGAAAAAGTCTGCGTTTACTATTTGAATATTCTTGGTTCTTGGAATTTGTATCAACAGGCAACAGAGTTTTTGCATTTAGTTATCAAGTAAAATAGATGAAGAAAATTGTGACGCAATAATTGTTACGTTTTTGTGAGATACGAAGCAATTCAAGGACATGGAAAATAAAAAGAGGGAAATTAGTACGAGAGAGCGTAAAATAAATGTGAAAATGTGAAAAGATGGAAAAAGTCGTCGGGATATAGCCAGATCCGTTGGACGGCAGTATTCATCTATCCAGAATGTTATTTATAACTTTAAATCTACAAGAGTTTACACATCCAAACCTCTTTTAAGTCGTCCATCTAAACTCACAATCAGAGAAAAACGAAGTATGACATCAATGATGAAAAAAATCCGTGTTTGTCTGCAACTTAAATAGCAACAGACATTCACGAGCAGTTTAACAAAAAAATATATATTTGGGTGGATACTGCAAGAAAAATCTTGAAAAAGGCCGGATACCATAGTCGAGTGGTTCGCAGAAAGCCTTATATTTCAATGACCAAACGGCTTAAGCGGATAGCTTTTGAAAAAGATCATATACATAAGCCTCTTGAGTTCTGGAGGACTGTGATATTCTCTGACGAGGGCAAATTTTGTATCTTCGGCATAAAAGGTTGTAAATTAGTCTGGAGAAAACCTTGCACAGCGCTTCAAAAAGAGCATTTAGTAGCAACGGTAAAGCACGGCGGCGGTGCAGTCATGGTGTGGGGGTGCATGGCGAACAATGATGTTGGCAAGTTGGAGTATATATAATCAATAATTATGAACAAATATGATTACTTTGATGTCCTAAATAACAATTTAAAGGAAAGTGCCACCAAACTCGGATTAGGATAATCGTTTCGTTTTCAACACGACAACGATCCTAAGCACACCGCTGAGATTGTGAAACTTTGGTTCTTGTATAATGACCCAAATCAACTGCACATGACCCCACAGTCATCTGATCTGAATCCCATAGAACACCTATGAGATTTGTTGGAATGCAGGATTCGTCAACACGATGTATCTAGCAAGGATATGCTGAATAACATATCCTTGCTAGTCCTTAAGCCTTAAGCAAGGATATGCTTAAGGACCAATGGGAAAAGATAAGTGCTAAAAAACTCCAAGATTTGTTAGTTGAATGCCGAAACGACTTCAGGAGGTTCACAAATGATGAGTTTAACCAACCGGCTACTAAATAGCTCATTATTCTCTTTTTAAATATATTTTATAGTTACTACTAAAGCAGTGAACGCCGACTTTTTCTACTTGATTTTTGTTATTATCGTTACAAACCTGTCTTTATTTTAAAATCTATGAAGGCAAACCAAATTTACTTTTGTTTTTCAGAATACTTAAAATGAACTAAATAAAATCTAATTAAAATTTGTTTTTTAAGTTCCAGTTTTTAAACCTTTTTTTCATTGTTCATATAAGCAATAGTATGTGAACGCAGACTTTTACTAGCTAGTGTATATTTAGTTATATTTTTCACATCGACATTGTTAAATGAATAACCCATGAATGCAACTTTTGTGGGATTCTAGTCTAGTAAATTCTTGAAAACGTCTGTCAAATTTGGTTTGGAGTTTTATTCACGGGTGTTTTCATTATCTTGGTAACCACCTGTGTTTCTTTTAGTATGCGCGTCTAAGATTTTATGTGAAGACGGTCACCCCAAAATGTCTTGGTGGTCGATCGCGATCGACTTAATGCTCACCCCGGGTTTAAATCTTTAAAGACAGAAATTTAATCAATGATATATTATAAGCTACTTGGGAAATCCTTATATTAAGAATTGCTTTTTTGATTGTTTATTTGTGTCATATTCTAAACAACACGAGAGCTATTGGTGACGGATCTCGTAATTTTCAACCCCGGTCACGTGACAAAGGTGACACCCTATTCGTCAACCTCCATGCCACCGTGAGGACTTTTAGCCTTGACAGATTTAATGTGAAGTGACCTCTCTACACAGTGACCCGAGTCTTTAGTCACACCAGGACTCGGACTTACGACTTGGCAGAATCAATGATTTCGTGGCTAGGGATTTCAATATCGGACCAAAAATCCAATACCGGTATTCGGTACTTTTTAGATCTTAATACCGAGATACCGGTAATATAAATTTTAGAAAAAGAAAGAAAACACAGGTGGGTTTTTTTGTCCTCTTGCTTTATTAGAGTGTAAATATCACAAAAATAATTTGTAACAGTATATAAAGAATCACAAAAAAGAAAAGGAACATCTTTTTTACACTGTGCCACCATATTCTTTTCATCATATGAATAATGAAACCAGACCGAAAAATAATCAAATGACTTTTTATATTCTTTAAAGTTATTCTTATTCATTATTATGGGTTATTATTTATGAGTATATAAAGGGTGTTTTTTTAGAGGTATAGAACTTTAAATTGCATTAAAACAACGATGTATTATTCGATTGACATGAATTTTTTTTTATTCGAAAGATGATCTTGTGGCATTACATTTTAAATATGATCAAGCAAGGCGTAGATTCGTCGAATGGGCCCAAAACGAGATTGCCGTTGTTCCCGATTTTCATAAGAGAATTTTGTTTAGCGATGAAGCGCACTTCTGGTTGAATGGCTACGTCAACAAACAAAACTGCCGCGTTTGGAGTGAAGCTAATCCACAAGTGTATGTCGAAACACCGTTACATCCAGAAAAACTGACTGTTTGGTGCACTTTATGGGCTGGTGGAATCCTTCTTCAAAAACGATGAAGGCCACAACGTTGCAGTCAATGGTGATCGGTATAGAGCCATGATTACTAACTTTTTCATTCCTGAATTGAACAATCATGATGTCCAGGAGCTGTGGTTCCAACAAGACGGCGCAACATGTCACACAGCTCGTGCCACAATCGATTTATTGAAAGACACGTTTGGTGACCGCCTAATTTCACGTTTTGGACCTGTGAATTGGCCTCCAAGATGTTGTGATTTAACACCGCTAGACTATTTTCTGTCTTTACTGACGAGTCACGCATCTGTCTGCAACACCACGATGGTCGGATTCGAGTCTGGTAACACCGTGGAGAGAGGATGCTGAACAGCTGCGTTATGCACCGCCACACTGGTCCTGCATCGGGTATTATGGTATGGGGCGGTATTGGATATCACTCTCGCACTCCTCTAGTACGCATTGCCGGTACTTTAAACAGCCAGCGCAACATCTCTAAGGTGTTGGAGCCAGTTGTCCTTCTTTACCTTCAGGGCTTGGCCACAGCCATATTTCAACAGGAGAATGCGCGACCACACGTGACACGCATTGTCCAAAGGTTCTTCGTCAATCACCAAATTAAAATGCTTCCCTGGCCGGCTTGCTCTCCGGATCTTTCACCGATAGAAAACATGTGGTCCATGGTTACTCAACGGTTGACCCAGATTACACCCCCAGCTGCCACACCAGATCAACTTTGGCAACGTGTGGAAGCTGCTTGGTCTGCTTTACCCCAATAATACATCCAAAGTCTCTTAGAATCAATGCCGAGGCGTGTGGCAGCAGTGACCTCCAACAATGGCGGCTACTCTGGCAGGAACCACACTTCACAGAAGTCTATAAATTTAATCATTTGATACTTGGTTAACATGTTATCTGCAAAATAAATTTTTTTTGTGCTATCTCTTTCTTTCTTGGGGTTGCATTTACGGTGGCCAGCAGTGTATATCCCTTAATTTTCAATGTAGTGGTTCAAAAAAGAATATTGCATGAAAAAAACAGCAGTAAATTATAATGCGGTAGATAAAGGTTAAAATAATTATAATTTTTTTATATCTAGTGTGACATTTTTAAGGTAAAATAATAAAGATTCTTACAGTATGGAAAAATTCAGATTCTTACTTCTTGTTAAATTTTCAAGACTGAAGAGCTTTCGAGGGGAAAATAATTCTAGGAATGTAATGAATTCTAAAAATCAATTTTATGATTGTTTGCAATTTATGATTTCGAATATTTAAAATACATGCCTGTGTTATTTATATATATTTTCTGAAAAATCTATGTTATTTTAGTTACCTATTTATATCAGGAAATCACAACTTAAAAAAATTAAAATTAAATTAATATTCCACAAAAATAGCTTAGTAATCTTAAGAAATTCATCTAGTTTTGTAGGAAATATAACTAACTAAGGAAAGGGACAGTTATTTTAGTGAAGGATGGTTGAAGATTATACTGGTCATAAGATGTTTTATTTTTTATTAAATTAAATAACTCCAGCGTTAAAAAAAGGCAGAAAATCAAGCAAAACAAACTAAGAGCTAATTCAATCTTTTAGAACGACTGAATAATAACTCTCAATAATAAAAAAGTACACCTCTGAATGTGTGTTTGTCTTTTGTGTAACGTCAAAAGAAGTCACAAAATGATCATCCTGCTGAAAATCCCTGTTACTGCAGATATCGTCACGCTGACAGTGCGGATATTTGTGTCTCGCAATCAAGCCAAGCTCAATATTACAAGGACACGTGGATGACAAGCTATCCTCTTGGGTTTCAGTAGCCGCAAGCCTCCCGTAAAGGTCTCCTAGACTTATTGGTTTCGTATTCCCTTGATAGTCATAGGATCACAACCAACGATAAGAAGCAGTTTGTTAAATTCCGATACGTCCTGGTAGGTGTTTCTTCCTACACAAAACTTAACATGAACTCTACACAAACAATCAACGATGTTTGTCGTTCTTATTGTTGTTACTAATGCCACCTGTCTGGCGGGGTCAGATAGAGGCCCACGAAGTTCATCGTGGCAAAGGGCTAGATGTACGCCTGTCGATAGCCGTAGCCTTGAGCACCATACAGGTGACAGTACGTTTTGGCTCGGTACATGTTTGTGCAGAGTCCATGCTGTACAATCTTCTCCTTTTGCAGACTGTAAATGGCAATCCAAACCTTCCAGTACCTTCGAGGTTTAACAGCGGCCACAATAGTTTAGTAGTTATGGTTACGAACTCGCTGCCGATGTTGTTTCTGTCGAGTCGTAGGTTGGAAGTCTAGTGCCGTTAAAGACCTATTATGTAAAAGGCTGCTGCGCGTTAAATCTGTCAAGCAACTTAAATCCTCCAAGTGGTGAAGTATAGAAATGAGGCGCAAGCTAAAGTATCATCCTCGTCATTTAACTGCGATTTAAAATTATGAGGTCTGTTACCTATAATCAGTGTTGCTTTGAAATGTTACATTATTAAACAAATAATCCATGATGTAGCAATTTTAATGGATAGCAACTGGCTTTGGATCGACTTTAATAATGAATTTATCAAGCGATGAAAAATAATAAATATATAATATGCGCGATATTATTGTTTTAAGAATAAAAACCAAATATGCTCAAAATAAAAGTAATAACTAGAGAAAAGAAAACATCTGATATTAATAAAATAAGGAATTCTGAAATTTCATACGGTTTGGATCATTAAAAAATGTAGTGTCTTGCATGGTTGCAAAACTTTAGTGCTCTCATATTTTCTTCTTATTTCCACACCACTCCTTTAGAGGACTTTGAGATTCAGATTATTTAACATATCAGTCACTACTACTCCGCACCACTTGTGTTGTGGCCGCGGTAGCCGAGTGGTATAGGCATCGGATCGTGGGTGGCTTTGTCACGAGTTCGAGCCCATTACCACTAAAAACCCGCCGTGTAGGGCAGCGATGCACGCTAAATCTGTTGAGAGCTGAAACGTCCACCCGTTGGTGCGGTGTGGTAGTTAGGAGAGAGGGTGCTAGCTCAGGTGTCGTCCATGTCACTTGATCATAGTTCAGAATTACGTGGTCCGTCGCCAAAAGCCCTCGTGTAGCTGAACAGTATGCAACGTTAATATTCACTCACTCACCGCTTCTGAACTCCGCTGGGCAAGTGGTCAAGGCGAAGGACTCGTGGTCAGCGTGTGATGAGTTCGAGCCTAGTACCGCTAGAGACCCACCGCGCAAAATGGGGCCGATGCACGTTAAATCTGCCAATGCTCAAACGTCCGTGAGGGGGAAGTTAAGAGCGGGGGTGCCAGCTAGGTATTGTCCTCGTCACTTGACCATGGTTCAAAATTACGAGGTCTGTCGCCAAAAGCCCTCGAATAGCTGAATAGTATGACTTTAATATTCACTTACTCACCCGCACAACGTGTGTTTGGTAAAATTCGGCTTTAGCATCGCAATTTATAATGCTAAGGATTTTGAGAACTGGACTATAGTGTCCTTCAAGAATATAAATATACGTGAGTGAATATTAACGTTGCACTGTTCAGCTACACGAGGGCTTTTGGCGACGAACCACGTAATTTTGAACCATGGTCAAGTGACGAGGATGACACCTGAGCTGGCACCCCCTTCTCCTAACTACCACACCACACCAACGGGAGGACGTTTCAGCTCTCGACAGATTTAGCGTTCATCGCTGCCCTACACGGCGGGTCTTTAGTGGTACTGGACTCGAACTCATGACAAGACCAGCCACGATCCCATACCTATACCACTCGGCTACCGCGGCCACAAATATACACGAAGAGAAGGTGTGAGATTAATTTTAAAATGAATAGAAACTTTTCGTCTATTGTAGAGAGTGTTTTTTTTCTAGGTATAGAAGTTTAAGTTGGCATTACTTTCCAAGATGGCGACCGATTTAACAGCTGTCAAATGATTTATTCTCAGTTTGGTTTGGAAATTCATCAAAACGATCATCAAGCAAGGCAAAGATTCGTCGAATAGGCCCAAAACGTGATTGCCGTGTTCCCGATTTTCATAAGCGAATTTTGTTTAGCGATGAAGCGCACTTCTGGTTGAATGGCTACGTCTACAAACAAAACTGCCGCATTTGGAGTGAAGCTAATCCACAAGTGTATGTCGAAACACCGTTACATCCAGAAAAACTGATTGTTTGGTGCGCTTTATGGGCTGGTGGAATCCTTCTTCAAAAACGATGAAGGCCACAACGTTACAGTCAATGGTGATTGGTATAGAGCCATGATTACTAACTTTTTCATTCCTGAATTGAACAATCATGATGTCCAGGAGCTGTGGTTCCAACAAGACGGCGCAACATGTCACACAGCTCGTGCCACAATCGATTTATTGAAAGACACGTTTGGTGACCGCCTAATTTCACGTTTTGGACCTGTGAATTGGCCTCCAAGATCTTGTGATTTAACACCGCTAGTCTATTTTCTGTGGGGCTATGTAAAGTCATTGGTCTATGCGGATAAGCCCCAAACGCTTGACCATTTGGAAGACAACATCCGCCGTGTTATTGCCGATATACGGCACAAATGTTGGAAAAAGTCATCGAAAATTGGACGTCCAGATTGGATTACATCCGAGCCAGCCGTGGCAGTCCTATGCCAGAAATCATATTTAAAATGTAATGCCACAAAATTATCTTTCGAATAAAAAAAATTCATGTCAATCGAATAATACATCGTTGTTTTATTGCAATTTAAAGTTCTATACAAAAAAACACCCCCTTATATGCTAAGATGTCACACTTTGGCTTTCAAAAACATGTTTAAGATTTCATTTGTTTTTTTCAATCTTATATTAATAAATATATTCAAGTTTCCCGAGAATATTTTCTTTTTATTAATGAACTTATCTCATCTTTTCTTTAGAGAATAACACGCTTGTGAACCAAAAATCAGGAAAAATCTTTGGGGGTGGGGGGAAAGGAAGAGTAAGAAATGTAAGATGGGAATCGTTGGATTAGTAAATATAAAAAATTAGAATTTAAGTATTGATAAATTGAAACTAAACTTTTACTTTAGGAATAAAAGTTTTTGTTTCGAACAAAGATTTAAATCTGATTAGGAGTCTACCACAGAGCTTTATGAAGTATGTCTTCCAAAAATATTATGATGAGCAGTTATTCAAAACTTTT
Source organism: Trichonephila clavipes (assembly GCA_019973935.1). Lineage (NCBI taxonomy): Eukaryota > Metazoa > Arthropoda > Arachnida > Araneae > Nephilidae > Trichonephila > Trichonephila clavipes. Next base: position 385,082 of record BMAU01000244.1, on the reverse strand, counting down.
TTTTTTTGTAATTAATGTAATTAACTGGGATATTGCGTATATATTTTTAATTATAATATTTTTTGAACTTTTATGGATATCACACTGAATTTCTACAACTCAATAAAATTCATTAATTTAATTGGTACTTTTATTAAGTATTGATTCTTAATTGTACGTTAACTGATTAGCAACAATATACGTGATTTTCCGCATGGCATTTCTTTTATCCAAAACTTTTAATATTTTATCAAATTTGGTGTAACCACACTTTTTTTTTACTCATTCTTACTATTATCTACCTAGTAAGTAAATAATAATTTATAGTCTTAAATCAAATTAGGAGATTTGGCTTAGTTTTATACAAGAATAACTATTTTTATCTCCATCATTATACCATAAAAGTGTTAATTTTCTAACGGGATAAATTTTGCCTTCCCCTCACTGCGTGCGCTATTGTGTCGGCAATAAAAATAAGTACATATAAATATCCTGCATATTTACAGGAACAGGCCATCATATTAGTACGCGTTTTCTTGTTGGCATAGCAACTTACAAGTAGCCAACCGCGTGCCGACTCACTCAGTTTTTGTAATTGATTCATGACGTCATTGGGGCAGATAAATTTTTTCACTCTTCATTTGACCAGAGTCCAAGAAATCGTGTGATCTCCAGCACAGTTTATTTCATGCATGACACTTCGACTCTAGGTTTATGCGCCGGAGAGCCAAAAGTGTAAAGAACCGATAGACTTAAGCAACTACTGGAAAATTTGAGCCGCTTCGAGAAGAGGTATGTGTCAATGTGTCACTGTTACATAGCTCTTAAATTTGTACTTCGTTCTTTGCTTATATTATAAATGTTGTAGTCAGTCATTGCACGTGGTTATCAAAAAATTTCTTTGTTTTCATATTTTTTTATTACCTCTAACACTCTGCGTCTGTTTGTTAATCTTGAGTAATATTTAATTGTTTGAGTTATTAAATAAAATCCACTGATCATATGATGTTGTTTATATAATTACTGTAGTTCTTTTCTAATAAATAAATATAATAATTTCGCCCCCTTAAAATAATCATGTATTCAGTGGCAATAATTCTTTAATAACTATGCATCTATGCATTTAAATATTTTAGAAAATATATTTGACGAGCATTAACTTGAAAAATGCATGTTAAATTAAGGACATGAAAATAAAGTTTATTCGAAAATAGCCTTCTGAAATTTGACATGATTAAAATCACTTTAACAGTGCCTGTTTTTATATGTAAAATAGCTTCAATGGCTTCTATTTTATAAAAGAAATGTATGATTAAAACCACTTTACAATGTTGTTGGTTCAATTATATATAGTTTCGATTTCTTCTATATAATGTTAAATAATTATAGACATTTTTATACATATAAAATCAGTCTCTTGTTTATCTTTTAAATACCATATTCAGGCTGTGTTATTAACAGTAATATATTTCTAATTAACAGTGTAAATCAAAAGTAATCGAAACCAGCTATTTATTTTTTAAAAAAACGCGTTTAACAATTATTAAATTATGTATTATGTCAGTAAGCTCGTACAAATTGTTTTCATGACACAAAAAATTATTTTAATAATTATAAAAATGTAAGAATATATGCATTTAAGTAAAATCATTTTTTAAATTTCTTATTTCTTATTTTAATTATTAGACGAGATAAAACTTTTAAGATTTGCATCCAGAGATGAAGAAGATAAATCAGAGGTTTCAGAGAAATTGAAAATTTTGAAAGAAAGAGAGAGGCAAATTTTACAATCGAATTTGAAAAGTCCCGTTAACATAGGATGTAAATATATATATATATATATCCTAATATAATATATAAATAATATATATATATATCCTAATATAATATATAAATAATGTAAAAAGTACAGTAATAAAAGAAGCAAAAAAAAAGAGATTTTCTTAAGTAGACTTAAAAACGTTTTTTTAAAAAATATGTTCCAAATATTTCTAATTTTTTTATTATCTGGATTTTATCTTAAAAATCTCCCTTTCTATTATTATGATCTCACAGAGAGATTACTTTACAAAAAAAGCATGTTTTTGACTCTTCACGCGTCATATTCGTTCAAAAAATTATATGTTCAAATTTCTTATGAAAATACAAATATTTATGAATTCTAGCACATTATTAAGGTAATGGATGACTCTGAATAAATTTTGATAACATTTTTACTAGATCATGTAAAGATTTATTTTCAGAATATATATATGCCAGAATTATTTAGTTTTTAAGTAACTTACCAAGCAGGTTACAGTTTTTCAAATTACTTTGAAAAGCTGTTAAAAACTTTAATAAGATACCCAGAATATTTTGAAATAAAAACACGGATACAATTTTTACAAATACTTAGATAACTTATAATCCTCATGCCGAAACCTCAAATATCACAGGTGTGAAAATCAAGAAACACACCTTAGAATTAGACCCTAATCAATATAGCTAATAAGTATGTACTATAAAAATTCATTTTTATTATTAAAGTTAACATACAAGACTGTACAGTGTTTGATTTGAATTATATTTGTATTATGAAGAATATATGTGAAAAAATATAGTCTGAACAAACTGACATGCCCCACTTAGCGAGCGAAATATATTTTACAAAGTTGCATGATAGAAAAACATTAAAGAATATATTTTTGTATATTAAATCCTTCTCACAAGAAATAATATGTAAATGAACTCAAACTGTTATAAAGATTCCTGACCTTTTGAATTTAAATAAATGTTCTCCATATATGTAAATGATGCATTTTAAGTGAACTGAAATTGTAATGTCTGTTTAGTGAATATTAAACTAAGAATAATTACAGTCATAAATATAAGATTCTGGATAATTATGCTTATCACAATAAGATTCTTAGTTTCGAGGAAATAGAATGTTTGGGTTAGTGGTTCAGATGTCTTTTCATGTCTCAAGGCCATATTAGATAATATGCACACATTTATCGAATGTTTCAAAAACAGTTAGATATACGAATAAATTTATTTACAGCTCTTGTTAACATGTGTAATATTCCAGAAACCCTTTTGTTTAAACAAACTTCAGATATGTGCGTGTGACAGAAGTATTATTTCTGTGTTATCATTTGTGTATTATAATTCAGTTGACTAGTAAAAGATACATAAATGAAAATTAAACCTTTTTTTCTGTAGAAATTTGAATTTTTCAGACCGCAGTCTCCTCTAATCCTTGGTCTAATTACTTTTTTAAAAAAAAATTCTGATATTTTTTAATGTACCTTCATGATGTGTTATAATAATAAAATTAATATTTCTGTGATAAGACTATAAAGAAAGGAGTAACTTTAAGGTATCCGACTACTTGCGACAACTTTTTTTTTAAAAAAAAATGGAGTTATGGAGATTCTTTTGTGGTTTTTAGATTTATTTAGTACACCTTAAGAAAATAAGGCTAAAATTATGGAGAAAAAAATTTATTACTACTAAAATGAGAAAAAATAGGTAAAAATTGGCAAAAAATTACATAAACGGGGCCCGCTCTGTACAAATATAAATGAACAAATTCTCAATTTTTCAATTTTTATGTATTGGTTATTCATTCTTGAAGTGACCTTCAGGATAAGAGATATTTTAATTTTTACAAAAACTAGAGCACTTTATCTTAGTAGTTATATGAAATTGCTTAAAAAACAGTGATTATATTCACATAAAGAACTGTAAATTTTGTAATAAAACAGTGATTGATAAATTTGAAGGTTAAAACACTTCTGCTGTTATACAGAACATACACAAAAAATTTCAGCAAATTATTTTAAAAACTTTTGAGACATCGCTGTCCCCGTTTGAGTTTTTGAAAAAAGAAACACATTTCGAGTAAAACGCATTTTAAAGTTTGACATCTTATGTAAAGTTATTGCATATGCTTTTACTAAAACACTTTTAGTTATTATTCTAGTGAATGGAAAATAAAAAAACTTGGTATTTTTATAAAGTTAATAAAATTGCCTATAAAATAAAATCATAAAATAAATTTGTCAATTTTTTAGAAAAATCATGATTTTAGGGTAATCGGATATCTTAATAAGTTCAAAATTCAGAAAAATTTTTTCCTGCTTAAATACGTTAAGTACACTCTCACAGTTCTCGAAGCAATAATTTATTTTGATGCTTCTGAACACACCATTAGTTACCCCTTTGTACAAACCTATAATTTATTTATATTGATCGAGGTTTCTATGTGATTTTCAAAATGTAAATTTCTTTTTGTATGTTGGCATTGTTCCTTTGCTCTTTTCAAGTGAATGCACATTCAGAGTACAACAATAAAAACACATCGTTAGGTAGTTTAAAAAAATAAATCAGCTACTCAATTTTTTTAAAAAAGACAATTCTTTCCAAATCGTTTTTTCAATGTGATCTATACTCAATTGGAGAGAAAATTTTTAAGAATTGTTTATGTTATTTGTAGTTTGGAATCAATTTGTGCAGCGCTTTTATATCTTTTATTTTCAAACCACCTAACAAAATATTAACTTGTTTGTAATATTTTTGACTGGCTAAATTATTTTAATTGAGAGATTCCTATTATTAACACTGTGTATACATGAAGGAAAAAAAAGGACACGATATGAATTTTAAAAATCATATATCTCTCATAAAAATATGTTTATTGCAAAAAAGTAAACATTTTTAAATCTATGAGTAGAAAAAGTATGTTATTATTACAGGTAAAATCTAAATTTTGTTATTAATATTGTTTGCTAAAATACTTAGTTTTTAAATAAAAGATTTTATCTTTTAGTTTTGATTTTGAAATTTGAAGCTTCATGTACGTTTCATTTAAATCATTTGTAAATTTACATATTTGGTTTCTTGTCTCAAATGTCTGCAAATGGAGATAAACCATGTCGTACAATTTCCTACGACGGCCAAGTACTGTGTGGTTTTTTAATTTGCTTTAAAATAAGTTGAAGGAAGAAGTTATTTTTTTTTTTAAAAATTTATTATGTTCGAAAAATATATATTCATGTTTGACAATGTGGAGTTTGTAACATGATATTTTCTGATTTTGCTGATTAATTACTTTACCATTATATATGATTATGCTAAGTTTTTAACATGGTTTGTTTTGTACCAAAAATTTTGGCAACTTGGAAAACTAAGGGACACTAAAGTGTTTATCTGTACTCTTTGAAAATTCACCAATAAACATGTTTTAAATGATTTTTTTAGTAAATTATATGATCTGTTTCTTGACATTTTTTTTGTTTAAAAAAACACTCTTTTTTAGAAAACCAAAAATTTTAATTAAATTTCTTATTTATGCGATTGAAAATAAATTGAATTCTACATGTTACTGAATTTCAGTGAAAAATTGTTTCCCTTTAACTCTTGCAGCTTTATATTACTTTCTTTCCGTTAAAAGTGATTTTTTTTTATTTTCAGAGAGTATATAAATTTATGATTACCAAATGAAATGTGTAAAGTCTAACTCAGAAAGAAAACATATGGTTAAATATTCGATAATACTTACCCCCTCTTCCTCAGAAATCCTAAATTTTGTCGACAACATAGTATTGGGATTAATCCAAACAAGCGTAGACAAAATAAATATGTGTGGCAAACTGAAAACTTTTATTAGTTAGAGCTTTGTTGTACTTTTCATTATGTATTACAGAGTTACAAATTAGTGTGTGTGTTTTGCATCTTTCTATAAATTAACATATTACTCCCCCTCTATATTTATAACAGCAGAAAATAATTTAATTGTAGAGAAGGTTGGAAGCGATTTTGAAGTGAAATGGTTAATAAATGAAATGAAACTTACCGATTAGAATCTATTTTTCAAAGAAATTTATCCAGTAATAGTTTAAGAATGAAATGAAATAAATAATTAAAGGGGATGGCAAATTGTATGTATGAATTAAAAATACAGTAGAAGATATTTTTAAGAAAGAAACAGCTTAAAATTAAGTTTAAATTGAATGTCCTAAAAGTTTTTGTACCGATGAGTCGTGAATTTACTATACAAAAACAACAAAAGGTAAAACAATGATTTTTTTTTTGCCAATATGGTAAAACGCCTTTCTAACATAATGTAGATAAAAACTGAGACTACATGTATAATAAATGTTCAAGATATTTTTCCCTGTCTTGCAGGCAAAACTGAAATCGTTTGCTCTTATTTTGAACATGTTAGAATGACTTTTAGTATTTTTTTACTAATGGCAGGCTTTTAGATCTTCTATTGCTTGGGAATTCTCTTCATAAACTTTCTTTTTTAAATATATTTCATGAAAAGGCTGGAAAGCTCTAAGTGAAATTCAAAAATTTCTTGAGATAAGACGATCACCAAAAAAAATCTTGAAGCATATGTGGGGTTTCATTATTCGTGCGGCATGTTGCACCATCTTGCTTGTATCAAGAACATCGTTCATTTAATTTTAATAATGCAGCAAACTGTTGGGTGTCTCTGTATAAAATGCCATCAACAGTTGATTCGAAAAAAAGAGGACCAGCAATCCATGTGTGGGATAAAGCACACCATACGCCAATTTTGTGGGAATGTAATGGTTTTACCGTAATGAAAAGGGATTTGTAGTCGCTTTTTCGAGGGATATTTGCCAGCCCGCATAACAGATTATGAGAAGATAGCAGTATCATTTTCTGAAATTTCTCGTGGAAAGTTCCTTACACCTTTCATGTGATTAACACATTCAAAATAAGTCGCAAGCGAGGAAATTCTTTGAAGGCATAATAAATTCATTGTAAAAAGAAATAGAAACGGCATAATGGCACAACTTGAGTGCGAGGAAACCCACATTTTAAAAATGAAAGAACTGATGAAATTATAAGCGGGTGATAAAATTCAAAAGTTTTAAAATTCACTCGCGCAATGATTTTTTGAAGTTAAAGAACTTTTTATTAAAGGAATGGGAGTGTTTTAGATATATATATATATATATATATATATATATATATATATATATTTATAGAAACATTTAATACATTACAAGTAATACAATAGTGTTATAACATATCATTCATAAAAATGAAAATTAAAAGGGAAATTAAAATCATATTTTTATGAAATATCGCATACAAAATTTTTGTGGCATTCCTTCATTTGTATGGTTATTATTTTTTAAAAACATATATTTTTTTTATCTTAGTTTGTGAACGTTATGAAACGTTTTTTTATGTAAAATAAACTAATTAAAAAATTTTGTGTTTATTGTACTGCTTCCTTATTGAAAAATTTTATCAGAGGGTACAAATTCAAAATCGTCGAAAACTAAATTTATTCATAAAAAGTTATTCGTACATAATAGGAATGAATGCTTTATCCACACAAAACCTCTATTTCTGTATTGATGAATTATAGTAAATATATAGAATTCTCTCTAATTCTATATCCACGAAGATAGGCTGGTAGTCTCAGGGAAAATAATTTGTGTGTATATAGTATGACTTAATGCATTCAAGCATATGTCTGCATAATATTTTAACTTTTAAATTGCATGCAATTCAGATATGATTACTTTAAAGTTTTTCTTTCCAAAACTCTGCTTCATTATATTATCTTTTCTAGGTCCTATTTTATTATTTTGGTTAATTTGAATGTTACTAGAAATAATAGAGTATAAAATAGGATAGAGTGAGTTGCGAAACATATGTAGAAGCTTCGAGTTAATTTTACGCTATACATGGTATTGTATTGAAATATAAAATTAATTATGAAAAAATACAATATTTGAACAAAATTAAGGATAATATAAAAAAAGATCAAGTTTTAAAAGAAAAATGCTTTTTTTAAAAATATTTCATCTCAGTAATTCTACTTTCAGCTTCCCGAACCAGTTATCAATATTTTTTTTGTCTAGACATGTCTTGAATTCTGTTGTTCTTAATATTTGCCTCATATCTAAATGTGAACAAAATAATAGAAGAGAGGGGAACGGGATTTCGAAAAAAATGTTTAAAAACGTTCTACAACAGTGAACATAATTTTAAGAAAAGTCGTGTACTTACAAACAGGGTAAAACACAGACTTGGATATATTAAAAAAATCATATATAATATATAATATATATATATATATATATATATAATATAACACACAACACGACATATATTGTTTCGTTTTAAATACTTTCACAACCTTAGTATACGTATCTTTCCTTCTAGTTACTAAAAATAATCCAACTATTTTTTTTAAAAAACATTCATTTAGTTCGTACCAGTACCAATTATTTTAGGCTTCAATGTAATATTTACTATTCTTTTGAAAAATACCTTATAAACCACCAACTAAAATTGTTTTGATTCTTCTACTGAAATTTGTAACATATCTTAAATTATAATTTTTCTATTTGAACAAAATTTAAACAAAGATGAATCTGATTGAGGTTCCCAAACGATGCCTTATTGTGTTCAGCTTAGTTATTTATAATAGTTTATAATTTTTTTTCTTATTAACTTGTGTATTGTTTGACTTGCCTTACGTATTTCTCACAATGACACATTTCTCCAACTCGAGATCAACAGAGTTGTTATTGAAGGGGTTAAATTAAACCTGCCAAATAAATTTAGATTCTTATCTAAGCAATTGTTTCGATTCTTATCTAAGTAGTTTTCAGTTCTTAGCTTTCACAATGCTCTTTCACAAATACTGCTTTGTTACAAACGACAAAACTTAATGAGCTTCCATTATATCTTTGCAATTTTTGACTATTCATTATTCATTCGATCTATAGACATGATGTAAAAATGACCTTTTCACCTTCACAGCCTTTTTCTGCCTGGAGAAGGAAGTGAGCTTCTTAAAAAGCCATGTGATTAAGACTTTTAGGGCATTTTTTTAAGTTTATGATTCAAAACAATGAAAAAACACTAAAATCGGGAAGTTATGCGACAATTCAAATCGATTAAGATGAGGTAAAATTTTATTAAAAAATTTGAAAATCATAGTACATTCAAAACGTGCTACATGGGATTATAGTTCTTATATTTTAATTATTACTTTTCTGTGCAATATTTTTAAAACAGTGATGAAGGCAATGAACTGTGGAAATCTAAGATATATTTACAAATAAAAAAAAATTATGGCTCATCACACATCAGATTTTGTTTACACATCTTTGACAAAAAATACATTTTTCACAAAAAAAGTACTGTAAAATTTTAAAGCACTTCTTTTAAAGTTTGGTTCTTACTTTATTAAAATAATGCTTAATATATCTATCGGGTATTTAAAATCCCACTTTTTGTAGTATAAACCTTCTTTTTTCCTTTACTTTTTTCTGATAGTTTCCTTTTTTTCCTACAGTCTTACGAATCACAGGGATCGCTTTTTTTCAATAGAGATGCTCACATTGTCAAATTTACTATATCGCTTGAATGTAGCAACCTTGTGTGTGTGAATAAGACCCAATTCATTTAACACTTCTGTTATACCAGAAAAACCATCATTAAATAATATTACAGCTATGGAAATTTCTAAACGTAAAGTCTGCAATTCGGCAAATGTTCAAACCAACGTTCATTATCCATCGTTTAAATCTATACCAAATTATCGTGCTGTGCTAATACAGCGTATTAGAAATAAATTTTTAATTTGGTCTGCATTTGTAATGGGTTATATAAAGAAAACAATTAATTTTAGGCCACTTTTGTGACACTATTGGTTTCATTTTCATTTGTTCTACTTTATAAAATCTGTATCTTCGCTTCTATTAATCGCAGAAATAAAACAAATACAGTAATACTTCGACTTAAGCTAACCCCGACTTACGCGAATTCGGAGTAACGTGGTTTTCAAATATCGCGCGTAGATTCATTTTTCCCCTCATTAAAACTCGGGCCGAATCATTGCCAGAGCCTGATGAAATTGGTAATTTGATTGAAGAAGTTGTCGATCTTGCCAGACAAAAAAAATTCAGAAGTGGATAGTGTTGATGTTCAAGAACTGCTAGATTATCACAATCAGGAGCTGACAATTGATGAACTCATAGAAATGCAAGAGCAAGGCATCGAATAACTTAAGTCTGTAAACCCAGCTCAATCAGAAGATCGAATGACGGTTGATTATTTGAGACCTCAGTTTAATTGAAAAAGGGTTACAAATTTTTTTAAAAGTATATACTCCAACGCGTTTTTTAACAAAACAAGGAATAAAAATTAACATGCTACGAGGAAATTTTGCGGGAGAAAAAAAAATTGAGCCGCAGACTACTCGTTAGGTTTTAGTTAGGTAACTAGAATTTTGGAAAAATTCACATTACTTTCAGAGTTACCAACAATTGAAATAGTTATTGGCGTTTTTTTCTTAAAATAGTTCCCCTCTGTTGTCGTAAAATATGAATAAACCCACTTCTAAGTTATATATTTAAAAAATTCTAATAGAGTCTCTGTAGAGAGGTCTGAGCTATATACAGGCAAAATATTATTACAATAGAAGCATTTTTCACAAAAGAACATTTGAAAAAAAGATTATTCTAGGTTAATTTTTTGCCAAAATACTAAATTTAAATAAATTTTTTTTTGTCAAAAGGTCCTTAAAACAATTTTATGCATATATTCTAATCTAAATGACACTAAATATCATGAAAATTATCCATTTATGCGCTTTTGCAAAATCACGGTTCCGAACGTAGTCGGATACCTTAAAGCAAGAGGTAAATCTCTCATTACTGCCTGCTATACATCATCACAAAAATCAAGAGAAGATCAGATACTATACTTAAAGGATGAGGTTAAGAAAATGGTTCTGTTTAAAATGATAGAATCTATTTAAAATTATATACCCATCTCGGTCAGTGGTGTAACGGAGGACCCCCTGCAAAGTCAGGTTTTTGCCCGCCCCCGCAGAGCGGGGGTGTATGTTACGCCAGTGATCCCGGTAAACATCTATATCTCTAACAGTAGGTAACAATCAAAACACAATATTGCTTTAATCAAGGGATTAAAAAGGCTGTAAAAACCCCAAAATTTGAAATAATACACGCCGTTTTAAGCAGAATAAACATGACTTTGTTTTCTCGTATATTGCTTTCAGATAAATTCCTAAAAATTTCTTTAGAATCGCGTTTCATCAAAAAATAGCTCTTGAAGAGCTTTCTGTTTTCAAAGGTAAGTTAAAACTTACTCATTTGGAGCGACAGTTATTGCAGATGTTTCTCCTACGGAATTATTGCTTTTAAACTAGGATTTTTTAAATCAGTTTGGGCATAGATTTCTAAAATTATTTAGTACTTTTTTTTCAAGGGAAATATCTTCAGACTATTAAAAAAACTTAATGCAATTTTTTCTGAATGAGATTGCTTTTTTTCATACCTAATAAAACTACAATAAAAGTATTTGTGAAACTTCTACGTAAAATATTTTTTATATTATTTATGTTGTGCTAGAGTAATAGTGTGTTTAACAGAAGCATTCTATCACGGAATCTCCTAGGACTTGTCTCAATACTTGACGAATACCAAACGCTTTATCAATGGCATTTCTAGAAATAGCTATTGTCATATCAGTCGATCTAACTAGTAGTCTCTGTGTCTCAGGATCAAACCCTGGAAACTACAAAAGCCGATTTTTTTAAAAAGTAATTTTTATCACTCACTAAGAATTTCTGCAATGAAAAGAGGAGAAAACGCGATTAAAAGTGTAAAATTATTTTATCTGAAAAAAATTTTTCTAAGTTTTTATTGATAGTACTTTTTAAAATAAAGGGCTTAGAACAAAAAGTATATAAACCAATAATAATATCGTTTATTGAACGATATTATTATTCTGAAAATAGCAAATATTAGTACAAATATATAAAAACTTTTAACTCCCTAAATTGTTGAAATTTTCAGGAAAATCTCACGTGGCATATTTCGCAAAGTTTGGAAATGTGATAATGTGAAGAAAGAATACAATTTTCAAATTGGAAAGCTACACAAATTTACTTGTAGGTTAATACAACATTATTTAAAAAAATTAAAATTTACGTATGCTAAAAGAGGGGAGATGTGTGTAAAATGATAGCAAACGATGTACAGTTTTGAAAAGATTAGAGAGAGAGAAAGAGGCAGTTAATATTTACTCAAATTCTACAAATGTTAAAACTTAAACCATATACATTAGAAACAAATTATATAAATATTCTAAAGAGAGTACATATATATATATACCTCAAAAAGTATACCTTAAATAGTCTTTTCGCTTTTAATTTAAATACTCTGGAATTTAAATGAAATCATTGACGGAATATGATAAAGTATATGAATTATATTAAAGAATAAATTCTGTAAAACAACTCAGACTTGTTTCTATTGTGTTATAAATAAAAATTTCAAAAGCATTTACAAATATTGAATTTAAATGAGAAGTACTAATTTAGTTAGAATTATGTTTCTAGTTTTGATTCAAATTTATGAGTTATAGATTTAAGAGTGATAACCCATATAAATAACAATTTTTTTAAAAAAGGGAGATATTTTTATTATATATTTAAACTAATAATTGGTTAAATATTAATGATTATAAAAACATTAGAAAATTCTTGTCAAAAGCTTGAAAATGCATTTAAAATCGAAAGTCCACTAAGAAATAAATAAGCTTTTTAATATTTTAGCGCAATATTACAATTTTGAAAAAATTATCAATTTGAATTTTCTTAAATCATTTATATTAAGATAATAAGCCGTCATGGCTGTAATATCTCATATTTTGTAAAATTTAATAACACTTAGCATGAAAAATGCATAAATTTCAGTATATGTAAATAGCATAAATTTTAGGATAAAATTTAGCATATATAAAAATGAAATATGGTTTTTATTATTTTGCTACTTTTTAGGGAGAAAAAATGTGAACTATAGAAACACTTGAAGAGTATATCTACATCTTATGATCAAATATACTTATAAAAACTGCAAAATCTAATGATTTTTGCATTAAATATTGCCAAACATACTTAAGTTTATTAAACCTACCGGAATGATAAGAATTCACATTCTTATGAATTTCTTATAAGTATATTTCATGCTTCTCTTTTTTTAGCTAGAATCTTAAATGATAGTTCTTGAAAGGTATGTATCTATTAATCATCTCTAAGTAACGTTGCAGCAAAAAATATCCCAAGCTTATTGATTATTTATGAACAGTAGATGATCTTTTTGCACGCGAGTTGAATTGTGTATTATTTTGTCCAAGCTACATGCAGAGAGTATTGCGAAATTCTACAAGAAATTATTCACAAATCACACGTTTGTACTTTTTATCTTGATAATTTAAATTGTTAGATATTCATATAGTTAAACTTAACTAATCTTCTTTAACTTTAATGTAAATATTTGTTTAAAATTATTTCGTTATTCTTTGGAACAAAATGTATTAACTGAATCGTATGCATCAAAAAAGAATATTTTTGAAGCCACATTTGTATTAATATAAACACATAAAATAATTTAACTAAACAATTTGTTTTTGCATATAAAAAAACTACTAAGCACCATTTTATTATTGATCCTATTAGATATCGAAAACTTTTTTGTTGCAAATGAAAGGGTACGCTTATATAAGGAATCTTTGGAAATGAAGAAAACATTTAAACGATATATCTTTTTAAGGACGTGTTTTATACTTTTTTGTATCTTAAATTTGGCATTTTGCACTTTTAGCTAAAGACTTTCTTCTGATTTTTCATAGCGAAGAAATTGTGAGAAATGCGTATTTCCAATTACATACTACCCCCAAAACTTTTGCTGACAAATAAGATTAGTTGGGCTTTTGGCATAAAAAAATTCATGACATATTTTTTTACTTATTTTAATGTCCCTAAATACTGTACAGTCCAATTTCAAAGTACATAAACCAAAGTAATAAACAAAGTACATTCAGGAAGAAATTTTTGAACATATGTGCGTTAGATAAATTTTTAAGCCCATAGAAAATTTTTTTAAAATTGTTATTTATGTAACGTCATGCTATGGAATATAAACCTATTTTTATGCTGGTTATTATATCTGTACTCATATTAATCGTTGTTCATAAGACATGTTTTTTAAAAATATACGATTTCTTTTCATCTGTAGTAATCTGAAATTTTACTTCCCAGGTATTGAATATTTGAACATTCCTTAACGATTTGCTATGATTTCGTTGTGTATGTTGGATAGTTTTTGATTTTTATTGTAAATATTTAGCCTTTATTCATTTTCTTTACAATTATTTTTCCAAATGTTCATTTGAAATAATAACTTAGTTTATGCTAATAACGGGCTCTGTTTTAAATCTAAATGAATTATTCGGTAGAAATGTGTATTTCTCATCCATGATACATCTGCAAGATATTAGTACATCCCCCCATTTGAAATTTGGTTAAAATATGTAATAAAACAATATAATTGTGAAAAAACTGTGAAACGAGGCTTAAAAATAGAAATACATACGCAAAATTGTGAAATAATTACTATTTATCTTTTGATAAACACAAATGTTGAACAACGTAGTATGAGACATGACAAATGAAAAATATTATGAATAATTACTATTTATCTTGATAAATGCAAATGAGGGATAGTACTAGAGACGGAACAAAGCTCTATTAATAGAATAAAAAGCTAGGAAAAGAATAATAGAAAATAAGTTTTAAATAAGTTATTAATACTCTGATTTAATCTAGCTATTAATTAATATGGTAAATTCTTAAGTCCATTGTAAATTGATGAACTTTACAGAAAAAGTTGAATTGTGTGTGGGGTATTTTATCTTTTTTTAAGAATTCATCTTTACCGTCTCTTTTTGAATATTTTTTTTCTTAGCATTAAAATTATTTCAATACTTTTAATGTTAATTGAAATTCATAGGATATATTTATCGAAATGCTCGTTTTGTTAGATGATATGGGTAAAAAAATTATTTGAATACGCAAAAATTTTTAAAAAAAAAAAAAGATTTTTATTTTAACTTGAATTTAGGATGGAGAGTAAGAATTTTATTAATGAATCGATGGCAGTTTAAAAGATGTAGAGTCATTTGATTTATCGACTTCGTATATATTTTAATTGTATTTACAAACAATTATTGTATCAAACCTCAATATTTGATTTTTAAAAAAATTCAGTTCATTAGATTTCCCAGTTTTTATATTATATAATTTTTCATTCGAGTTAAAAATAGCTTCTGCTGTAGGTTTTTATAATTACTTTTACACAAATTATTTCTAATTTTGGACGCCAACATTCAAGAAATAGTAATTTGATTTTTGTTTTTACCAAACTTAAATGAAATTCATGAGTATTTGTTTACTATTAGACAGTGGGCTAAAATCCCAAGAAAATTATTAATAAACTTTCAAAAGGCAATTTAATAATTTATTTTTGTGTGAACTAAATACCTTAAAAGAAGTGTACTGATATTGATTGCTGGAACTGTAAGAGAAATTAACGTTCAAAATTGAACTGAGCTTTATTCCAAGAAAATAATGTATTACATATTATTTTTAGAGTTTGTTTAAATGTAGCTAAAAGAGGGCATTCTAGCAAATATACCAGTTTGTTGTCGTTTCTTAACTAAATGCATTTTCCTTATCACCTTGTAAATATTCTTGCTTATGCAATTATAATTATATATAATATAGCATTACAATTTATGCTATTTCCCATATTGTTTTTTTATATTTGCAAAACAGCAACATATATTTGGTCTATAATCATACCTTCTTTTTGATGTCTGATGATTTTGCTAATGGTTGGAGATGAAACAATTCAAATAAATAGGAAACCTTGCTTCACACTGATGGGAAAATCAATAGGGGAATAGCGGTTGGGGAAGGAAATTTGTTTTCATCTAAAGTGACCCTACATCACATAAAGTTTTCAAAATGCCCTGCCGTTTACTTTTTCCCGCCATTTTGCATTGAGGCAAATTAAGGTTTATCGTAAAATATGTTTCTTTCTATGCAATTTTTATTAAGAGAAATAAATTTAGCTAGAATAATAGTAAGTTTGTTCGAAAAATTAAGGTTACAAGCGTGAAAAATACAAAATTTAAAAGTTGAACAGTTTAATTAATATAAGGGATACGAGATTTAAATTTAATTGAACACACAAAGAATTTTTCTTATATATATATATATATATATATATATATATATATATATATATATATATATATATATATATATATGTATGTATGTCAGGTTTGAAAAGTTTAGGTTCAAAATTAAGGAAGTAATAAATGAAAATAGAGCGAACTCTTTACCATCGCGTAAGGATTTATGAGTAAACAAGCCTGTTAAAAGGAGCAACGAGCGCTGACGAAGGTGAACGCATACTAGGAAGGACTTGGCTGGTGTCTCCTCGCTGAGATGTTGTATTTGGTAACACCCGGTTGCGCGGCAAAAGGTCCGCCATGTTAGATTATATATGATGAAAGCGTAATAAAGGAATATTGTGAAGATGATGCCCTCCTTATTTTACCAGCAGGCCTGGGGCCTGTCATATATTATATATATATATATATATATATATATATATATATATATATAATTCAATGAATATCCTAGCCATAAATGATTTATTTTAATTGATGGATAAAAGTAAAATGAAACAAACTGTAAACATGTAGGTAAGACTATAAATCAAATGTTGACAAAAACTGGTCATTATTTTAATAAGACTCTTTTTCGCTTCCATTCTTTCGTAAAGGAACTGTTTTTGTTGTTCCTAATCCTTTTTGCTTTCACCTATTCTTAAAGGAATTTTTAAAATTTTTTTGCTGCTAATGTTTTCCTCAAAACATACCTTTAGTTTATTATGTTCTTTTCTCATGCTTTTCTTTTTTGCAACTTATGATGTAAAATATGATAGTAAAAGTAACTAATAAATAAATGAGCTTTTAATAATCTCTTAAAAATTTTCAAAAAAAAAAATAATACAGAAATTAAATTCTGACATTTTACAAAATAAAAACTTTAATATTTGCATTATTTCACGTATTGTCAAAATTATTTTTTTAAGGTAAACAATTGTTAAAATACACTCTGTCGCAAAAAATATATGCGCAGAAGAAATTGAGCTACATTCACGAATTTGGTATGCATTAGTGTATATGAAAATAAACAAATGATTAAAAATTCAGAACAAAATATCATTTTATTATTACAGCTTGCAAAAGGTTAAAAATCAGTAAATTAAAAGCCACCTCTGGCAGCTATACAATTGTTCGGCGTGGCAAAATTAGATCACTTCTGACCCCCTGTGGAAGATCCTGCCATAGTCTTTGCATCTGCGCAGTTAATTCTTCTGTATCTCGGGACGGCAGCAGTTGCCTTCCCAGCGCGTTCAGACATACTCTATTGGCGAAAGATCTTGACCTGGCAGGTCATGGTAGGACGTCATATTTGAAGACATTGTTGGGAGAGTCGCGCAGTATGTGGACGAGCATTATCCTGTTGATAAATGGCACCTGGGCGACTTGATATGGGTAGCACAATCGGCGTTAAAATATCGTCCACGTATCTGCGAGCTGTCAAAGTGCCTTGAAGGACCACTAAAGATGATCGTGTGTCCCAAGAAATACACTGTCACACCTTGTGAAATTGCTGTATTCGACAATTGCCGGATCGGACCGCTGGCCGGTGCGCCTCCATTGGTCATCAGCACTGAGACTGAATCGGGATTCATCACTGAAGATGACACGTCTCAGTCTGTCACACTCCAAGTTGCCCGTCGGCAAAAATCAGTCGACACTGCCTATGATGTCGGGTCAGTGGTAAACGTCGGCTCCTCAAGCCAACTTCGGTCAGTCGTCTCCTTATGGTTTCTCTTGATGGCACTGGATATTTGGAAGGAGGTAAGTGGCGTTGAATCGATGCTAGCGACGTTGTTGGTGCCGAAGTGGCCACTCTTCTGATTGCAATCCTCGCGATCATTTGTGTTCCTGGGACGTCCTGACCCTCCGCGACGGTATTACCTTCTGTGATCCACTTTGCCAGACCGAGCAACTACCATATCGCTCCGACCGAGGTGGCGGCCGATACGTCTATTCGACCAACCTGCTTCTCTGAGGCCTATTATGCGGCCCCCTATCAAAGTCCGTCAGCTGCTCGTACTGCCGCCGGTTACGTCTTGGGCAAAAGTCTCAATATCGTCTATCAAAGTCATCGGGTTTGGATAGCCGTACGGCGCTCGTACTCATGCTTTTAAACTCTCCCAGTTGCGTAACTAATATGCGCATAGCACACTTAACCTTGCACTGGCTTCAGAAATTTTAATCATTTGCATATCTCTTACCAGACTACATTCTTGCCGAGTTTCGTGATGGTAGCTTGATTTCTTCTGGGTGCATATATTTTTTGCGGGAGCTAAATGTAATTTATCTTTGAAACATTAATTATTTCTTTTTTTGAATGCTGAGGAATTGTAAAAAAAATATGAGGTGAACTCAGAAGAAGTATTTTGAAAGGGGAAGGGGGAGCTAAAAATAGAATATGATCAGCTGGCCCATGTTTAACTTGTCTAAAATGACTATTCCCTGAATCTTAGATTGCGTGATCTGTCATTCTTTAGTGAAGAAGGGAAGTACAATATGATTTCACTACTGTTTTTCGTAAAGGAATGAAAAAATCCATAATAAAGGGTTCCATATATAGCTAGATACTCCAACGTACAATATTTCTTCATGAAAATCACGATTTAGAATTTTTTTTATATAATAGTAGTTATTTCGTTAATTGGATGTTTGAAACAATTTCTTTTGAGCGCTTTTTTTAAGGGGAGAGAAAAAGGTTCTGTACTTGCGTTTTGAAATCTCTCGTTTTTTAATAGATGTACCGTGATAGTTACAAAAGTAATTCATGTACTCGCCTTTTAGTTAAAGAAGACACATATTTTTTTATGCAATTATTTTCTCTATTAAACAGGCAAAACAGTTTAAATAATGAAATAATGGTTAGAATTTTATAAAATATTGATATGTTTCATAGGAGTAATAATTATTAGAAAAAAATTGTAACCATAAAAAAAGAAAGAAAACCGATGAAATATTTTCATGTGTAATTGTAAAAATTTATTTCTACTTTTACATTTACTTCAGTTTTTTTATGTTTTAGTATGAAGAAATTTTTATATCATGGATGATTGAAATTAACTTTTTTTGTACTATTTAGAATACGTTTCAGATATGGATATTCTAGTTTATGGATAATATCCTCTTTTGTGTATGTATCAATGTACATAATTTCATAAATATTGTTTTTTAATTTTAATATACGAATATTAAATTTGCTTTGGTTTTAAATTTTACGTTAAATTTTAATTTCTAAGCCTTGATTACAAATTAGCATAAAAAATGCACGCTATGTCTTGCCCTTTAATAATTTTGCAAATAAAGCGATAGATTCCTTATCTTTTATTTACTGTCGAAAGTATATATTTATTATAGCTGCATTGAAACATTCATTGAAATTATAGCATGTCAGAATTTTTATTCGCTATGGGAATGCAGAAATTTTTATGATGTGGTATGCATTAAATTCCATTGTTAAAATAAGTAATATTTTTATGTGAGAAAAAAAATTCTTGTTTAACACTAGAAAGACTGAAACTTAGTATTTACCTATATTGCCCCCAAAAGCAGTCAAAATGACTGCATTGTGAAAGAATGTTTAAAGAAATTTGTTTAAAAAATTAACTTTTAATATTTTTTCATATTATTTACAGTCATATAACAAGTTACTAGTAAATATTAACAGTAAAAAAAATTTACTTCACTTGGAAAAAAAAAATATTCTGAAAAGTTCTAAGAAATAGTGCATTATATATGTAATTGTTTTTCTAATTGAAATGAAAAAGAAGTCAAAATGACTTCCTTGGGCAATCTAGTGTTAAAACCCAATTATTGCAAATAATTTCATTTCAAATGAAACTATAAAAAATGCATATTCCTTAATTATTTAAGCTACGATTATAGCTTTCAAAGTACTTTAATTTTAAATAAGATAATTGCAATATTAAAATATACAATAAGTGATGCCACAGTTTTTCAGACATAAACTCGTGGGTTAAGTAATAAAATTCAGGAATCAAGTTACTGAATATAAAAGATATTGAATGCGGTTGAGGGTAGTTCTGTAATATATCGATCTCAATGCTATAATTAAAATACAACGTGTCACATAGTTAATTTGAGGACAAAGAATTAGAGCATGAAGGATTAGTCTCAGTGCATCTATATTAAAACAAGATTTTTTTAGTATGGAGAGAAATATATGAGATTGTATTAGAATTCAATCAAATGTTCAATCATTGGTAAAGACCGATTATCTGATGGTCAGAGAATTGTTATTCTACTAACAAATGAATTCTTTTTAGGCCTTTTTTTAAATTTTACTAAGAGAGGTCAAGGGAGTTGTGTTACCCAGCTTTACAACTATTGTGTTAGTTCAAGTACTTACAACAGCGTTTTTCAAACTGTGGGGGCGCCCCCCATAGGGGGCGTGATAACTCTACGAGGGTGGCGCGAGCATATTAAAAGGTCAAAAACAAAAAAATTAAAAAAAATTATTAATTTACTGTAAATAACAAACAATGCATTCTGATGTAATAAAAAATAAAATACACGTTTACACTGCTACAATACACTTATAAATGTATACAATGTATTTTATAATTAATTTAACAATACTAAGTTAAAAACAAGTTTGATAATTACCAGCGACCTTATGGGTTTGTATTAAAACTTATCTTGAATTGTACGGTTTATAATTAACCTCTTAATTGCCAAATAAAAGTTAAGCGATTCGCTCCTCAATGCCACCGTTTTCCACGTAGATGCTCATATGGGATGTTTTTAGGGGGGGAGGCGGAGAAAAGGGATCTGAAATAAGTAAATCCTTCACAAACACTATCAAAGTCCTTTTATTGCATTCCAAAACCTTTTGGAATAATTTTATGGACAGTAGTGCACAGAAAAGATCGTACTTCGGAAAGACGCATATATACGTCCAGAAAATTAATACT
Organism: Trichonephila clavipes; assembly: GCA_019973935.1. Classification (NCBI taxonomy): domain Eukaryota; kingdom Metazoa; phylum Arthropoda; class Arachnida; order Araneae; family Nephilidae; genus Trichonephila; species Trichonephila clavipes. The sequence goes on along the minus strand of BMAU01000244.1, from coordinate 364,086 downwards.
TTGGCCGAGTGAGACGTTTATATACACCGGTGTCACTAAAGAGGCTAAAGTCGCATTGTAGCCTTACGCCCATATTCACCGCTAACCTGACCGCCGGTTAGAGGAAGGCAGCCGGGGTTTCGCCGAAAACGTTGTTCACCATCGCAAGTTAATAACTTAACTCCGGTTCAAGTTAAAAAATTCTTACTGAGGGTCACAGCCGGGTTAGTTTTAAACGCACATGCGCAGTAAGCGATTTTTCGAGTGTTCACGTTTTCGTGCAAGTTTTGAAGTAGTTTGAGTTTTGATAGATTTTTAGTTTACGATGAATACCATTCAGAAAGTTTCCCCTGTTACTCAATTAGATTTTTTAGAAAAACTGGAAACCAGAAAAGTCAGAAAATTCTATAATATGTAAGTGCGGCTTCATCAAAGCCAACACCAAATCTTTTTCGTACTGCGTAAAATAAATTCTGTTGGCATTCATTTTAAACAGATAGCGATACACGAGGTTTAAAACAAGCTGGCACGAGGCGAAGATAGAAATTGCAGCTCCAGCCGGAAGTCACGGGGTTTATTTCGACCAATGGGAATCGACCAGTAAATCCAAGTTAAGAAACTCGGAGTCAAGTAACTGGAGGTCGAGAAAGAGCTGTGAATTGGAGTTCTAACCTGGGGTTGACTGCCGGTTACTTAACTCCAGGTTTCATCGCTGGGTCAGGTTAGCGGGGAATACGAGCGTTAGTGTCAAACTATAGTATTATTGAATTCAATACAATGTTATTGGGTCGCGAATATTAAAAGTTTGAGAAGCACTGACTTACAAGCTGTTTTAAGACTTTTCTTAGTTAAGAATTGCAATCATTCACAGTCCCAAAACCGCGTTCTTCTAATAGAAAATCAAATGGTTAATTATTTCAACTATATCTAGTCAATAGGGCTGGCTAGAGGTTTTCATGCTATTCACATATTGTTAAACGCTTATCCATTAAGTTTCATATTTTGCCTAATTTAGATTAAAAAATATTAAATATATAAACCACACATTTTTTTATTTTACGATATTGAAGTTAAAAAGGATCACAAGATTAATTTGTTAAATTACTGAAAAATTAGTTTGGAGGATTCAAAAAGTCGTTTTAATTCTAATTGTTTTTTACGGATAAGTGTTCAATTGTTTTTTACGGGATGTATTAATTGCAATTAGCTCATACGATTAATGTTACCATTAGATGAATTATTCTTGCAATTTCTATATATAATAAGTTTTAATCTATCTTTTTTTTGTTGAATTTTACACATGCCTGTCATAAACATTTGCAGCATATTTCTATGTGATTCAATATCCGCAGTTATTACAACATTATTTCCCCTTTTATACTATGACCTTGATTATTTTGAACGGATAAACATAAAGGATTTGAGCTTTGATGGAGAAGTTAGGAGAGTGGAATAATAGTTTGTGTCTTCCTCGTCTCTTGAACGCGGTTTATAAATACGAATCCGTCACTGATATCCCTCAGATTGCTCTAGAGAGAGAGATGATGTAAATTAAAATAAAATCAATAACAACGATTAGAATATGCTAATGAGTTACTTTGTTAAAAAAATTGATTGAAACTACTTTTTTTCTCCATTTTCGTAATTAAATAACGGATAAGAGTTTTTTAAAATATTGAATTGTTAATTGCATATTTTTTAAAAGATTTCTGGTGTAATTCATGTATAGGAACAGAAAAATAAGTGTTTAGAGGAATTGTCAATATCTTATACAATTACGATTTGTTTTCAATTGTTTCCAAGTCACTAATTGTCAATTATTAGGATCATGGATTTAATTTTTTGTAAGGATTATATTATACAATGATCATTTAATTTCACCGGCTTCTGACTCCTTGTTCGTCACTATACGTTGGTAAAGTAATTTTATGATTCAGGAGGGTTCTATAAATTTCTCGTTTAATAGTATAATATAGTACCTGGAAGTTAAATACACATACATAATCCAAAATTTTGTCTGAATTTATTACTGTACTTCCAGTAAATGTGACAAAATCAAGGTGAAAAAGCGCTAGTCATACATCAAAAAAATTTCATGCTACCTCAAGCATTTATGATGTACATGTTTCTCATATATTATGTCATATTTATAAGTCTTCGTCGTTTTTCCATGAATATCAAGGAAGATTTAATACGTTATTTAAACCGAACATGCCTATCATTTTAACGTGATCGAAACATTATTTACTATGTGATTTATTATATAATTTTGAATGCTCATAAATTTATACTCTTCGTTTAGATTTTTAAAAAATAAATTATCATACTGGCTGTTAAAAGGAAATACTAACATATACAAAACATTTTGGAAAATATTACTGGAAGCGATTAATTTGCGTTTTTGCGTCAATAAAAAAGACTGTGTTATAAACTTGGGTACAAAAAATAAATTAAAAAAATAACAGGTATCAAGAAAATTGATGGAAAAGTAACGTTTCATTTCGCTGTTACATCCCTGAAAACACCTGTAGTAAATTATATTCAATTATATGGGATAATGGCAATTCAAAATTCATCAATCCTCATTATTTTATGAGATGAGGGCTGCAAATATTTTGTGTAAGCGTTAATTTCCTTATCATAAATAAGAGGAAGATTCAGAAAGAGGAAAGATTTTTTGTGTTCAGATTGCGTACATATATATAGCGTATTTTAGAAAAAAATACATTATCTAAAATGCTAATATATCATTTTCTTTGAAATTATAAGAAAAATTCTGTCAAATATTAAAATCCCACATAGATAAATGTTGACTTAATAAAAACCAAAGAAGATGAATGTTATTAACTTAAAAGATATGTATTTTTTACATTGGATTCTTTTATTAACTAAAAGGGATGTATAGAAATTATATCTAGAAGAGAATTTCTTATAAACGGTATATTTTTCATTTCGAAAAGTAATTTTTCATTAATGAATATTAAAATGTGCTTTTTTTCAGGAAAGCCTGTATTTCTTTCGAGAGAAAAGAAGTACTTGAGTCATAAATTATGTATTCAAATTGAAGTATTTTCCAAATTAACAGAGGGCAAACTATTAGATTTTCTGTAGAAGTTTTAACGACCAATGAATATTAAAGAGTAATACTTCTCTCTCTCACGTCAAGAATAAAAAAAAATTAGTCTAATTCTTTCTTCCGCGTTTTGAATTAATTATAAGACACAGGAAATTTTTAATACTTTTCTATATAAGAATATATATATATATATAAACTTGTTAAATAAAATATAATATAAACTTGTTAAATAAAATAATTTTGGAAAATTAAAAGTGATTTCAATGATTTTAATTGATATATGAAATTTGCTATTTCTTTCTTGAATGAAAAAATGTCCTTATTCGGGATATCTGCTACATTGTAAGAATGCATTAATAGCTAGTGAAATCATTTGTTGAAAATATTTTTTCTTTCATACTTCTTAAGTGAAATGTAATTTTTTTTATTTCACTATACCAAGTCTGTTTTTATTCGAACAAGAAGTGATATTAAATTATAGTAGAAATAATTTAGGAAAACTGTAAAAGTATCGAAAGCAAGGGGTTCTCTTTCACAATACGTAATGATATAAACAGCCTATAAAACTAGCTCACATATGAAGGTAAATATTGGCATTTAAGTACCAGTCCTTACAGGTAAGATTGATACTTCAGGTATGAATATAAATATTGGTACACTTTCTTAAAAATATACTTTCTTGAAATTCTTAGAGATAAACTATGAAATTTAAGATATTAAAATGCAGTGATACTTAATAATGAGCCCCAGCTGCTTTTTTTTAAGCTTTCGTGGTCTACTTTGAGGAGGGGACGGGGTCCTTGAAAGTATTAGACATCAATGTTTGAATAATCTCGCAATGCTGAAAGTAATCACTTTCAATTTACCTTTTTAAGAAGACATTAGTCTACATTTTTATTGAAATTTCGGGGAATTGAAACGTATAATGTATCGCACATAAACACTCTATAACACATTAAAGGACCAGTAGTTATTGGTCTCTAAAAATTAAAGAAAAAACTTATCCGTCTTCATTAAGGTATCCGACTACGTTCGGAACCGTGATTTTAAAAAAGTGCATAAATGGATAATTTTCATGATATTTAGTGTCCCTTAGAATGTATAAAATTCATGTATAAAATTGTTTTAAGGATATTTTGTCAAAAAAAATTTATTTAAATACAATATTTTGTCAAAAAATTAACTTAGAATAATCTTTTTTAAAATGTTCTCCTTTTATAAAAAATGCTTCTAAAACAATAATATTTCGCTTACATAAAGTAAGGACTTCTCTAGAGAGTCTGGACTAGGAATTTTGAAAAATTCACATTATTTTTAGAGTTACCATCAATTGAAATAATTATCGGTGTTTTTTTCTTAAAATTGCTACCCTCTGTTGTCGTAAAATATGGATATAAGCACATTTCTAAGTTATATATTTCAAAAATTCTAGTTAAGCCTCTGTAGAGAGGTCTGAGCCATATACAGGCAAAATATTATTATAATAGAAGCATTTTTCACAAAAAGAGAATATTTTGAAAATTGGTCGTTCTATGTTCCTTTTTTGTCAAAATATTGTAATTAAATAATTTTTTGTTGTAATAATATTCTTAAAACAATTTTATATACATTTTCTAATCTAAGTGACACTAAATATCCTAAATATTATCCATTTATACGCTTTTACAAAATCACGGTTCCGAACGTAGCAATATAACCTTAATAAACAATATATACTACCTATTAATATGTACCACAGGTACCATAGCATTTCTGGTCATCTGAAAACGAAAAATTAAAAAATGTGATGTTTCTTTGAAAAAATTATGTAAAGTATTAAGTTTCGTTATTTTCTGAAAACTCTCACGAAATATGTAGCTGCGATAGCCGAATGTTTATAGTAGCAAACTTGTAACCCGGCGTTGTTCCTATCGAGTAGTAGATTCGAGTGTTGATGCTGTTGAAGACATTATGTAGAGGGGCAAATGTACGTTAAATCTACCGAGGATCACAAAATCCTCACAATGGCGTGGTGTGCAAATGGGGGGAGTGGGGTTGTCGTCTTCATCATTTGATCATGGCTCAAAATTTGAGGTCCATTGCCTTTTGCTCTCGTAGTACTTTAAAGGGTGACGTCAATAAAACAATTTATAATCAACATTATGCTCTAGCTTTGTATTTCCGTGTATGAGCAACATATTCGGTTGAAAGTGTTCTAATTATATGCAGTAATCCTTTTGTGTCTTTCCTATAAGTATTCCTTTTTCTTGGCTTCCTTTTCATTCTAGGAAATTTCTTTTCATCATGTAATTATCATTGATTTATCTACCTTCAATATATTCAAACGTTTTGTCTTTCACTTCTTACATATATATAACTGATAAATATTTGTTTAGAGAGCTGAGGTTTGTTTTTCTCATTGAAAACTTTCAATGTAATTATGTAAAAGAAGCGTTATTTACTATTTTTTCTTGTACAATCATGTACCCCCTAGTTTTTGCTTACTCATTTAATTCGGAATATATTTCGTTGATAGACGGAGATCCTCTTGGTATTTTAAGTTTTTTGACAAAATGTGCTGAGAATTTAGTCATTCTTGAGGGATAGAGCATTACTGAGAAACAGAATATGTATCTCAGTAATGTTATATATATATATATATATATATATATATATATATATATATATATATATATATATATATATATATATATATATATATATATATATATATAGCATTTATGAAGAACATTTATAAAAGCTCTATTCAGTAAAGTCTCCAAATCTTTTACTAGATACTCTTTGATCTGTAATGCATAGAAAAAAGCTATTTTAATTTTTTTTTTTTTTTTTAACAGCAGATATGGTAAAGTTTCCAGAAATTCTATAGAACCATGTAGTGTTGTAGGATCAAAATGTATTAAGTTTAGAGGTTAACTTACTTATGTTTAATTCCGAAAATACCGTAAAATAAACCGCATAAGAAAAATTGCAATTCATTCTGAGTTCAAATAAATTTATTAAAGTTTTAAAGTATTTCAAAGGGAATTTAATAAGTTTTGAAAATAAGTTAACAATATTTTCTGATTTCAGCCCAAGGTATAATGGGGGGTATTTATTTTTAATAAAAGAATATAAATCTTTCCTGAATTGAAGATTAAAATAGTATTTACCATAACATCGTAGAACAAGACAATGTCTTTCATTTTACTGGTTTTATCGAATAAACATTCAGTATGTGTTTAGTATTTACATATTATATTTTTCTTATTTCGAATCACGTTTCCTTCTCCTAGCTTAAAACGGCTCACCGCAAACAGATGGACTACCTTTATCAGCGGAGAAGGCCACGTACCTTCCATTTATCAGTGAGAAAGAAAAACTAAAAGAGCAGTTTACATAATTGCATCGCACTTAGGGGTACCCGTATGTTATGTATGCGCTGCGCATTGATTTTTGTGTCCACTTTGCAAATTCAACAAGACCATTGACATCTAGTGTTTAGTTCCTCATTCAGAATAAATTGTTATATATATATATAATATGAAACAATGTTCTATGGGTTAGGTGATTAAATAAATAATTAAAAAAATTAATTTTAAAATTTTTAATATTGCCACCAATGGGTTGAATTTTCGAAAAAAAAATGGAAAAGGCTAAATTTGAGTAGATGAGTTTTGACTCAAAATAATTTTTCTACAATATAAATAATTAGAAATGATGATTACTAATTGGTGAGTAATTTGAGTATTGAGTAGCACAGTGTAACTTTGCATGAATATAGAGTAGCACACGGTAACTTTGCATGAGTATAGAGTAGCACAGTGTAACTTTGCATGAGTATAGAATAGCACAGTGTAACTTTGCATGAATATATAATAGCACAGTGTAACTTTGCATGAATATAGAATAGCACAGTGTAACTTTGCATGAATATAGAATATCACAGTGTAACTTTGCATGAGTATAGAGTAGCACAGTGTAACTTTGCATGAGTATAGAGTAGCACAGTGTAACTTTGCATGAGTATAGAGTAGGACAGTGTAACTTTGCATGAGTATAGAGTAGGACAGTGTAACTTTGCATGAGTATAGAGTAGCACAGTGTAACTTTGCATGAGTATAGAGTAGCACAGTGTAACTTTGAATGAGTATAGAGAAGCACAGTGTAAATTTGCATGAGTATTGAGTAGCACAGTGTAACTTTGCATGAGTATAGATTAGCACAGTGTAACTTTGCATGAGTATAGAGTAGCACAGTGTAACTTTGCATGAGTACTGAGTAGCACAGTGTAACATTGTAACATTTTATAACTCAGCTCTCTTTACCAGCACCATAGATCTCCGCAGTCTGATTCAAGCAGTTTTGCATCTTCCGCTTTATTGTACACTTTATAATTTCGATAGTAGTTTCTTATTATTTAAGAATTTAATACTAAAAAAGCTGTTAAATGTACCTAATATTTTATTTTTGTATCTATTTAATATTTGTCCTCTCATCACAATAAATGTTAAAATGTAGTGCTAGAATAACATTACATTTTGATAAAAATTACTTTGAATTTTCGCCATAAAAATTTAAATTTCTAAGCTTCATTCCCTTGGTGGCTGCCCTTAAAAAATTAATTTTTGTATTTTATTTTTCTCTTTATTTATGTACCAAAGAACATCTTTCCCTCACAGGTAAGTTTTGAAATTCTGAAAAAATTTCTTTTTGATCCACTCTAACACACACACACACAGACATATATATATATATATATATATATATATATATATATATATATATATATATATATATATATATATATATATATGTATGTATATATATATATAAGGCTTTTAACAACACATATTTGTTATTTTTATTCCTAAATTAGAGGAATACAAGAAATTTCATCATTTTTAAATACACACAGAGATAACAACAGATATAACAAAATTGAAATTGCGAAGTCATGGTTTAAAGTTGTAAAAAAAAAAAAATGAAAAATGATGAAGCAAATCGAGAAGTAAATCGTTTTTTTATCACCAAATTTATAGGAATTTATTTTTAAATTTGTTTTAGTTATCGCAGCCATGATAGAATTCACTAGATATGGATTATCTGTCCGATATAATTTTTTTCTTCATTTTCCGTTTTTTAAAATTGTCCCTCTGAGTTTTGATATAGAGTTAATGTAACTAAGAGGTAGTATTATATTTTTGAGTTCGAAGAGGAATACTTATCCAAAACTCTAGTCATTATCTATTCAAAACATGATAAATTAAAAATATATTTAAAACGGCTTTTTGCAAACTTAAAAAATTATAAGGCGTGACAAATACTTTAAAACTGAAATAAATAGTAATTCTATTTTAAAAGTATCGCAGGACCTAATACAAGAAAGAGTTTCTGTGAAATATATTTTTGAAAACTAGTAGAGTTTTTGTGAAATATATATTTTTGAAAACTAGTATCTACCACCTGAATTTTCTTCCAAATTTTTTTCTGTTATTAACATTTTGTGAAAGATTTCTAAGGTAGTTAATAAATTATAAATTAAATAATTCATCTGCTATAAAAATAATTCTTATAATACAATTACAAGTTAAAAATATCAGGAACTTGTGTTGGTGCAGTCGAAGTTTTTATTTATTGGTTTAACATTGTACATCTAAGGTATTTCAACAACAAATAAGTGCACTTAACATCTTAATTTACTAATGAAAGTTGAAGGATAATTGCGTCCAATTATATATTACACGCTTTTATTCAGATAGTTATTCAAATGAGAAATTAATGAGATTTTGTTTCAGGAATTAGGTTTTGAGTTTGTGTAGTCATTATTATTATTTTATATGTCGCAATTAAGAGTTGTTTATTACAAGAAATGTCATCAACCCTCCCATAGAAGATAAATAAAAGTAATATTGACGAAGCTGAAAATACTACGTAATCTTTGAAAGAGTATTGAAAATAAGTACAACTTTAAAAAAAATTTATTTGTTAAATTAACAAACAAAAAAAAATGAGTGCTCGTAAAAAAAAAAATTTCACTCTCTCTCGGTAATAATTCTCAAAGTTGATTGGAATATTCCTTTTTTTTCGACGTAAAATTATAATCAAAAACATAAATTTTCTCAACAATCAAAATTATGAATCCATAACTTAAATGAATTTAAAAGATATGTATAAAATATATAGATATGATTTTTAAAACTTTTTTAAGGTATTGTAAAATATTAAAATAATTTCTTAATTACTTTATTTCGATTTTGCTTACTATTTTCGAGTGAGAATAAGATGAAACTAGTGGTAAGAATTTTATTTAATTTAAAGAAGGTATATAATTTGATATCAGTTTTGAAAAAAGAATTACGAGTAATTGAGGCAGTTGACTTGATTAAATTTGTACGAGCAGAATTTAAAAATTAACAAAAGAATTTTTATTTAAGAAGCCTGGAAACACAGAGTTTATGAAAACAGATGTGTTAATAAGGAAAGATAAAAACAAATACTTTATATAATTAATAAATAACCAGTTAATCAGCTTTAATTTATTGAATAATTTTAAGAAATAATTTGATATGATTATCTACGCACAGTAGTCAGCATACGAGTACTTAGAACACTTAATTAATATAATTAGGAATTTATATTGAAAAGGTAGTTCCCATTTATTACTAATTTTTAACACATTTTGGCCTATACTAAATCTTACAGGATCATATGAATACTAATAATTGGATGTATGTTTCATTTGTTTCCTAAAGTAAACTAATAGATTTTGTTTTTAGAATCTAGTATTAAATTTGAGACAAAATATTAATGAATTTCGAGTATCTTTTGAGTAGAAAGTTCCTTTTAAAAGAGGTTCATTAATTTTTTTTCTTCGTTTAAAATTAATTTTACATAATTAAGAAAGAATGTACAATAACACTCGATTTAAATTACATTCATTTATGTGATTTAATGAAAAGGTTATAAACAATAAGTTATAATTTGCTTTGGGAATTTTTATCTAAATTTACCATGAGCTTTTTTATGAAATTCTCTTGTAAATGTGATATTTTTTGATTTTATGAGAAACAATTTATTTGCTAAACACCAAGTAAATTTTTAAATATTTCCTTAATCCAAACTTGATGTAAGAAGAATCTTATGAAGAGAGAGAGAACGTGCGATTTTCCCTATAACACACTCGAACATTTTATTTACTTCGAAATTTTGAATGTTTTTAGTACAATAAGAAAACTTCCCCAAACACTTCCACGAACTATGTGTCGTTTAATGCATTTAAAAAGAAGACCCATTAGTTTTTTTTACATAGACTTTCTAAATGCTGTTTAGAAAAGCTATTTCAAAGCTTATTATTTGTATTTTTTGAAAATAGAATTGAGTTTATCGTTCGATTTCGATTGGTAGTAACATTATACATGCTTATTATTTAGTTTCATTGTCAAAAAGAGAAAGATGACTCTCTCTCTCTCTCTCTCTCTTCCAACTCAAAAGCTTTGTTAGAATAGAACAAAATCACCAAAAAAACATCTTGAAAATAGATCCATTATTACCACACAGTTTCGAGGAAATTCATCATAAAATAACATTTATTATTTTCTAAGAAACCCTAAAGCCTTCTTTATTTTCTATAAAAAGTATTTTCGTAACCTCTCTTCGACATGGATGACTGTATTGTTATTGCTGCAACTAGGACATTTTGCTTTCACTTTTCAGGCAAACATGCTCAATGATTGAGCATTTTTTTTCATTGTTTTCATCCCCTTGAAGTTTATCACTTTGCGTGACTTCATTGAACTGGTAGTTCCCCGATAGGAAGTGTTCCTTTCTATTATTGTCATAAGGAAACTAACGATTTTTCAAAAGAAACGTGGGTTCATTGACCCTATAGCAATAAAATATTTAAAAATGCGTCAGAGAAAAACTTAGATGACAACCGAAGCCTTAAGATACAAAATAGAAGTAAACTACTAAGAGGTAATTAGATTTCATTCATTAAATCAAGTGACTTGAAAGTGTTTAAAGATACACAAAGCGTTAAATTATCAAAAAACAGATTTATGTCTGCGTCAGGAAAAAGTGGCGTAACAACTTTTTCCTGTTTTGTCAAACAAGAAAGGAAAAAGCAGGACAAATTTTATCTTCATTGCATTCGTAAATAATTAAAGTACTTTTCATTTTAATTACAGTTAGTTATTAGTTGCATGCTTCGCTTAATCTTTTAAAAAGTTCGTGATACGTATCAAAAATTTGAAAGTTGTGTTAGAGAAGTTATTTGAAAAAAAAATTATACGCGAATAAAGATAAAGTATATTATTTGATACCTAAAAGTGGTATAAAGTTATAGCATATAAAACCATTAAAACTGACAGGAATTTAATGAAATCCACAAAAATAAATAATTTCTTAATATTTGAAATAAAATCAAATTTCGAAGCAACTCTTTAAAAAAACTTTATATAATACTAGCTGGTATACCCGTTCTTCATACGAGTTAACTGAAAAATTAAACAATACGGATTGAAGGATAAAGCAGTTTTTAATGAGTTCATTATGTGAAATACAAATTAAAAAAAACATTTGTTGAATTTTAAGTCTGTAGATCTAATAGCTGATAAAAGGGATTTTTTTTTTAACTCCCCGTAATTCACTTGTAAGTCGATTTTTGAAACCACCTTCTTAAATTGATCTCTGCTCAGCAAAAGTAACACATTGTTACAAATCTTGTATAATGAACGCTTAAAATAGGGTAAATAATTTATATCTGAAAGTGTAATACATTAATATTACTTTCTGTTGTATTTATTTTAAAATCTTACCACCACCTCTCCCTTTGAAATTTCGTTTTATTATGAAATAAAAAAATAGTGATTACACTGATCAAAGGAATAAATTAAAAGCGAGAGTGCACAGAGGCATGGCGTAGACAAAACAAATGGGAAAGTTTTACTTTACACACACACAAAAAAGATAGATATATGCCTTTGCCAGAATTTTTTCCTTTTTTCTTGACAATTATCGTTATATTTTTTGGAAACTTTACACAATCTCTTTATAAATTATAGCATATGTTATTCTGATGTATAAGCTCTATTATTGTAAAATTTCTTTAAAATCCATTCAGTTTTTCCGTGAAAGAATAACAAACATCCATACAAACTTTCGCGTTTATAATATTAGTAAGGATTAAAGTATAAACTTTTTAAGATGTACTAAAAAGTGAAATGTTTCTTAACTGAAGCTGATAATGTTTTTTAACTACTAAATTTTTTTAAGAAATTATGATTACTAAAACCACAATGTATAGAAAATTGGAAAAAGGAAGATAAAATTTAAAAAAAAATTGGGCAACGTGTTATGCCAAAACTTCAAGTACGTCAACAGAAGAATACAACTTTAGTTTATCTAGATCTTGAAGATATTATCAATAATCACTCTGATAGAGAAGATACCCACCAGTAAAACACTATCTACGTGCTGTGATAATCTGTTTCAATATGAATGCAATATTTTGTATGTGTGTCATAAAGACAATCTCTTGAAATAGTTCATTATTCAAACTCTTTATATATAATTTTAAGATATTCCACTATCTTACGAAATATATGCGTGTCCATATTCAAAAGGGGAAAAATTAAATAATAAGAAAAAATAATATAAAGAATATCTTTAAAAAATCCACATTTTCAAAAGGATATTTTGTAAAATATTTTTAAAATGCATCACAAAGACATTTCAAGTCACATTGAAATTCAACTGAGATACTTTGATACCGATTAAATTCAAAATTACGACTTTGAAACCATGAGAGATGCAATATGTTTTAAATACCAAAAATTGTTTCTAAATAAAGAAAATTCTGAAAAGTATCAATTCTTTACAGTGAAAATAATTTGTGTTCTTTTTTTTATTAAAGAATGATCTGAAATACATTTTCTATTTCGTGTTACAAAACATACTTCAGAAGCATGTCATTATTATTCTCTTTCTTCAAGCAGATGTGATTATTTGATTATACAGTCGGACGAAACGAAATAAATATAGTATAACGAAAGAAAAAAAAAGTTCGAAAAAAGTTCGTTATATGGAAAATTCGTTATATAGAGGTTCATCTTTTAATGTACTTTATAAACCAAATAAAACAAATTTTAAATTCATAAACACTATACATTAAAAAGAGTAATTATTTGCACTTTTTTAAAATTAATATATGTTCGTTTTATATATCTTACCCAACATAAAAGAAAGAAAGTAAAACTGCAAGGAAAACAAGGAAAAAAAAAGAATGTCGAAGAGAATTCACAGTATTTTCAATATAAAAAAAATAATTTTATACTAAAATTAATGAATTTTAAAGACATTTTCTAATTTAAAGTGTACAAGTAGTATTAAATATACATTATTTTATAATTAGAACACGCGAAGACATGGGACAACTCTCGTGAGGATGAAAGAAGATATCGAAGATGTTTCTAGTGAACTGGATAATGGGGGTTAAGGGTTGCACTCCTTGCATGAAACGGGAGAGCTCTATTGCTCTCTGCGAGTTAGAATCTAATAAAATCAGTTCAAGATTTACGACCAACGTGAAATGTGTTAAGGAGAGAATAACTTGAAATGTTCAGAAATACTTTGAAAATAGGGAGAAAAAAAATTGAATCACAAAAGAAAAAGTTCGTTATATAGAAAATGCACTTCGCTATAGAGAGGCTATTTTACGAAGAAAATCTTGAAATGTTCAACGTTACAAGAAAAAGTTCGCTATATAGAAAAATTCACAATATAGAGGTTCGTTACAAAGAGGTTCGACTGTACTTGTTTTTATGAGAGCATCGTAAAATTGTAAAGATTTATCGAAAAATATTAAGTTATTAATGATAAATTTTTATAAACAATTTTACAGACAGCCACTAAAAGAAAAAGTTCAACTTAATCCCGGGGCATTCAAAACTTCGTTAAAATTTAAGCTCATAGTGACCATCTCATCCTTGAATTTTATCATGATCTCTGTACTAACTAAATAAAGAAAAGTCCTCCCCATTTTTAGAGTATCTTTTCCAAGTAAAGAATACCTCACAGGGGCATGCCTTCATAGGGGGGACCTTATGCCTTTAGGCTTTGGAATGCCCTGCGATCTTTCTCTTTTCCACGCTCTTGTTAATCCAACTCTCGCCTTTCTCCTTTTCCATATTTACAGACAAATTACAAATTAATGAATACTTGGCCCAATTTTACCAAATACGGCTCCTATACCAATAAAATGAACTAAAAGAACAATATTTGTATCTTAAAAATGCAGAAAATTAATTCTATTTTGTTAAGTTAAACTGATAGTGACGGATTCTGAGAGAAAATAAAAAAAATCGAGACTTAAAAGAAATAATTGTGTGATTTATAACCATTGTACTTTGAAGCAACATGAGTGCTATTTGTGAGGGGCCTCTCAATTTTGAGCCTCGGTCAAATGATGAGGACGACGCTTGAGCTATAACACCACCCAAACTTCCACACCCCGCCACGGGATGATTTTGAGCCTTGACATATCATAAAGAGTACCAGGTCATTTACAAGGTGGGTGTAAAAGAGTCACTTGAAAGATATTGAATTACTCTATAACATATATATATATATATATATATATATATATATATATATATATATATATATATATATATATATATATGTTTGTTTTTAATTTGTTATGCTAGTTTTAAGCGGGAAAAACAATTTTTATTTCAGTATAACAGTAATAATTAAAAAATTAAGACAACTTTTTTAATACGTTATAACTTTTTTAAATTGTTAGGCGAGTCCAGAAAAAATCTATGAGATCAATTTAATACATAATTTGAAAAATGTTTTCCAGTGGTATTATCTAGACATTTTAAACGTTAAATTCCATTTATTTTTACACCTTTAAATTAAATTTAAGGAACGTACCAACCATCCGGTATAGTGACGCTGACTGCTGCGCTGTAGGGCCTGGGTTCGAATCCCGGGGAAGGCATGGGTGTTTGTAAATGTGTAATACCTTCGTGGTATGAAGGCATTCTGAATATCAGTCGAGACGCAAGTCCGCTAGTGAGGTTTGTGGATGGGGAAAAGAGAGACGAGAGGCACCTGAGTCCCTCCCCCTCAGGTCTTCCGAGAAATTAAGGTGGAATCGAGCCAAATCGTACTGTCACCTGCGTGGTGTTAAAGCAGCGCTTCTCAAACTTTCAATATTTGTGACCCAATATTCAATCATAATTTTCATCCAGCCCCCCTCCATACTATAACAATGCATTGAATTCAATAATATTATACCTTGACGCTGAAGCTGCAATACGACTTTAACCTCTTAAATGCTACCGGCGTATATAAACATCTCACTCAGCCAAAGCGTTAAATGCCTTGGACGTATATATACGACATTCCAAACTAGGTTCTCTGTGCA
The DNA here is from genome assembly GCA_019973935.1 of Trichonephila clavipes. Classification (NCBI taxonomy): domain Eukaryota; kingdom Metazoa; phylum Arthropoda; class Arachnida; order Araneae; family Nephilidae; genus Trichonephila; species Trichonephila clavipes. Next base: position 348,616 of record BMAU01000244.1, on the reverse strand, counting down.
ATGCTATTCATAAAATTATTCCGAATTCTGTGGATTGTAATAAAAGGACCTTGTCAGTGTTTGCAAAGGATTATTTTTATTTATTATCCCCCCCCCAATACGTCACATACGCATGCTTACGTGGAAAATGGTGGCATTGGGGAGTGAATCCCGTAACTTTTAATCGGTAGTTTAGGGATTAATTATAAACTGAACAAATTATCGAGATAAGTGTTGATTTTTGCAAAAAATTTGTACATATGATAAGCCCATGGGGTCACTGGTAATAATTGTTCTTAACTTAGTATTATTAAATTAATTAGCTGGTATAACCGTTCTTCACACGGGTGAACTGAAAAATTAAACAACACAGATTGAAGGAAAAAGAAGTTTTTAATGAGTTAATTTTATGTGATTTGAAAATTAAACAAAAAAAGCTTTTTGCATATCTCAGCTAAACAAAAGAAAGAAAGAAAAAAAAAGCACATTTGTAAAATTTTAAGTCTGTAGATCTAATAGCTGATAAAAAAGGATTTTTTTTTATTTATAACTCCCCGTAAAACTCTTCAGGGTGGATTTTTCAAAATACCTCCCTAAAGCTGATCTCTGCTCAGCAAAAGTAACACATTGTTAAAAGTTTTGCGTAATGAACGCTTAAAGTAGCGTAAATAATTTATATCTGAAAGTGTAATAGATTAATATTACTTTCTGTTGTATTTATTTTATTTTAAAATTGTAATATTCCCAAGCAACGCCGTTTCTTAAATTATAATGGCGATTCAATGAAAAACATAGTGAAATGTTAACGATAGACTCAAGTTGGCAAATACCTTGCTACTTTCATAGCTCGAGCTTTATTAGAGCTTTGTAAGACCCGCCGTGTAGGGGCGCGATGCACGTTAATACTTTATCCAGTCGCATTATGATTTACTGCAGTTTTTTTCATACAATTTATTTTGGATCACTACATTTACAAATTAAGGGATATACATAAACAAAATACTCCACTTTGGAAAATTTAATCCGTTAGAGCTAATAAATTAATTAAAGATAGTCCACTGTAAAATTAATTGTATACACCATTCATTTAAAATAAGTAGTCAAATCATTTTCCAAGGTCTTCACTAACATAGAAAAACATAAGACACTTAAATTTTGACATAAACTATTTTTTCGGGACAAAAAGAATAAACTTTGCAATCCGCTGAAAACTCAATATCTGCTACAAAACTATTCGGCTTGCCCGCTAAAATACTCATCATAGAACCCGTGCTGCCATATATCTTGGAAGAGTGGATTTCAAAGAATATTCCTTCTAAGTATTGGTAGAATATTCCTTCTAAGTTGGTGTGGTGTGGTAGTTAGGAGAAGGGGGTGCCAGCTCAGGTGTCTTCCACGTCACTTGACCATGGTTCAAAATTACGTGATGCGTTGCCAAGAGTCCTCGTGTAGCTGAACAGTGCGATGTTAATATTCACTCACACACTCCAAAAATACAGTACAGTAGTTATAATTATTTTTATACTTAAAAACGCAATATCTGCCTATTCAATTAAAATTATAGCGTTATAATTAACTACTAACCACAAACAAATTTTGAAAATTTGTCCAAATGATGCAGTGTGAAAGAGAAAGTTTATTTACTTAAGTACCAGAACCGATAAAAGCATTTATTTTGAAAAAAGATCAATTTCTTACTACCAAATGTGCATAATAAAATCATAAAAAAAAATCATTAAAATAAAGAGATTTATAACAACCCCTCCCTTCAAAACTTAGTTTTATTCTGAAATAAAAAAATAGGCATTATTCTGATCACAGGAATTAATTAGAAGCAATCCCCTTGCGTAGCCAAAACAAAAAGAGTTTTTCACAAACAAGAAATAGATATATGCTGTGGTGGGCGCAAGCCAGATTTGCTTGCAGATGCCAGAATTTTTTCCTACTTACTTGACAAATATCGTTATATTTTGGACACTTTTTACAAATTTTTATAAATTATAACCTATGTGTTATTCTGATGTATAAGCTATATTACTGTAAAGTTTCATTAAAATCCATTCAGTTGTTTTTGCGCGAAAGACCCACAAACATCCTCACAAACTTTCACATTTATAATATATATATTAGATTATAAAATACATTGTGCAGTACTGATACATTTATAAGTGTATTATATGAGTGCAAATGTGTATTTTATATTTTATTATGTCAGAATGTATTTTGTTTGTCTACTTTCAGTAAATTAATAATTTTTGTTTAAATAATCTTTTGTTTTTTCGACTTTTCAATATACTCGTGCCCTACTCGTACGGTTATCACGCCCCCTAAGGAGGCACGCCCCACAGTTTGAGAAACTCTGTGCTAAAGGCTACATCTAATGACAGGCGTACAATAGGTGAGGATGATGAATCCATGGGAATGATGAATGATGGGATGAATCCCCCATGATGAATTTCATGGGTCTCGATCTAATGTTACTGCCGATCGGGTGGAATAAGTAACACTAACAAATTTATAAAATTAAAATAACTTAAATGTATTTTGAAGGAATTTTATTTTTTAAAAAAACTGCATGTGAAAACGTGTTTGTTAATGCTTACACTATTTTGTTTTCAAGACCAAAAAGATAGATTATGATCTGCGCACGCAGTTTAGAAGGGGAGAAATCACCTTCACCCAATTCATTACAGTATAAACAAAACAGAATAATTAAAGATCTTGTCTAAGAACACAAACAGGATATCCACACGAACAACATGTGCATACTAATTAATGTAGTGTAAATTATGGCTCTCGTGCAACACGAGATTATATTTCTACTCTGTGGACATGCGATAAATAAAGGCTAACGAACAACAGTAAAATTGCTACAGACATAAGGTATCGTAAGTTCGAAAATATTGCCCCATAAAAATCTTTGCTTGAATTTAATCAGTTGGAAACAAATGAAATGTCGCGGATAAATGTCTCTGTCACTCTCTCGAATTTTTTTTAAAAATTTCAAACAGCAGATTAGACTAAACAAGCATTAAAACTAGAACAAAGAAAATAAGTAAGAGCAACCAGCAACAAAACTGGAACTACATTCCGTGCCTAGCTTTCCCATTTCTTTTCTGATGTAACACAGTTGGAAAAGAGGACTTGACATATTTTTATACAATATAGATGTTTGGAGAGACAATCGTGGGCCAGCAGGGAAGGGACAAATGGCAACAAATTTGTCCCTTGGCCAAGATGGAATATTTGTAATTTCCTCAATCTATTTCTTATCGTTGTTTGTCTCTTTTATGTTTCTCCAATAAGAGTATCTAGATGATTTTTTTAATTAACCGTTTGGTAGTATAGAAAGTAATTAGTTTATCTGATATTTGTGCAATTTTGGTTGCTTTCTTTGACACGGAATCTACTGTTCCATTTCCGTGGAGATGGGCTGCAATGAGTACCACAGTGTGCTGGTACTCATTGCAATGCAACCATTTTATGGTTTTCAATTAAATCATTATTGGCCAGACGAATAATTAAAATATCCAACTGACACAGTATCTTCAGATGAAGAAGTGGCTAGGAGAGCAACCCTAGAATTATGATAGTATGCCAGCCCTTGAGAAATTTTCAGATTGGCATTGGAGCTGTGACCGCAAATTGAATAGGACTCTCTCTCGAAGAACACCGTCGAAAAATTTCATATTACACAAGTGGGTTTTTATTTAGAGTAGAGCTTCTCAACTTTCAATATTTGCGACTCAATTCTCTATTATAGTTTTTATCGCCTCCCCCTTACACAATAACAATAGATTGAATGCAATAATAATGTACTTTGACGCTAAAGCTAGATTACGACCTTAATTATAAACCGTACAAATTATCAAGATAAGAGTATTAAATTTTGCATATGTTATTTTTAAGTTATAGATATTTTAAATAAGTTACTTTTAAGTAATAAGATAAGTACTATGCTACTTTCCTTTATAATTTTTAAATTGGAACATATTGTAATAAATATGCAACGTGTGTTTTATTTTTTATTATGCCAGAATGTATCTTGTTTTGCTTCTTTTCAGTATATTAATAATTTTTTAAAACAATTATTTAAACTTTTATTTTCGACTTTTTGATATGCTTGCGCCCACCGCGTTGAATTATCCCCCTTTCGCCGGAAGCACACCCCACAGTTTGAGAATCGCCGATTTAGAGGTAAGAAATGAATTTATACGCAAAAACATAGATTATGCGCCGACAACATTGATTATACATAAAAATCTTTTTTAATGGTGCCTGTTATTTTTATTCCCGATAAATCTAGTAAATAAGAATAAGATATATGATCAGACGAGCATTATTTATGAAGGAAGTTGCAACAAGGTTTCTTGTAATTATGTGGCATTAATAGTGAAAAGTCTTCAGAAGTATTAAAGTAGAATCAGAAATAGTAAATGGGGTTACAATGATTGGCAGTTTTTTAAGGGATTACAGGAACACAAATATGAAGATCTGTAATCATTATATGGCATTCACAAAAAACAATGCAAATATTATTTAATATGCGCAGTAATGCTATACAAAAATTATCTTTTAAAAATAATATATTCCAAGCTTTTTGGATAATTACAATTGTTTACCGTTTCTTTTTCTTCATGTATATTTGAAAATTGCTCCTTAGGATCTAAAACTTAAAGTAATGTTTTTCATAAATTTTCCACTCATATTCAAACATGAAATAAAGAATTTGACTTATGAGAATATATCATTAAGAATAGATAAAAAAAAACATGAAACTTTGTAATGCAAATAAAAACAAAAAACTAAAATACATTTTCGGCTGTCAAATTCTTAAACAAGTTATCAAGATAATTAAAATCCCATGATAGATACTTTTCATTATACACAATAAAAAATGTTTTTAAAATATTGTGTCTTTTACATAAAATTTGAAAAGCAAAAAGGAAATCTGAACATAAAAAGTTATAATAAACTGAACAACAGTTAAGTAAACTGAATGTAATATAAAAAGAGACATTTAAAAGTACTAAAAAAAAATCCTTGAACACAAAAAAACATTAGATAACTGAAAAAAGCACCATTAGAACAATTTTTGTTGCTAATAATAAATTATTGTTCGTAATATGTTTTAATTAAGAATCTGTTTTCATAAATTTGATCTCTGTATGTATTGTTCCCTTAAAAGAAAGCTTATTACTTTTTTAGACTAAAGTTTTACGCTTTATAATAAATACAGGAGATTTATATATGTGAGATGAGACAATTTCTTTAGATTTACAGCTTCTAATTATCTTAATTACTTAGAAAATTGCCTAAATACTATACTAAAAACCAGTTAATGCTGCCTACATGCATTAGTTTTTGAATTAAAATTATATCCCTCTTCTTTTCAGTCTAATGTCATCTTTTCTCGACATAGGAGACAAAACGAAGGTAGATTGTTGTTTGATTATCCCTGCAATGGGTATAATAAAGCAAAAAGTTGAAAGTACAGTCGGACCTCTATATAACGAAGTCGCTAAATCCCGGAAAAAAGTTCGTTATGTGGAAAATTCGTTATATAGAGGTTCATTTTTTAATATACTTCCTAAACCGCATAAAACAAATTTTAAATTCATAAACACAATATATTAAAAAAAGTAATTATTCACACCTTTCTTAAAATTAATATATGTTTATTTCAAATATCCTACCCATCAAAAGAAATCCTGCAAGGAAAACAAGGAAACAATGTCGTGTGTAAACATAACACTGTGTGTTTTTAATATTAAGAAAATAATTTTACTTTATAATTAAGGAACTTTGAGAACATTTTCTAATTTAAAGCATACAAATAATATTAAACATACATTATTTTATAACTAGATAACGGGACAACTCCACTGAGTGTTAAAGGTGATATCCAAGATGTTTCTAGTGAACTGGACAATGGGGGTTAAAGGTTATACTTCTTGGATGAAATGTCCAGAACTCTATTTCTCTCGGTGAGTTAGGATCTAATAAAACCAGTTCAAGATATATGATCCCCATGAATTCTGTTAAAGAGAGAATAACTTGAAATATTCAGAAATACTTCAAAAATAGGGATAAAAAAATTGAATCGCAAAAGAAAAAGTTCGTTGTATAAAAAATGTTCTTCGCTGTAGAGAGGTTATTTTACGAAGAAAAATTATGAAATGTTCAAGATTCACAGGAAAAAGTTCGCTATATATATATATATATATATATATATATATATATATATATATATATATATATATATATATATATAGAGAGAGAGAGAGAGAGAGAGAGAGAAAATTCGCAGTATAGAGGTTCGACTGTATTTTATTTATTAATCTTGATTCGTTGTTGAAAACGACCAATGAAGCAGAGAAGTTAAGAAGCTAGAGAATGTTGTATATTCTATAACTACTTTTTCCAATTACGTATTGATTTTCTTATATTTTGGATGTAAAGAAAATACTTTTTGCTGGAATACATCATTACCATTTTTATTTGGTAATTATTTTTGGGGTATTTATTGTAATTGATTTTTCTCGGATGATATTTAGGATTAAAACTAACTCATTGTTCTACTATTAGGAATGCGTGTTACCAATGAACTCAGAAACTTAGTTTATATGTTTCATTCGATTTTATTTATGTAATAAATATAAGAAAATGCTTTTCTAAAAGGATCATTATGTTTCACTAACGTCTCTACAAATCCATTGACAACTAAGTTGAACGTTGTTTATAAGAAATTGTTGGACAGCTCAAGTAGATGTATTATTACGGAAGCAAGGATTGCATGATATGAGGACCCAACAATATCTTGGGAAAAGCATGAAACAAAATCATGTTTCAAAATACTAGATGCGAACACTGCTTTAACCTGAAGGTTTTCTTCCTTTCATGTCCTCCAAAATTTATATTCTTCTATATCATAGCAGTTTGTAAGTAAAATTTTGTTTTGAATCTTCATTTCGCTCAAAACCAAGTTAATTTAACGTGATATTTCATTTCATTCATTTCCGACATATTTGTACTGACTATTTAATGTTACAAATAAACTACACATAAATAAATCATTTATGTGTACTAATAACGCTACCATAAAGCTAAATCTAAACTCTCATTTGGTATTTTTCATACATTATTCGTTCTTTAGAACATTTTGATGTGATTCAAGGGGTAACTTGTCATAACAAGTTCTAATTTATGATTGCAAGATTTTTCAGTTTTAGCAGTTTAAGATGTTAAATAATGACTACGAAACAAATAATTAGTAATAATTAAAAAATATACACAAAAAGTGACTTCATAATTAAAGAGAAGATGATTGACTATGAAAATGCAAACACAGGAAGTTGGGAGTAGGATTTTAAAACGCGTCTACTTCCAACATTTAAAGTTCGAAGTAAACGAATTTTGGTATTGAGGAAATACCTAATGACGGCTAAGATTGATTAGACTCGGTAATGAGTAACCTAAAAATAAGTTTTCTTAAAGAGAAACATAGTTTCCTTAACGAAATATGTCATTACGTAATTAAGTTCCTCTTGATGGATTTCGCTTATAACTAGGTCATTTAGGCAATTATATTTTAGAGAAAAAAAACTAATTGAATTAGGAGCAAGGAATGTTCTTTAATATTTAAATGATATGATTTGAAAGCAGAGAATTCTTATGTTACATATTACTGATTTTTAAGAAAAATTGTTCGTTCAATGCTAATCAAGCAATAAGTAATTTAAAAATTCCATGTAAATGAAGTCAATACAGACATCTAACTACATATATTATTTTGTATATATGTTCAATAAAGAAAATAGATTGACCAAGAATGCAAAAGGAATTTGTTAGAATACTAAGCAGTTTATTAAGATAGTATTAAGTTGTTACGAAAAATAACTAATAAAAGAAAAAAGAAATAAGAACTTAAAATTCTTTTACAAAAGCAAAATTGACACATTAAATAAAATTGATGAAAAAATCAAATTTAATATTTGATTTTATGTCAGGCTAAGGCATAATATGTAAACTTTAAATTTCAGAACTAAAAATGAAGTAGTAATATTTCATAATATTAAGAAATATTAAACTCATTGCTCCAGTTTTAATATTTCCTGACTTTGTTGCAATTGGAAACAATGAAGGTATTACTTAAAAGTGAAATTATATAGTATAAAGGTAGAATAAAGTTGGATACACACATATTTTTTTGTTGAAAAAGTTTTGAAATCAATATTAGCTCTATTGAATCAACAGAATTTTTTACGTTTCCTGATTTTCTTTTTTGCTATAGTAAATGGTAGCGACAAGATATGACACATTAAATATATAGTACAGTTGATGGAAAGACTTCCTGTGTTATAAATTAGATTGGGAGAGAAAGTGTTCTATAATTTTGCAGTGAAATATGATAATATTTTTTTACACAAAACTGATAATGTTTATTTTATTCTTTATATAATATTGAGAAATTTCATACAAAATAAAGCTTTGTATCAATAGAGTAAAATATAATTCAATTTTTTAATCATAGTTTTGTAAAAATGCGTTTGTAAAAGAACTGGTCATTCTATTTTATTGCTACAGCCAGCAATTTTTTGGTCTCAGTTGGCATTTTATGACAGTGATTGAGAATTTCCTCAATCAATACTTTTGGGACCAAAGAAATAAAGTAATTACTTCTGAAAATCCCTCGAGATTTGCTGCTTCAGATATGCTTTTGTTCACTCCTCAACACGAGAAGCTAATCGCGTACAATAGTATTTTTTTTATTCAAAATGTTAACTAAGGATATTGAACTCAATTCATTATTGCATAATTCTCGGCTTTTTCGTGAAAATTTCTAATGTTTCGAAGTTTATCTTTGATCGCTAATTGAATTTTGACTCTTGGTATTGGCGCATGCATATATACATACACAATCATTCTGGGGTCTCTGCACTTTAGGTATGTTCCTATTCTGATAAGAGAGTTCAGAGGATCCACCTATAATATAACTGGCTAGATTTTTCTCAGTACTATAAACAAAAGAGAAAAGTTGGCTAGTTTCTAAAACTGATTTTAGTCCCGTTAAAAGCAGCATGCTATATTTCAGCTGCAGTAACATTCATTTTGATTTTTTTAATGTTTCTTTGTCTATTTTCCGTTATTGTATTAAATTTTCCTGACTGTACGTAAACTTTATGATTTAAATTTCCATTAGAATTAAAGTTTATGATATTTTCTCCTTATTTAATATATATATATATATTATAATTATCCCAACTTTCTTTTAGTGAGTGATAATTCATTTTTCTTCTCTTAATGAATTAATTATCTGTATTGTCACACTATTGTTTCTACAAAGGTATGAATCTATGTCATAAATAAATTTCTTGAGAAACTCTATCATTTCTCATTTTGAATAAGATAAACTGACATGAATTAAAAACAGTATAAGACAATTAAGAAATGGAAGAATCGATGCGCAAGATAAAAAGAGAAATCAAATCTTTTAAATTTTGGTGTTGATAACAAAATTTCTGCTGTGTTTTCTTTGCTCTCCTATGCATTTAAGCATAAAAGTTTGTATCTCAAATGTCTTTGAAGAGATGTGACACCTGAAAGTTAAAAACCAGTTGAAAATCTGAGCAGAAAATATTAAAAATATTACATAAACTAATGCATCTTCAGAAATTAAAAAATAGATAGTGATAGACCCTATTTTTGTCTCTAAATAGATAAAATAAAACTAATTCCTTTTTTAGCTAAGTTTAATTTGACGAAAATTATTTCTTGCATCCAATTGAGTGCATACTCTAGAACTTTCATATCAGTTCTCTAAATTAGCCCTATCGCTTGCTTCCTTTAAAATAAAATAAATGACTAGTTAAATCTTATTCATGTCAAATATCTAAAAAAAGCAGATCAATAATTTTTAACTTTGAGGCTAATGGAATTCGAGTCAAGTAGTGGATTTGAATCTTGATTCCAAGGGAGGACATTATGCGAAATAATGGGAGCTGTTTCAATTTAAATTTAAATATGCCTCAAAGAAGATTCTGTGTATGGTAAACCCCAATTCAAGTATCACTATTTTTTATTTGAAAGTGGTTCAAAATTATGATACCTGTCTTCAATGGCTCATAATATTTACAAAGAAAACAGAAGGATGTTTACGCAGAAAGAAAGTTATAAATTTCTTTAAATCAATTTATCGAAATTATGTATTATATGCTTATAATACCTCAGAAAAGAAAGTTGTAGTTGTAAAAAAGTTTATAAAAACAGCGTTGGTTGAACAAGTCATATATCTTCCTCAAACTTCTTTTAGCAACTACAGCGGATACGCACTAATTATTTCTTTTATTGTTAGTTTCCTGAGGAAATACATAGGGTGTTTTTTAGAGGTATAGAACTTTAAATTGCAATAAAACAACGATGTATTATTCAATCGACATGAATTTTTTTTATTCGAAAGATAATATTGTGGCATTACATTTTAAATATGATCAAGCAAGGCGTAGATTCGTCGAATGGGCCGAAAACGAGATTGCCGTTGTTCCCGATTTTCATAAGCGAATTTTGTTTAGAGATGAAGCGCACTTCTGGTTGAATGGCTACGTCAACAAACAAAACTGCCGCATTTGGAGTGAAGCTAATCCTCAAGTGTATGTCGAAACACCGTTACATCCAGAAAAACTGACTGTTTGATGCGCTTTATGGGCTGGTGGAATCATTGGTCCGTGCTTCAAAAACGATGAAGGCCACAACGTTACAGTCAATGGTGATCGGTATAGAGCCATGATTACTAACTTTTTCATTCCTGAATTGAACAATCATGATGTCCAGGAGCTGTGGTTCCAACAAGACGGCGCAACATGTCACACAGCTCGTGCCACAATCGATTTATTGAAAGACACGTTTGGTGACCGCCTAATTTCACGTTTTGGACCTGTGAATTAACACCGCTAGACTATTTTCTGTGGGGCTATGTAAAGTCATTGGTCTATGCGGATAAGCCACAAACGCTTGACCATTTGGAAGACAACATTCGCCGTGTTATTGCCTATATACGGCCACAAATGTTGGAAAAAGTCATCGAAAATTGGACGTCCAGATTGGACTACATCCGAGCCAGCCGTGGCAGTCATATGCCAGAAATCATATTTAAAATGTAATGCCACAAGATTATCTTTCGAGTAATGTCAATCGAATAATACATCGTTGTTTTATTGCAATTTAAAGTTCTATACCTCTAAAAAAACACCCTTTTTAATAATGGGCTTATAATGAATAAATAAATTTGTATCAATAGTTAATGATCATTTGTTCTTAAAATCGCAGTTAAAGTTGAAACAATTATTTGATATTGAGTTGCTTAAGTAAATCAATAAATGCATCAAATTATTATGTAAGAAATTTATGCTGCTTAAGATAAATATTTTATAAAAAACTATATATAACGTGCTGGAAATACATGTTTATTTAACTTTCGGTATTTTTAAAATTATATTTACTGCCTTTTCTTTTTTCGTTTTCTCACAGTTTTACTAACTTTCACTCTGTATAGAGATAAATTTCAATTCGTAATAAAAAAACTAAAAAAACTAAGAGTAGTGTGTAATTTTGAATCACAGAAACAATTACGTATCTAAAAATTATTTATAAAAAAAATGATAACATACAAAACTTGTTTCTTTCAAAGACCATTTCAATAGCCGTTTAATGGGTTTTTTTGTGGTAAATTTAATTGCATTAAAGATTTGTTCATGTTAACTACCATCGGTGCTAAAAATATTAAATCCTGTTAACTGTATAGTAATAAATAGTCGTACTTAATTGTATTCCAAAAATTTGCATTACAATAATTATTATAATTTAAAAGCAATGTTTATTTAAGACAATATTTTTGACTCACTTTAAGTATTAGTGTGGTACATATAGCACCAAATACCTTATTTCTACATTACGTTTACCGTAAAATCCGTCGTATAACGCGCATTTTTAACAGAAAAAAATGAGTTATAAATTTACGGGTGTTCATTATACACTGGGTATAAAAATTATGTTAAAAAAAAGACATGAGCATAAAAAAAATTACTTCAACATAACTTCTACTTCGGGATACTGTTTATTTAAAAGAAATGGCGTACCTAATGAACTTACAGAGTTGTAGTTCTAGAAGTAATTATTTTATTAAAAACCAGGGATAATATTACCAATAAATGACTTCAAAACATAAGAACATTACCAATACACATTACAAGTTCTTTCGTAAAAAAGGGGTTGCGTGTGAAACGGCGAATACACCTAAAAATTAAAAATGCAGCTTGAATGTATAGGTGCTCATTCTACGTATATATTCACCAGTACGCGTTATACGTCGGATTTTATGGTATTAATTTATTTTTATCTACGCGTTACATATATTATATTTATATAACATTTATTTACATTACCTTATATCCACATTATATTTAATGTTTTCATTAATTGGCAATGTTTACCATTCATCATAGATTTATTCTCATATGAAAGGAATATTATCTTTCTGTCTGATAAATTTTTACTGTTTAATTGTCAACATCCCTCCGAAAGTTTTCTCATTATCAAGGAATTGACTTAATGTGAATTCACAGCGCGTGATGCAAGCCAAGAAAAAACGACTCACGCAAGCTGTGCGTATTCATAGAGCTGATGGTTGAACTGGATATAAAGTCCTTTCCTCCAAACTGAATTTGTCCTCCTGATCTTAACGATGTTACAGGAAGGAAATGCTATCATTTTCATGCTGTGACCTCTGATTGAATTTATTAATGCTTTTATGGGTTTTTTCATGTTATTTTATTTATGGTGAGCGCATGAGTGGTTCCGATCTATGTTAGTAAGAGCACTGCAGTGAAATCGTGACTTCATGACCGTGACTCCATTATCGAGATTTTATACATTTTCTATTGATCAGATGTTTCGTGTTAAGGTTGTAAAATAAAGACCCAGTGACCGGGTTATGAATTTTTGGTGAAAATTCCTGTTTTCAAAAAATATTTCTTATATACATTTGAACGCAGATTTAGATCATTGTAACTATTACGTAACTGAATAACACTCATACCAAATATTGTTAAGAAATAATTTTTAAGGAATAAAAATGAGCTATAATAAGCAAAAAAATGGATATCTGTCGATCTTTATGAACTTTTTTAGCTCATATATTTGCAGAATTTATGTAAAGTTTTTAAAGGAAAGTTAGAATTATAGAGTATTCTGAAAAAAGACATATATGTAAACAAAAGAATCTTAAATATATTGCATTTATTCGGGTACATATGTGTAATTTTATAGCTCACTCCAAAGTGGGACTACTTTCTTAGTTCCAATAAAGATTCTAAGTCTAATAGTAATTCTGATAAATTCATTAATTATAAATAAAAACACAATTTGCGAGTGTCTGATAAAAATGTAAACTAATTCATTTTAAGTCGATTTTAAATAAAAATATTTTTTTAAGGGAAAAGGGGAAAAAAAGGGAAATAAGGCTAATTTTGAAATAGTTAGTGATAGAAAAAAATAAGCGCATTTATGTTTGAAATGCAGCCGCTAAAACTGAGTAATATAAATCATACACAATTTAAACAACAGTAGTTCTGTGTAGATCTACATTCGGCTTAACGATATATTATATATATATATATATATATATATATATATATATATATATATATATATATATATATTCAGTTTTTCATTTCAAACAATATTCTTACATTTTAATCACATACCAAGATAATAAATTTTAAAGTATATTTAAAAATATATTTTTGAAAACTAAAATTGAGAGAAATTTAAAAAATAATTTTTGGGGGTTATTTTACAATATTTGAATAATTTGAAAATATTTCAATTAATGCGCCAGTTGACTATTATTGCTTAATATAGCATAAAGCAAATTTTTACTTTATTACATAGTTTATTAATAAATGTGAAAGATATACAATTACAATACATAATTTCAAACTAAGTCAATACAAGAAATTAGTCCATAAATACATAAAATGCCATCGGGAAAATATTTTATTATATATATATATATATATAAACGTAGTTTTCCAACTAATTATTTGAAATATTAAATATCAGGGTATAAGCATATTATGAAAAGCATTTGAGATGACTGTTTTCTCCTGCTCAGATTTTACATAAAAGTGGAAAATTATGCACCTACGTAAATGAATAATGTATTTTAATTAACAGAATTTGTTAATTTAAATTGATTATAACGTATACAATACGGACATAATTGTTACATAGAATTTTACGTAGAATTTCAGTATATAAATGTATCTGAAATTATAATTAATATTTTATCTGTATATCATTTCATAATTACTTTTATTGGAAAAACTATTAACAAATGTAATGCGCTAAACGTGTACGATAATGTGTTTGTTTTATCAAATACCCAGTACCGCAAACTTTTTTGGGAGAATATTATTACATTTCAGCTCACAAAGAAATGTGATATATATGTATACAGTTATTTGCCTAAAGCCATTATCAAGACGTAATATAAAAATTAATAATTCAATCCATTGCAACATCAATCATTATTATCCCAAAGCACTTGCAAAAATGGGTTTATTTTCACAGAAAACAAAGTAGAAATGAAAGAAATAAAAATGACAGTCTTAGAGTTTCTATTTTATTTTCAATTGGATTTTGTAAATGTTATCGGCTGTCATTGACCTTGATGTAACTTGTCATTCAACATAATGATTATTTCAAAGAATCATGGAAGGGGCCTTGTTAAAAAATACATTTTCGATCTATTGCTCTTGTCACGAATTTTCTTTATTTGTGTTGCAGATATAAGTCAGAAAACTCTTTTAAGAAAAAAATAAAGTGAATCTCTGGAACATTATTAAAGAAAGGTTCAATGCTTCACAAAGAAAGAGTTCCAAAAGTAGAGGAAAGCTTCAGGTTTTTCAGTATAATTTGATTTATCTATTGGAAAAGATATAATTTTATAATGAATGTATTGGTTATTAATAATTTACTGCCGTTATATCGGATTCAGATAATTTAGAAACCATTTCGCTTTCTTAATAATGGTCTTAAGGATGGAAAAAATTTACATAACTACGAAGCGTGTCCGGAAACTAAGTATCTTTTTGAAAAAACTCACAAAAAATCCATTTTCAAAACAAAATTTATTTTTACATGAAAGAGTATGTTGGAAACTCTATTTTTCTACATAATTACCATCATTGTTCAGGCATTTTTCATATCGGAAAACCAACTTGTCTACGTTCTTTTTGAAGAAAGATGTCCCAAGTGAACATTTTTTGAAATTTGTGGAAACTTATTACAAAGCAATCTTATTGTGAACCATCTGTTTTCATGATTTTTCTCATTCAACTTTTCGAACAAACCATAAATGACAACAAAAGGTTGCCCACTACTTGTTTCGTCATGAGCACTGGTTTACTCATCATTGAATAGTCGAACCTACTTTATTGTCATTTCAACCAATCATTACAATTTCACCATAATCTCCAAGCTGACGATGAATTTCAATAGGCTTAACATTCCTTTTATGTAAAAAGTGGATTATACAGAAGGCACTTCACTGTCGGCGGGACCAGCAATCATCTTAAACATTTGGAACCTCCCTAACACGTGTAAAAACAACACAGTCCAGCTGTAATAGAATCACTGGACCATCAACCAGAGAGATGTAAGCGCAAGTGTTGTTCAACAAAACCACCACTGCAGTTCCGGTAGAACGAAAAGGTACATATTTTCCGGAACATGCCTCAAAATTTTGGAGACTATCAATTGCGAGACACATATTAATAGCTGTTTCACGAAATGTTGTAAACCCGTTTAATCCCACCATTGGTTTCCTATCGATGGAAGAAAAATCAGAGATTCAATGCAGTTTGATTAGTAATAGCCAGAAATTAGTATAACTGAAATTAGTAGCGACAAAACAAAATAAAAATTTCTTGCGTGGGACAGGCATGTGTGTGTGTATGACTGCCAATTTTTTAAAAAATATTCACACATGGCATAATAAATGGGTCAATTTAAATTTATTCTTTTCAGTGTTTTTGATTACCCGTTCATTTTTTTCGTTTTATACAGACCCTGTAAAAGCAATTAATTTCTTCATAAAATTTTTTTATATACATTATTTATTTCTTCTTGTACTTATAACTCAATGAGATATTTAATGAAGTTAAATCGTGATAAAATGGATGCCTTTTCTGAAGAAATGTTGTTGCCACCGAAATACTTATGCTTAGAATTTCTTTGTTGTAATAGTGAACTGATTCGTAAAAGTAACTTAAATTAGACATACACGGTGATCAGTTTTGATAAAATATATAAACTGATCGGAAAAATTCCTTGAATATATATTTTTGTTCCATTTCTAACCCTATTTCTTCTTACGGGTCTAATCCTATTTGTATTTATGTGAATTTTTGGGAAGTGTGCCATGCAGTAATATTTTGTCATGGTTACCCTAGGATACGGTAGTTGATTTTAGATAGTCACGTGACTAAATATCTCTAATGATGACGGAGTTAGATAATCGATGCTGCCACCTTACAAAAAAAAGTACAGCTAATACCTAATCCTAATCGAGCTCTTGTTGTTGATTTATAGGCTGAAAATTTTCTCAATTATATATATCTCAATTATTTTTATGGAAATGATTAATCGTTATTTGTTCGACATAAGCGATTAGAAGTTTTGCAATTCACGTATAATTAAATATATTGAGGCATATTTTAGACTTTCTCTGGCTGTTTTATGATCGCTATTTTAGTCCGACAATGTTAATACTATGTTAATACAATGTTAATGGTTAAAACGCATCACGCGTGAAAAGTTTTCCGAAACTTCTTTGAATATTATATATGTATGGAATCTTAAGCACCAACATATTTCAGAATCTTAAAAGTAAGATTCCCAAAATTTTATACTGGAATTCTCAATGTTTTCTTGAAATACATAGATTTGCAATGAACTACAACAATGAAGAATCGAATTAAAATTCCGTATGCGTCTTTTAATGTATTTGATAGGTATTTAAGCACTACAGCATTTTATAACTTAAGAAAAAAGTGCATAGATTAGTTGATTAATAAATTTTTTATGTTGAATTTTAATTAACAATTTTGGGGGTGGTGTGACTTTGATTTGATTTTTAATACCGTCGCATACTTTGAATGTGCACTAGAGATATAAAAAGCTTTAACCCCTTTCCGGCTTTTCCCGAGCTGAACTCGTGCAGGTGAAACGTGCCATCCTGGCTCATCCCGAGTGTAGCTCGGACACAGTGAAAATTTACATTGCGAAATCGGTCTTTCCCGAATTACTTCACTTGTGCTTTTTATGATTTCCAATAATTGAAAAGTATCACTCGGGAAATTTTCTGCAAAAAGAAGACTCCTGCTGTGTACCCCTCTTCACGCTTGTCTGAAAGACACTTTGTTCACTACATTCCCCCAAGAGAAAAGAAAACTAATCCAACACGACATATGCTAATCAAAGAGAGACAAGATTCTACTGCTCAAATTGCGATGTTGGGTTGTGTGCGGTGCCGTGTTTTCGAATTTATCATACACGATCAAATTTGGATTATTATCTAATAATCATTTATGTAAATGAAAAAGATTTAAACAAAAATTGCAATGAAAGATAAAAACTAGGTATTCTAAGCTTTATATTTATAGTGAGTCTGAATTGACTCCAAAGTCTCATGATTTCTGTCATACCGAAAGCCAACTGTACAAGTAAATTATTCACATCCGGATACCTTTACGGCAGTGCTCCCCAACTTTTTTATCGCTGCGGACCGGACAGAGTTAGATAAATTTACCACGGCCCGCTGAGGGTGGGACACGTTGATTGTTTATATTTAAGATAGTTTTGATTTCTCAATTTTAATTTAGTTACATTTAAATATGCCTTCAGAATAAAATATAGTTATACCAAAAATGAATAAAAGTGATTTAACGTGGAATATAAAGTGATTTCCGTTGAAATTTGCGCAAATCCGAGAGAAATGCACCGCTTTAAATAAAATGGCAATAGTTTAATCTTCTTTAGGCGGCCCGGCACCATTTGATCTACGGACCGGGGGTTGCGGATCACTGCCTTAAGGTATGCGACCACGTTCTGAACCGTGATTTTAAAAAAGCGCATAAATGGATAATTTTCATGATATTTAGTGTCACTTAGATAAGAATACATGTATAAAATTGTTTTAAGGCCATTATGACAAAAAAAAAAATTAACTTAGAATAACCTTTTTTCAGAATGTTCTCCTTTTGTGAAAAATGCTTCTATTATAATAATGTTTTGCCTGTACATAACTCAAAGTTCTCTACAGAAACTCAACTAGAATTTTTGAAAAATTCATATTATTTTTAGAGTTGCCACCAATTGAAATAATTATCGGCGTTTTTTTCTTAAAATTGCTCCCCTCTGTTGTCGTAAAATATGGATAACCCCCCTTCTAAGTTATATATTATTATATAACTTTTTTGATGCATCACTCCTTTATATTTTTCTTTGGAATTCTTTCAAGTCTCTTTTTTATATTTTTGATGTTTCACTTTTGTACTTTTTTATATTTGGAATTCTTTAAAGTATTTTTTCATTCGTGATGTTTTCACTGTCTATTTAACAGTAGGCATTTCCAGAAAATTTCTAAAAGATTAATAGCATTAATATCGCTGATAGAATTCTATTGATATAATGTGTGCAGAAAAACATTTGATGATGAACGATGCATGATAACTAAATCACATCTTAAAGCATTGTAAAAAAACTTTATCAATAATAAGACTGTCAAAAAATACACTAAACAAGTTATACCGAGTTATTATTCATACACAAAAGAATGTGATGTTAAAAGAAACTAAAAATAAATCCTTTTGATAGATGTTAACATTTCGGAATAAAATTAAACGCATGATGAATAGCTTCTATAGTTCAATAAAAAAAACTCAGAGTAGAATCATATTTAAAACAAAAATTTAAAGGACGAGAAACTTTTATTATTTACAATGTACTAATAAATATAAAATAAAGCTGTTTCTTATTACGAATTTTTTCGAATAAGTAATATAAAAAAAAGAATTAGTTTTGATACACAAATAATTCTATGATTTTTTTTATAAAGAAATATTTCGTATATAAATTATAATTAATAGGGCCATTATTAACTAAAAAAATGAAAATTTTACTGTTTATGGAAAAATATTAAATAGAAAACAGAGTGCAAATGCACTGAATTAAATATCTATACACATCCGTGAAAGAAAATTGTGTTTTGTTAGATAAATAAATTGATAAAGAGTAAACACAGACTTTAAAAATATTACCTCTTGTCAGCATTGCTGTAAAACGTTGTCTCAGCAAAAAGAATTTCCGTGACTGCATATACATTATCTATTTCGTAAAATAGACTGAAGCTATCTTCGAATTGAAATGATAGTTTTATATCATGTTTAAAATAATTTAATCGTGAAAAGAGTCTCTTGTGAGGGCGCCCTTCTCCTTGATTATTATCGTGAGCTAGAGGTGTAGGAATAACGGAAGAACTAGAAGCAGACATGATCTTAATGACTTTATTAAGATCTTTAACATAAACGTTTAACAAATTAGATAATAATAATAAATGTGAGAGAATCTACGGTGGCTAAACACACACTGTATATAATACCGAAGTAACGTAACCCGGACCACTATCAATACTAACTCGCCTAAGCTCTATTGCTAGACTATCACAGATCCGGATATTAAACAGTCACTCCTACCTTATATGTAGACTGAAGTAGCGATCACTATAATTCTAGATGAAGTTGCTGTTTACTCGAGTGCAATGATATGCACCTTGACTTGAGGGTTCTCTATCACGTATAATTTTTGTTTGCGGTCACTCAATCTTTCTAAAACCTCTTCATGCTTGAACCATGGATTATCTTTACATTTCTCAAATTGCCACCCATCTTACTCTAAGTTCTGATATTTAAAAGTTTCCTAATTTGCATCTTTCCTTCACGCTTCACTTGGATTTGGTTGGAAAAGAGTTGCCATTAATTCTGGCCCCAAAGGACATGTTAATGCAAAGACGCGTGAGCCCGTCACACACTTTGATGAACTAAAGGGATTTATCAGTAAACTCTTTCTTTCTAAGGTTACACGGCCTGATGAACAAAAACAAATGTGTGTGTTTCAACACGTTTACAGTAATGTTCAAATTAACTGCGACAAACACAAAATTTTTCACAAATGTTGCTTAATTAGTATAGGTTGAATTACATGCACGGTATAGCAATCTAATACAAAATATGTCCTCTTCCAACTTGAATGAGATCATGTACACGGTTTGCCATGCATTCCACTAAATTAGAACATAAGTTTTCGATCTTATCATCACGAAACCAAACTTTTATAGCATTCACAATCATTGCTTTCTTTATAGAGCAGTCCATTTTACTCACACGTCTCTTTACAATGCTCCATAAATTTTTGATGTGATTTACATCAGGAGAATTACCTGGCCAATTTTTAAAACCAATATTTTCAGTTCTTGAAAAATCGTTGTTAGCTTAGAAGTATGGCTTGGAGCAAGATCTTGTTGAAGGATACCAACACCACCAGCGAACGTTTGCATCATGGGCAGAATTTTACTTTCTATTATAGAAATGTATTGTTTAGCGTTCATCATCCCTTCAACTGGTACTAAGCTGCCAGGTTCCCCAGAAATAAAATAACCCCAAAACATCTGTTACTGAGGGTGCTTAACTATCTGAATAAGATGTTGTTCCCTTATCCTGTTGTTCTCCATCACTTCGCCTGACAAATCTTGGTCGAAACACTTGCACAAGAAAATACGTTTCGTCGCTGATTATAACATTCTTTCAATGTTATGCAGTCCAGGATTGATATTTCCTGACCCAATCCAAACGTTTTTTCTTCATTACAGGTGTTAATAACTGCTTTTCGATTGATTTTCTTGCAAATCTCCCAGCTTCAATAAGCCTTCGTCAAATTATAGATGAGTCCATGCTCACACCAGTAGCTAATAGCTCTCTTTGAAGTTCTCTACTTTTTTTGTAAGGATTCACTGTACTATTTCAAGCAAGAAATTTGTCTGTTCGAGGTGTGGTCTTGCATTTGTGTCCACATTTACCCTAGCATTTTGGAGACATTTTTCCAAAATTCTTTTGCTGATTAATAATCCTAGAAACACTATATTTTCCAACTGTAACTGCTGCAGCAATATCCCTCACAATCATAGAATTATGCTAACTTAAGGATAGCAATTCTAGTCCTTTTCCTAGGATTGTAGCCCGTTTCTTAAACACACGACTGAAGGAGACAATTCACACAAGCGTCCACTTCTTACAGCAAACTGAAGCACAACTGAAAGAAAAAATTTTCGACTTGTCATGATCATGTGGTCAAACCAGTTTAGACTAGTCAAGGGCAGTCACTCGTTGTAAGAAAATGTGGTTGAAACCAGTTTGAGGCAAAAAGTCCCCGAGAAATGAACAATTAGCTTTAAAAAAATGTTTGTCCCAATTAATTTTCATTAATTTAATATCTGCATCACTACTTATACTTTAAACCCTCTGAATATTGTTACATAAAATGTTACAAAATCAATTAATGTTAAAATACTGCATTTATACTATTAAGGTGACTACCTAACTTCGGACCCAATTTTTTTATAAAAACAAATTTTTGAAACAAATTGAGTGTTTTTAGGAAGAAAAATAAAAACAAAATATGCAAATACATGAAAATTTTTAAATAAATATCGTACTTTTAGAAAAATTGGTTGTTTTCAAGAAAATTTTACCAAATTTTTACTAAAACGGGTAACACTGTATAAAAATTTCTAATACAATTATCATAATTTTCTTTGTACACAACATACATATTAAGGTGCTCTTCAAAATAAACCAAAATCTAAGAGAAATATTAAAAATGCTCGCTAATTTTCACTACTTTGAAAAAAAAACATAATGTTATTTATCGATCCATCACAACTAACCGGAATATTTCGTAAAGTAAAATTTGCAGTTTGGCAACAACTTCAGATTTGTTCACATTCTTCTTATAAAGGTCACATGTTAAAATGAAATGCTGAAATTTGACTGAGTTTGCTATTATACAAAAAAATATTATTTTTACAGTAAAATTAACTGCTACTAGTGGGCTTCCTTAATTTTAATTTTCTGGTATGATTAATTTAGCTCATATATAGGAATGTTAAAATGGGGAAAAAATTCTATAGGTAAAAAAAGAATACACATTGATTTTGATAACAATCTCTTGTGTACAAATTCAAGTTCTTACAATTTTTAAAAGTATTTTTTAATACTTTTTTGGAATATATTGTTATGCATAAAATTGCAACGAGCTCTTAAAACCTTTTTTTTAAAGTACTCTTCGAAATTATTGCTAATAAGGAATTTTCTGCGATAATGTTGTAGAAAATTGTTGCACATCTTTTTTTAGTTTTGTATTTTGATATTCTTATATTATTTTGAAAAAAAAATTCAGAAAATATAATCTCTTTTATGGTATATTTTTATAGTTATACTTAGATTTTAATACCACTGCTACTTCCAAAATATAACTACTGAATTCTATTCAAATTAAATGACATTAAGTTTGATAAATAAATGTAAAAAAATTAAATTTTTTGAAGAGTACAAAAAACAGACGTCATTGAATTTTCGTGGTGATTAAGAAAAATATCTATTTTGAATAATCAACTATGGTTTTGACTCTTTATGAAATCTTTCACACACACAGAGATATGACTGAAAAGTATGGCTGTGGAGAAATCTGAAAGTTTTTCAACAGATGTTATTTTTCTACCAAATTTTATGAAAACTTCCCTATAAAAAACTGAGGTTAAATTTTGAAACATAATTTGATACTTGGGAAATTTTTGATATCAAAAAGAATTTTGTTGCTGACGTAGTCTTGGCAGCGTTAAAAAATTCTCAAAAATGCATGCTAATTGTGCACAAAAATTAATTACACACAAAAATGGAATCGCTCAGAGAAAGGCAATAAAAGAAGTGAAACTTTGGAGCGGTATAACAGCAAGATATGAATACGTGATCGGAAAATGAAAATAAGCCATTTGATAATTTTTAAATGCAGAAAGTCGTTTGCACTTTATGGAAATGATTTTGTAATACATTTTCTTATTTGAATTTTGAGATAAAACTTTGGGAAAAGCAAGATAATCATCTGCTAATAGTTTCTTTTGATTGGAATGTAAAATACAATATTTATTTTAAAAATTGTTCCTATATATAAAATTAACAGAAGACTCGAAGGTTACGTAACTGTACTTTTCGAGGAGAAATATTTATATCAACAAATTATAAAGCAATGCAAAAATCTCGGTTATTGCATTTCAATAAAAGGTATTATAAAATATTAAACTCGAAAGTTAAAAAATATTTAGCTGAAAGTAAAAATGAAAGGAGGACCCCAAAACTTCATCCTAAGATTGTTCAAATGGGAGCAACTATCAAGAAAATGAAGTCTCTGATCCTCAAAGAAAATCCTTACACTCAAAGATTCATTGCATCGAAACTAGGAATGTCTTCCGGTGCTTAATTAAAATCCTTCACAAAGATTTGAAGTTAGAAAAGATGTTTAAACCCAAAGTTCGTCTCTTTTTTTAAAAAATATTGCTGAAAGAAAACCAAAATTGTAAAACATTATATAAAAAACACCGAACTGCTGAAGAAGGGAAATTTGGGATAACACTCGATGAGCCATTGTTCAAAATTACGAGCTCCGTCTTCTGTATTTCTTGTGTTGAAATAAAGCAACATTAATTTGACCCAAATCAAGCAAAAACTTTTAATGTTTGATTATTATTATCTATAGCATGTAAAAATAACTTATTAGCGATTTCTGTAATAAAGATAAATTTTTCATATGCAATGTTCTCTTTAAGAAATAGATAAAATTTTCTCCGACATGCTAAATATCAGGACAGTAAGATATCTTAAGATGATTATATGCCATTTCTCAAAACATACGCACTTTAATGAATATCTTTTTATACGAACAACTAAAAGGAAATGCGTATTGCAGATGCCTTATGGATTGATCAAAGCAACACCAGGGCAAGTGGAGAAGAACCTCTGTCAAGTGTCGAGATAGACACGTCACTCCCTGTTTGAATTTACTCTCCATGATGGCGGAAATTCTATAGATTTAACGTGTATCAGCTCCAATCCTCTACACCAGTGATTCTTAACCCTTTTTAGTAGCGGTACTGTTTTGACAATTTCAAAATTTGGTGGCACACTAGCAATAAAATAAGTTAAACAGAATTTTTCTTATCTCTATAATACACTATTTAAAATACTTTATAATAGTTTTCAAAGTTCAAAAAATAATAAGTACGACAAAGACAACAATGTTTATTGAATAAGTAATAATTAATTAATTAGAAGAACATTAGAACTACATTAAAAAAATCTCGATCTTTTTTTCATCTATATATTTGTTAATGCTGAAAATCCGAATTCACTTAAATACGATGAAGAAAATTGTAGCAATATTTTTAAAGCTTTATTGGCTGTTATGAGATAATCGCCTCTAATTTTAATCCAAAATGAATTGACGCTTACGAATGTTTTAAAATTAAATCTCGATTATTAAACAGCGAAATTAGTTTTTCCTTTAATTCAAAGTTAAATCATACAGATCTATCTGTACATAAATAAATTGCGAACCCATTTAAATTTGTTTTTATATCCATGTAAAGATAAGTTAAATATACCACGAATACTCTTAGTTTATTTCTATAAAACAGCCGAATGATTCGGTTCCGAATTTTATTATTTTTTTTCGCAGAGTATAAATAATTTTTAAAAAAATTGGTGGCACACAAAAGTGCCGTGGCACGGTGGTTGAGAATCACTGTATTTCGCGTTAGGTCATAAATGGCACCTGAACTGCAACCCATGACTCGACGATAATTATGGCTGTCACAAGTTCATGACCACTCGCTACCACAGCCATGACTTTTCTACCATTTATGTGCATAACATATAATATTGTTATGTAAACTTTCAACTCTGTTTATTCCGATTTTACCAATCTTTTTCCGGATCTTTACTGATTTTAATTATTTTAAATGTAATTTCAAAATGATGGCGACTTTGTACCTTTATATTAAAAATTTATAACGTTTAATGATGAAAGTGATGTTCATCTTATAGATTTTCTCTTGAATGCATTGTTAATAGAACAAATATAATCACCGTTTTTCATGTTTTTAGGAATTTTTAAAAATTATCATGCTATATAATGTATTAAGGTTGGATTTTGGCTTAATGCATGGTTACTTAAGCATGATGTCTTGAAGCTTTACAGAAATCAAACCCATTAGTGTTTTATATGAGGAAAAAAAGCATTTTTCATTATGAATTTGTTAATGAAAAATTTTCGAATCATTTACTTTTCAAGAAATTTTGGAAAAGAAATTGAATCAATCAGACATGTCAGAGAAGAACCATATTCAAGTGCAATAAAAAAATAAGCATATTTTCCGCATAAAATGTATGCGCTAATATTTTTCATACACACAGGCAGAATAACAAAAAGAATCAAACTCCATTACCGTATCAGAAGTAAAGATGATGTGCCACATATTAAATAGCAAATAAAGAGCAATGGTCACGATACGTATTTATGTTTGCGATTAATAAAAGAGGTTTCCGAACCTGAGCTTCCAAAGTCTATAATCACTAAGAGGTTAGCATTAAAATAGATTTCAGAATAGCTACACTCACATAAAGAGTGGAACCATTATGCAGCTTTTCTATTCTCTACTTAAATAGCCTTCGTAATCGTGATCATTACCTTAAACAATTGCGTTTGCCTTAACCGCACCTACTTTTAAAGAGGAAGTTGAAAGAAAGGAAAAAGCTCGTATATTATATGAGGTTCATATTTGTTTTCGGATTATTATCTTAGTGAAGTTGTTACACACAATCTTTTCTAATCTTTGTAATTGTTGAACAGAAAGGCACAGATTCTTCATGCTAATATTGATTTCTTTATTTCAATGTAATCACTTGAAGTATCAAAGTTGGGTATTTCTCTGAAGCTATTTTCTTAGTTTTAATGATATAGCGTGGGCAGAGATCAGTGATACAGTTGAATAAGTTAGTATTTTAATTAACAATATTTTTTTAATTTTTGCAATGTTTATTGAAATTAGGAATGTAATTTTTTGTCTTGTCAAATATCTGAAAAAAAATGTAGTCCAAGACTGCCTTATTTGTACCGATTCCCTTTTAACTCTGGAGACTTTAAATGTATTTTTTCTTCTATTAACATAATCGTCAGGATTCAAAAACAACAACAAAAAAACCCCCTAAGAGATAAAAACATCTTGGTTGCTTTTGCATTTGTTCGTGTACACACCGGTGTTTTTGGAAATGAATTGATCAATTTTCTTGCAAAGACAGCAACAAAACCTGCGAAATTGACGTTACCTAAACACTTTCATAAGAAAATCATGAGAGAAAGTATAGTGGAGTTGTGGTAACAAGAATATATCATTTCAAATAAAGGGAATTTAGCCAAGATAATTTTCCCTTCCCTTAATGATACATACTGTCATGCCATCGTTTTTTTCTAATTACAAAATGACCTAATTTCTCACTGGACATGATACTTTAAAAGTTATCTCAAAAGATTTGAGTCCACCAACTTCCTGTGACTGTAGCGTTGGCGGTAAGGAAAATATTGAACAAGTGCTTTTATGTCCTAAATTTGTTGGTGAAAGAAAGATTATAAAACTGACTCTTAAAAGCATTATTATCAATAGATATCCAGAATTTTTCGACTTGTTTTTAAGAGAAGCGCCTTTGGCAATTTTTGTAAATTTATTATAAATAATTATAATCATCCATTACTTTTGAATTTTTCCTCTTTTGTTTTTACTTATTGTAATGTGTTTCATACTTCTATAAGCTCCATGTGAGTTTTGTGATACACGGGAAATTGTGTTTTCAATAAAAAGATATCTTTTGGGCAAGAATATTTCCTTTTGATACATTCATTCTTTCTTTGCGGAAAATCTTTTCCTAATTTGGGGAAGCGAGTTCCCAGTTCATATTTCTCGTTTCTTTGTTTATATGATGTAAAATTATAAAAAGAACTCTTGAATTATTTCTATAGTTTGTTATTTCTGTTACGTGTTATAAAAAGAAAATTTTCTGTGTCCTTACATCGCTAAGCATCAAGGAATTTGCAAATTTTAAATTTACTGACAATTTAAAGGACAGCGGTTTGTCTCACATTTACAATCGAACTTATTTCATTTTCAGAAAAAACAATGTCAAGTCTTTTTGCAACTGTAAGTGAAGGTTTCTTCTCATTACAATAATTACGCAACAGTACTGTCTATGACAAAATCAAATAAACAACTGGCGATAAACGAGACAGGTAAGTAGAATGTCTCCTGCAATCGACTCATGAAATGTTTCCATAATATGCACAAATAAAGAAATGTGTTAAAATACTGAAAACTGACTGGTCTTAAGCCTTTGCAAGCAACTGTACAAATTTTAGCTAGTAATACCAAAAGCTTTTGTGTGCAACATGTTAATAATGATTGCAGTAATACCCCGAACTCACGCGGTAGATGAGACTAAGTGATAACCGTGTATAAGTCGGGGTATAATCTATACTAATAAAAGAAACTTTTTGACTGTGTTTCACCTATACCGCCCAAACTAAGCAACCCAGAAGTATATAAGACTTGGCACATAGTTATTCTAGGTCCTAAGAGTGTGCACTAGGAAGAGTGTTTTTCGAAATTCCCTTTAGATTTCTTAAAATTAAATTTTTAAGCGATTTTTCCATTTTTTTTCAACAACTGAGTTTTTAGTTAGTTGTTTTGGAAACAGTCTCATTTGTTTTGCTTATCCATTTGATTATTCCGAACCATTTTTACATTCAACGCATTTTATCCTTTTACGTAATTTTAAAAAAGGATGTAATTTAATTAATGTTATAATTTCTACTATATTCTAGGTTACTTCATATTTATTTGTTTATTTTATTCATGTTTAAATTTTTTATATTTAAAATTTTCCTTTTTTAAATAACCCTTTGATTTAAATTAATGCAATAATTTCTATTTTAGTTTCACACAGTTTTATGTTTGTTTATTTTCTGAACTGTAATTTTCTTGCTTATGATTATGTGATACCGTGACTCAAAAGTCAGTTTTAAAGTCAAAAAATTATTTGAAGCTTTTTGTAAACAGAAGCTTGGATAATGAGGTACTTATGTTTTAGTATCACCACAGCAAAACTGGTCTCATGCGAATCACACCTTGATACCAAAACAACAAAGAGATTCTAACATATTTTATACAAAATCGGTCAGATTTTGTCGGAAAATGACGCGATTCGTGAAGTGCCAATATGCTAAAAATGATTTGTGAAGCTTTTTGTAAACAGAAGCTTAGATTATGTGGTATTTATGTATTAGCGTACTTAGGCTACAATCCATCTGTACCCAGCTCATTAATAAGTATAGCGTAAAACTAAGTTATCGCCTGAATATTGGTACATTTCAGCAGTACTTCTTGCCTACTTCCAACTGCATATCATGACCATTTGGTCAAAAAAATAAGTACTTGTGTATTATCGCAGCCTATTGGCGGCATTATATGAAACGAAGCACACTGTTGCCAATTCAGCATGGACGACACATAGGAAATGACTGTTGCCAACTTGGCGAGTTATTAATAGAGTTGGCAACTAACTATACATAAGTACCAAACCTTCCTATGACATTTCGGTTCTTACATATTATCCCAACCTATTATCGACATTACGTGAAACGAAGCGCATGGTTGCCACAATTTAGCACGTACAACACATGCAAAGTTTTGAACGTTGGCATTGGTGCGATAAAATGTAAGTAACAACATTTCCTCCCATTGAAAAAGAAAAAGGATACTGCTTTTCCTGATACTTACATATTAGAGTAACCGCAGCCAAAGTGGCACTTTTTTCACCAAAATTTGACTTTTTTTTCTCATATAAAACACATAAGAATCTGTTTTGATATTGTGGTGCACATTTTGCTGCAGTGATGCCAATACGTAAGTACCTTTTTCCTTTATTGGCAAATTCCATGACTTTCAATTGTAACAGAAAAGTAGAAAAATGTAACTAAAAGAAAATGACACTCAATTCAAACTAATTGGAATTAACATATTGTCAATGGTGTGATTTAAGTTAAAATTTCTATTTACATATAAAATTTCTTGATTTTTTTTTCTTCTGAGCTGCTTATGGTAGTTTCATCAAAATCAGACCTTAATTTATCTATTTAAAGTAGCTGTTTGGTTTGAATTAATATTATAATTTCTACTATGTGTAAGGTTACTTTTATATTTACTTGTTTTTTTATCTTATTATTTATCTTATCTTATTTTATCGTATTTATCTTAAATATTGAAGATTTTCTGTTGTGTGTTTCTTTTGTTGTTCAAAACTGTTTATGGCAATTTTATCAAAAATTGGGCTTTAGATAACGTTTTAATTTAAATTAATATTATAAAACTAGCTGTATGACCCAGCACTGCACAGGCTTTCTCTACTTTTATAAGTAAAAGCTTGAGCAAAATATACTTTTTTGAAATATCTTTGCATTGCATGGGCTATTGCAGTGCATATTTTTCATAATCAAAAAATGTTAACACTCATATAGACATTTATAAAATAAATGTAAAACATGACAAATGAAATTGATAAAAATGTCTATTTTATTTTTTAAAATATTTAAAACTACCTTTTTTTTTAAAAAAATTAAAGATCATCAGTTCTATTATATTTTTCAAAAATAATGTATGATTAATCAATGTTTTGTTTATTATTTTACGTATGTGTGTAAAATGTTTTTCATATTCAAGAAATATTTTTATAAGAAGTGGTATGTAAATGAAAAATTGTAATACGAAATTATTTTACGTTCAGTAAAATAATGAAAAATGTTCTCTGAAATTAAATTTACTTTTGTAACTTTAGAGAATCTTGCTTATTATTGTAGGTACCGTAATTATATGTGATACAAAGACTCAAAAGTCAGTTTGTCAGCTGAACAATAATTTGGGGCTTTTTTAAACAGAATCTTAGATCATGATTACCTATTCATGACACAAATATCAAAGGATTTTTTACAATCAATGAAACTACACCATCACTTCTTGCCTGCTTTTATTCTCATGTCATGTCCATTTGTTCACAAAACAAACAAACAAAAAAAACTGTTCGAAAAACTATGAATGCGATTAAATGCACAATGAAGTATTTTTCTTCTGACAATCTGTTCTTAGTGCTGATTGTATATATAAGCATGCATTGTAAGTATTTTTACATATAAATGTTACATGTTTTACATATCTATGCCCTTTTCTGTCGTTGAAAATAAAGATTATTGCTATTCTTCCTTCATCAGCATATTCAATGTTTTCTTCGTTATAGAAAAATATTGCTTAAAGTATAGCAGAAAGGAAATGACACTAAATTCAAACTAATTGCTCTCTTAACATATTGGTAGAATTGTGAAGATAATACTTCCTATTTATGAGAAACCAGAATGTACCATGTTTTTTTTTTTGCATGTCACTGTTGAATGTTTGCACAGAAAAAAGATGCACATTGAAAAAATTTTCTCATATTTCCCTCTGGATTTCTTTAAAATTCAGTGTTGAAGTGATTTTACATCTCATGCCATCGTGGTTTAATGTTGCTTTCGATAATCTGTTCCTCATATAGTTTCTTGGAGATCATATGCATATTTTATGTTATACTGTCCATGTATGATATATATATATTTCACTTATCATTATAGCTATTTATCATTGTATGCACTCATTCGTTTGCTCTTTGCAATAAAATTATAATTTTTATAGAAGTATTGCAAAAAAGTATTGTCTCATTAATTAATTTTTGAGCAACATGGTTTATTATTTGTTTCATTCGGTACCGTTGTTGGTTCTGGACTATTTCAACGGGGACCTGTTTTATCCGTTTTAGGTGAATTTTAATTTTAGTTCCTACTAACTAATTTTTTTAGTATTGAATTACATCTAATTTTCTTTTGCACTTTAAAATTCAGAGTTAATGTAATTTTTGTAGTGTGACATTATGGTTTTTAACTTTCCTTCTTACAATCTGTTCTTCACGTAGATTTTTAAAGATTTTATGCATGTACATTTCTGTGATATTTTCTTTGGTTGAAAAAAGATGATTGCTTTTCTTCCTTCATCAGCAGATGCTGATCAATGCTGAACATCAAGAAAAATATGCGCAGTTATTTAGACTCGCATTCCAATGGTGAAATGAATAAAAAAAATGGACAATCTCGAACAATTTGTTGATACTAAAGAAACAATGCAAAGAAAATATCAGATTACCGTAAAATCCAGCATATAATGCTCACCTATACTTTTGAGCTGCATTTTTTTAATGTTTGTTATGTTCGCCATTTAATGCACACCCTCTTTTTTACAAAGAATCCTGAAATGCACATATGCAATGCTCTCATGTTTTGAAGTCATTATTCCAAGGTATAGATAAAAATAATATACTTCTATATAGAATTACAACCCTTTAAGTTCATAAGGAGTGTCATTTCTTTTAAATAAACAGTATTTCAATATTTGTAGAAGCCTTAATTTTTTTCTATTCTCATCTATTTTATTTTTAAAGCTCTTGAAACCATAAATTTCAAATTAATTTTTTGTGCTTAAAGGGGGCATTGTATGCCGGATTTTATGGTATGTAATAAATTTTCTGTTATTTTTTGTTGTTGTTGTTCAAAACTGTTTGTGGCTGCGTTGTTTAACGTTCCTTCTGACAAAAAATTCGTGTAGTTTTTAGCTAATTATACATAAAAACATATGCATTCTATACCTTTTTTACACATAAATACATTGCTATAATATTTTCTTTCGTTGAAAATAAAAATGTTTGTTATTCTTCCATCGGCAAATTCAATGTTTTCTTCATTGTAGAAAAATATTTCTTGGAAGTACAACAGAAAGAAAAATGACACTAAATTCAAACTAATTGCTATTGACAGATTGGTAATATTGTGAACCATGTTTTTTGTATCACTGTTTATGGCCTTATGATTATGACCGATAAAATCTCATCTTTGTTTTAAATTTAAAAAATCAGAATTTTTTTTAACAAAATGCTATTTGCTGAACTATGACGAGGTGGACCTTGAAACAATAATCTCATATTTTCCTTTGGATTTCTTTAAATTCAATGTTGACCTGATTTTTTTGTCACAATTTAATTTTGCTTCTGACAATCTTGCAATTTATAAATATATCATTTGTGATAAAAAAATTTTTACAGAAAATATATGCACCTTGAAAAGGTTTTCTCATATCTCCTTTTGGATTTCTTTAGTATTCAGTGTTGATGTGATTTTACATCTGATGGCTTACTGTTGCTTCTGATAATCTGTTTCTTATGTAGTTTTTTGGAGATCATATACATATTTTATATATTAACATACTGCCCATATAATATATGTATATATTTCAATTATTACTATAGTTATTTATGATTGCATGTACTCATTTGTTTGCTCTTTGTAATAGAATTACAATTGCCAATAGAAATATTGCGAAAAAGTATTGTTTGAATAATTAATTTTTTAGCAAGATGTTGTATTGCTTGTGTGTGTATCATTCACACAGTACTGTTGTTGATTTTAGATTCTTCCCATTAATATTTTAGATAGATTTTTTTTATTTTAGTTAATACTAATTTAATTATTTTGGTATTGAATTACATCTACAATTACATCTATTGAATTACAATTACAGTATTGCACCGTTCCTCATGCAATACTAATTTATTTTTTTCCCTGTTGATGGCTTCCTAATATTTCTTATTTATGATATTGTTTTGTTAATCAGTTTATCATGATTAATCTTTTCTTTCGGTTTATCTTTTTCAGGTTATTTCGCCCATAGAGTTCAATATATTACTCTTCTGATATAATTTTATTTCTATTTGCATTTAGTCATTTCTGTTTACTTTATAGCATGCTAAAATTTCCTCTTATATTCAAAAACATTTGTTTTTGTTAAATTATTATTTAATTTGAGGCCACACACACAAATTGTACTTTGTTTAAAATATTTATAATTTTAACATTGTTTAAAAAATATTATAATTGCTATAATTGGGGAATTTTTTATGTTTTTGAAACTTAACCCATGCGAAGAACGAGCATTTCACCTTGTATATAATACATAAAATATATCATAATTATTTATAGAAAAATACTTTATAATTAATATAGTAAAATTAATATATATCTTTCTTTTGATTTGATTATTTTACAAATTTTTTAAAATTTTTAATAATCTTTATCAATAAACGAGATTTTTTACTTTACAGCCATTTTTTAAGCAAATGGTATGTCACAACTAATTGCTCAATGAACATTTTTTAATCAATTTTTTTATTTCAAAACCTAAGAAGGAAATTATTGTTATGTAACGATTGATTGAGTAAAGGAAAATCGAAACCCCTTTTAATATTTTAAGCTCTATGAAAATAATTATTGTCAAAATAAGGAATATGTTAGTTTTGCATAATATACTTTTTTCTTCAGATACATGTTGAACCCTTTATCGACCGCATTAAGATTTACTGCAGTTTTTTTAATGCAATACTTTTTTTGAATCACTACATTGAAAACTAAGGGATATATACATAAACAAAAAAATCCACTTTGGGAACTTTAATTAGTTAGAGCTAATTAATTAATTAAAGATATTCAACTGTAAAATTAATTACACACACTGTCCACTTAAAACAAATAGTCAAATCGTTTTCTAAGGTCTTCATTAACATAAAAAAAAAAGGTCTTACGTTTTGACATTTACTATTTTTTCTGAACAAAAAAAACAATCTTCGCTATCCACAGAAAACGCAATTTCTGCTTAAAGCTATTCACCTTCACCACTAAAATACTTATCATAGAACCCGTGCTGCCATATATCTTGAAAGAGTGGATTTCAAAGAATGTTCCTACCAAGTATCGTCAGAGTATTCGTAAAAACGGTTATTCTATGCAATTTTAAAGTGGGTGGTACTTATAAGTACCTTCGGTTAATAAATGATTTACTAAACACAGTGGAATGAAAAACAAAAATTATAATAAAATACTAAAATATTTTTATCAGACAGTATTTTTTTTGAATGTTTTTTTAGTGAATGTAAATATATATATATTAGGTTTTTTTTACACTTACATATGTTTAATCAAACATTCAAACGATCAGAAAAAAATCA
Source organism: Trichonephila clavipes (assembly GCA_019973935.1). NCBI lineage: Eukaryota > Metazoa > Arthropoda > Arachnida > Araneae > Nephilidae > Trichonephila > Trichonephila clavipes. The sequence goes on along the minus strand of BMAU01000244.1, from coordinate 314,231 downwards.
TCAATTGCTATCTGTAAGATTTTCCATTCATCATTTATAAATAATGGGGGTGGGGGGAATTGCACTACACCAGCGTTTCTCAAACTGTGGGGCACCCTCCCCTTGGGGGCATGATAACTCTACGAGGGGGCGTGAGCATATTGAAAATCGCAAACAAAAGGTTATTTAAAAACTATTAATTTACTGAAAGTAAACAAACAAAATACTTTCTGATATAATAAAATATGAAATACACATTTACACTGATATAATACTTATAATTGTATGAGTATTGTACAATGTATATTTTATTATTAATTTAATACAAAGTTAAGAACAGGTAGATAATTATCAGTGACTCCGCGGACTTATATTAGCACTTATCTTGATTATTTGTACTGTTTATAATTAATTCCTTGACTGCTGATTTAAAGTTACGCGACTCGCTTTCCAATGCCACCTTTTTCTACATAGATGAGTGTATTTTGATTTTTTTTAGGGGTAGGTGGAAGAGAAAAGGAATAAATAAGCAAATCCTCTGAAATAAGTAAATTCTTCGCAAATATTGTCAAGGTCCTTTTTCTGCATTCCAAATCCTTCGAAATAATTTTATGGATAGCACTGCACAGAAAAGATCGTACTTCGGTAAGACGTATATATACGTTCAGAAAATTAATGCTTTGGCTCAGCGTGACGTTTATATGCGTCGTTGGCACAAAAGAGGTTAAAGTCGTATTGTAACTTTAGTGTCAAAGTATAGAATTATTTAATTCAATACATTGCTATTGTATAAAGGGGGGCGATGAAAATGATGTTTGAGTAGTGGGTCGCGTATATTGAAAGTTTGAGAAGCACTGCTTTACACTAAAAAGTAGCCATTAACGCCAGACTATAGAAAGATAAAAGAAACGTGTCTAACAATGGGAAGATGTGGAAGAAATTTCGAAAAAATGAATTATAATGACGTTAATATAGAAATAATACATACATACAACAGGAAGTGCTGACAGCTAGAGAAGGGGAATTGCCATGACAATATGTTACACATTCAAAAATCTTCATGCAACGTAGGTGGTAAATGAAGGGGAAAGAAACCTGTCTGACAGTAAAAAGAAGTCAAAAAATTTCAAAAAAGGGAATTTTAATGACATCATTATAGCAATCACTCACATCGTACGCGTACACACCCACACAAAAGTACTGGCCTCATGAAGGAAAGAGGAAATTAACGTGGAAATTAAGTTAAACATTCGGTAAAAGCCAGTGCAATGCCGGGCTAAGCAGAGGGAAAAGAAACAAAAAAGTCAAAGTAATTTCGAAAAAAAAATGGCAGTGCTGACTTTGTGAAGGAAAGGGTAAATTTATAAAAGTAGAGAAAACCCGTGCAACTCTGGGCCATGCAGCTAGTTTCTCATATAAATAATAATTTAGAAAAAAATGCTCACACAATAAATTCTTAGGTAACCCACATTCAAATTCGCAAACCAAAGTTATTTAGATGTGTAGAAGGTTTCATAAAATCTTAGCAAGTAGTCCGCCTGCTAATAGATTTTTTCTCTCGCAGCATGCTAATACTTTTTTATTCCTTGTTTTGTAGAAAAAATACGCTCTTTGTTGGAGTATAAATTTTCTAAAATTTGTAACCTTTTTCAATTAAATGTGAGCCCTTCTGTCCAATTACCAACTGTTATTCGATCTCCTTATTGAACTGGGTCTAAGGACTCTTCAATGTCTTGCTCTATCTCATGCATTTCTGTGAGCTCATCAATTGTCAGCTCCTTATTGTGGGAATCCAGCAATTCTAGAACACTTTTGAATTTGTTAGCCTGGAAAAATCGAAAGTTTCTTCAATCACATTATAAATTTAATCAGGATCTGGAACTAATTCCGTCTGAGTTTCAGTGATGAATTGAAGAAAAAAAAGAATTGACAAGATTTGAAAATTGCTTAACTCCGAATTCCCGTAAATCGAGGTATTAATGTACATAAAAAATTAGTCTGTTTATATTTCACTTATTTCATTTAAAAGCAAAGAGAAGATAGTAAATAAATTGGTTTTCAGAAGTCTGTATTTCAAAATTCTTTGAGTGAAAACTCCTATAATTTCTCAGGATTATGATTACGAGAAATTTATAGAATTGTACCACACTTTTTCTCACAAGAGAAGCAAGGAATGCTATAATTCTATATTACCTGAACTATACATGAAACTATTGAACCAATTAGCTGACATTTAAACGCGTCTATGCCTTTGCAAATAATTGCATTTTTAACAATTTGCTGAAGAAAGTTCCCCAAAGGAATAAGTTAAACATTTTTTTCAATTTACCAAACTCTGACTTAGGTTCAAGATTTTTAAATCCCTTGCGTTAAATCGAACAAGATAATTTAAGGAAGGACAGAATTCTAATTATTTTTCAATTTATATTTAATTTCGGTGAAATATAGACTGATTTGAATTGAAAAACAAAGATTGAAAAAATGATCAGTTATTTTAAGACGAAATTATCAAATTTTAAGTCAGCTGCAGAGTGCCTTTTTTATTTAAATATATCAAAATGTTAAAAATTATCTACTAATGCATGTATATAACTTGTAGTTTCTGTGATCCGTTGATCAATGTGTGATTTTATTTAAACAGCTCAGTATGTATCTCAACTAATATAAAATATCAGCGTTGATAATTGGCGCGTTTAATGTGAAAAATTGTACTCACCACTGAATATTTCACACCGATTTAAATTCACACTTCCTCTTCAAAGTGAATGCAACGTCTATTTTGCTACACATTTTAAGCAGATTATTTGTGCTGAACTTAACACATTCAGTACGTCACGATGTTTTGAATTTCAAACAATGGATGTTTATTCAGCCACTGGATGTTAGCGGATGAATTTAAGCGTATGCATAAACTTAACTCCACTTGAAAGCTATGTAAAGAGTGTTTTTTTTTTGAGGTACAGAAATTTAAATTGCAATAAAACAACGATGTATTATTCGATTGACATGAATTTTTTTTTATTCGAAAGATAATCTTGTGGCATTACATTTTAAATATGATTTCTGGCATATGACTGCCACGGCTGGCTCGGATGTAGTCCAATCTGGACGTCCAATTTTCGATGACTTTTTCCAACATTTGTGGCCGTATATCGGCAATAACACGGCGAATGTTGTCTTCCAAATGGTCAAGCGTTTGTGGCTTATCCGCATAGACCAATGACTTTACATAGCCCCACAGAAAATAGTCTAGCGGTGTTAAATCACAAGATCTTGGAGGCCAATTCACAGGTCCAAAACGTGAAATTAGGCGGTCACCAAACGTGTCTTTCAATAAATCGATTGTGGCACGAGCTGTGTGACATGTTGCGCCGTCTTGTTGGAACCACAGCTCCTGGACATCATGATTGTTCAATTCAGGAATGAAAAAGTTAGTAATCATGGCTCTATACCGATCACCATTGACTGCAACGTTGTGGCCTTCATCGTTTTTGAAGAAGGATTCCACCAGCCCATAAAGCGCACCAAACAGTCAGTTTTTCTGGATGTAACGGTGTTTCGACATACATTTGTGGATTAGCTTCACTCCAAATGCGGCAGTTTTGTTTGTTGACGTAGCCATTCAACCAGAAGTGCGCTTCATCGCTAAACAAAATTCGCTTATGAAAATCGACCATTACTTTCAAAATAAAATTGCACAATTTGAAAGTGTTGTTCAGGCGTGAATCTATTCATGATGAATTGCCAAACCAAACTGAGAATAAATCACTTGACAGCTATTAAATCGGTCGCCACCTTGGAAAGTAATGCCAACTTAAACTTCTATACCTGGGAAAAAACACTCTGTAAAATAATGAACATGAAGTCCTGAAAGATTTAACAAATGCATCGGACCCACTGCACAACAGTCCTTGGAAAAAACGAGATCCAAACTAAATACTCGTCGGTTTCAAGTTCGTTACTTAACACCAACTAATTTCTGAGTTCATAATCCAATTTTAAAGAATTCAGATAATTATATAGAGTGAAAATAGTTTAACACGAAACTGAGGGGGGACTGAAATATTTTTTCGTGTTAAAGGATTTTTCAATAAATAAATAAATAAATAAAATAAATAAATAAAAACATGTGTTTAACAAAAAAAGGTATATTAGAGTACATTTTATTTACATAGATATCTATACATGTATGTATTTAATAAAAATCCATGAAACAATTACATTCTCAAAAACTTAACGAAATTTATTACAAAATTTTCAAGTCTTTTTTGAAAAACAAAACATTCCTTTGAGTTTTGGGGGGGAAAATCTGATATTTTTCCTTGCATTGTCATTTTTAGCATCAAATTGTCAACAAATTGTTTGATGACGTCCATTTTGTTATTCCTTTCATCATTCGAATGCGCGTCTAAATAGCAGCGCATACTTTTCATGATATTCTTCATTTCGAATGACGTGAGAATAGGACCTGCATTATTCATTTCATTTTTCTCTTTGGAATCTATATCAATGATATTTTTTGAGTTTTGAACAAACTCCTAAATGTATTTTCTATAACTGGGGCTGTACACACATTATCATCATCTATTACAACGAATTCTTCCGATGAAACGGTTGGACAGTCCAATAATACAGAAACTTTCGCGAACATTTCGCTAAGAGACTGGTGTTTTTCGTATTCTGTTCATTCTCAGAAGGGCAATCATTTCGTGTTAAGCGATTTCCGTTTCGTGTTGAAAGAAAAAAATGCATGAAAATACTTAGTAGTTTGTCGGGATCATTGTATTTTTTCGTGCTAACCAATATTTCGTCTTAGGCGCTTTCACGTTAAAAGTATTTCACTGTACTTAAGCAATTCCTATTAAAATTCGAAAGTTTTCTTAAGAATTATTAGAAAGTAAATTACGGAGAAAAATTTAAGTATTATTTCAACTATCATCATTATCTTAAAAATGTTAAAAATATTTTATTGATCTTTAAATGCCTAATATTTGAATACGTTAATAAAATATTTATAAAATTCTCACATCATATTTCCGTTCCTATACTATTTGTTACTTCGTTATATTTTTAGAAGATAATGATGCAATGGGTCTCATTAATTATGTGATTTTAAAGATAATTTTCAAGGGGGAATTTCCTTTTGTTTTTACCGTTTCCTAATATTTTTAGAAATAATGTATATAGTATTATATATATTTAAATCAGTTATCCAGAAAAAGTGATATTCAAACTTCAGTTGCATCGTTAAGTAAATTGCAATGTACTTCATCACTTCTTAAATTAATAAATAAAATATAATTGTAAATCATTACGATTTTTAGAATACTTATAATTATCCAGAAAGGTTTACTAAAAAAATTATTATAATAACACACATATATATTTTTCTTTACATATTTTATTTTGTAAGTTTCAATGTTATATATGTCAATTTTTTTTGCCTCATAAAAATTGCCCATCTAGTATTCTTTTTTCAATTATAAATTTCTGATTTATAATCATATGTATGACTTAATATAGTCATTCCAAAGCAGATAATTTTATTCATATTGGTTAAAATTCAACATATTCTTCTGTTCAAATATAGGTTTTACTATCAGTATTCGGATATATTAAATATTGAATTCTAGAAAATAGTAAACGTCATTTTTCTTAATAAAGTAAATTAAATATCAACTATTTTGATAAATAACACTCATCATTTTTTCGACGTCTTTATGTTCAATTAAATGACGAAAGGGGCTGTGAATCGGCATTATACTTATTCTTTCAATGTTAACCAGACTTATAAAATTTTGCACATGCTTTTTCCCGATATGGAATATCAATTTGTGTAACATGTAGTTATAAGTATAATCAATTTTAAATAATATTGAGTTAGAAAAAAAAACTTATTTTTGATAGAATGAATAAATTCAAATATTGGAATATCTCAATGATTGGTCGAGCATCTCACCCTAACTTAAATGCAAAAATAGCTGATCTATCTGGTCAGTCAATCACAGAAGCTCCACTTGATACCCTAACTAATTCTAACTTTTTACATTTAAAACATTCTCTCTCTCTCTCTATAATTCGGACTCCTTTACTGCAACCGGATTGGCTAAGCATCACCCGCTCACTCCCTTCACGAAAATTTCATTCATAAAAATTCATGATTTTTTCGTCAGTTTTTAACTTTAATTTATAATTGTAATTTTATTCATACCGAAGTAACTCTTTTTTTATTAAGTTACAATAGTTATATATATATATTTAAATTTCTAAATATTATTATTTAGAAAAGGCAATTTTTAAAAGCGTTTAAATATCATCTGAAATGTCATGAAAGGAAGGTTCAGAAGAACTAAGTACTCCCACCTCCCCAAGATACAACTACAAACCTTTAAAATATCTAAAATGAGTATAAAAATAATTTCTTAGCATCAATTCATTTAATCAAGGGTTAGAGAGATTTAATACCGAAAAATTTCTAATTGTACTGTGGAAAAGATAGAATTGGAAGTATAGCATTTTTATTCTCTCTAGTGCAAGTATGGGCTAATTATACTTCTGAAAATAATTTGTTTGATTTCACATCATCAACGAAATAATCAAGAACACACTAAATGGCAATTTAAGTAGTGATATACTATTCTATTCGTTTTAAGTTTAACATTTTGTAGGCTTCGTTATAAAAAAAAATCTTCATTTAATGCTTTATTACGAGCTTTCCAATAACAAGTGGTTTGAGGCAAATGAGAAAGTAAAACTTTATTCTAAAAACTCTATGCGTCACTTAAATCTATGTGATTACGAGAGAGAGAGAGAGAATGAGTACCTTTTTCATTAATAAGTAGATCAAAAGCTTATTTTCAGTTAAATTTTATTATTTATTACTGAAATTCAATTGAAATGAATTTTACACAATATAATCAAGAAAGTTGTTTAAAATAATAAACTAATGAAAAGTTTTATATTGATTGTAAAATTCAACGAAATAAAGAGCTGGAAAATTCAATTATTGCATAAAATTTCCTTTTTATCTTTATTTTCTAGTTCTTTCGCAATGTTAGTTTATTTTTAAGAGTTATATGCACTAATAAAGGAATATTTAGCTGAATGCGGTACTCTTAGCGTTAAATACATAACAAAATCTCTCACCGGTAAATTTCCTAATTATAATTTAAAAAAAAAGCTTTTCTGGGCTAAAGTGGATGCTAATTACACTTTCCCTGTAATTAGTCTACAAGGAATTACCCCAATTATAGCATTTAATTTATTCAAATGAGTACAAATCACACACACGCGCTTTCAAAATTGGAAATTGTTCATTCGCTCTCAAATCCAACCACTTTAGTTCATAATCAGTGCACTCCCTTGTACGATATCAGGGAATAGCTCTTGTGAAAAGGAAGGTAGCTTTCAATTCATCACTCGAATACAAAAGCACCAGGTACCATGTCTTTTCTGAAAGTACATTGAAACCTTTTTCTATATCGAACATATCAGTTTGTCATCTACGTGATCTGAATAAAAAATCTGATTGCACTTTTGTTCATTTTTGTATGGCCGTCTGCCCATTTGTTGCTAAGCAACGGTGAGCCTTTTGTTTACTGAGATCAATCACGGCGGGGAATATAAATTTACTTAAAGAAGTTATTTTGGCTGAGAACAAGGGCCCAAAATTTTTGTTATATTAAACTGACAGATGCTGGCATGAAGTAACCGATAAGATAAAGGAGCATTCACAAGAGCAAGTGCATGGGGCTTTAGTCAAGTCAAGCAGTCAAGGTGAACTGATTAAACATGTAACTCAGCAGGCATTCATTCATTATTTAAATATTCATTTTAAATCATCAAACAACCGTAAAAAGTGCGGAAAATGACTCCAAGCTCTTGAGAAGGATTTGAAAAGTTAATAAGACGCCAAACTCTTTTTACAGTGCATTGCATACCATAATATCACATTTAAACACTTACAAAGGGCTCTTTCATAAGACGAGGCATTTTTTTGTCCATTTTGCAATCTATTCTAAAAAATGCTACCTTCAACAACATTCAAGATGTGACACAAAGAAAAAAAGTGTGTGTGCTTATGACCAGACGATAGAAGTGATAACTTCAAATTTTGTGATGTTATTTCAGGGTTTAGTAAGGTGAATAAAAAACAAGGAGATGTTTGTATTTTCCTATAAAATTATTTATTCATATGTCTGTATTCATAAAGTAATATTTTTATGCGAAATTTACAATCATATTTGGGAATTAGTTGTATTCTAAGAAGGAAACAATAGGTTTATGGTAGCTGAAATAGGTTATAAATCCTTTAGATTCAATATTTTATTTAAATATCTATAAAAAAAACTCCGTCAAGCGTTGTTCCGTACTTCCTTGTGCTTCATTTCGATCATTTGATATAATTAAATTGAATTTTGATTCTAAAAAATCAATTAAAGGTTTTGATTTGTCTTTTGAAAAAACCTACTTTAAAATTCCCACTTAAAATCATAGGTAATTTGTTCAGAAGACCCCATCCGGCTTTGTGCCTTTTTAATTATATTTTTTCTTGTATTTAAATTATTTAATGTAACTTTTTCTTAATACCTGTATACCTAATTTTATTATTTTAAATTTTTAATTGTTTTAATTTTTCTTTTAGACTCAAAGAGTATATTTAAGTAATGTCATTAATAAAACTATTTGTTCATTGCTATTCCGATTCGCTTACAAAAATATATTTTTATTCTTAAGATCACTGCAATTTTTCTAATGATAATAATACTATTTACTTAGTTCTATAAAAATTTGTCCTTTTTCTACATTTTATGTTTAATTTTAGTGAAGGATTTCTTTTTCTCTCTAAGCCTATTTTTTTAAAAAAATATTACGTTTCATTTTCATGCTTCAACTAGGATTAGAAAGAATCCCGCATTAATTCCCCGAGAACTGGGGTGTCCAACCCGCGGCCCACCTTGAATAATTTTGCGGCTCACGCGAGGTTCTTTACAACTTTACAAAATTCGACTATTTTGTAAAATATTTTTTTGTTTAAAAAGTGGGGGGTTGTAAAAAATAAATCCCATTACTGTTATTACTTTATCTCGCTGCTTCTGTTCCTGCGAATCTCTTTCTTTTTTCTAAATTGAAATTTATCAAACATAAATCGTGCTCAAACTAAACGCACGAAAATCTGCAACATCAATTACGTTACTCAAATACTCATGCATTGAGATCGACTTGCAAAAACTAAGTGAAAGAGTTGAGAAACAGATATCTCACTAATTAAATAAATTAAATATTATTTGACCATTGCATTATTATACTATCTATGTTTGTAAACATGAAAAACACAATGAAAACAATAATATATCAGTCTGTTTTAAATTTTCACTCCAACAAATGTTTGTAATGGATCCAAATCTAATATAAAGATATATATTTTTATATGCACCCGCGGGATTGTAAAGTTTTTCCGAAGTGGCCCGCGAGGTCATTAGCGTTGGCCACGCCTGCTCTAGAAAGAGGTGAAGGGGGAGGGACACTCAGATCGAAGCTAGGAATCTTATTTTTAATTTTATTGGTGGGGGCAAACTACTGGTTTCAGAGTGGCGGGGAAACATCCCTCCTTTCCTTTTTAGGGATATGTATATCCCAATGAAGACGAAAAAAGCCGAATGAGCGTTACATTTCCGAGCGTGGCGCTCATTCAAGTTCACTCTCCAACAAATCGCGCCAATAGAAGTTATCACTTCAAAAAACGAGACAAAGTGTGTAGCTTGAAAAAAGAGTGGAATTGGCAACAACTGTTTTGATGACGTCCTCCCATACACCTCCTCTATCCATGTGGCCAATTTCGCCTTAACCGATCACGTCAGTTACGAGTACTTCGTCATTGAGTGAACACGTGCAACTGCATTCTGCCGGAAAAATATCGAATCAACATCAAGCTTCCCGTGAAACTTAAGAAATCAGCCACGAAAACATTTCAAATTTCAACCGAAGCTTATGGAGATGAAACTTTGTCTCGTGCACATGTGTTTGAATGGCATAAATGGGTTTTAGGGTGAAGAGGCAGTGTGGAAGGTGAAGAACGTGCTGAGAGCCTAAGGCAAGCGATTACAGATAAAAAAATTGCCAAAATTCATGATATGAGTGGGTTCTCACTCACATCAGTGGTCAGACTTTTAATCCTCACATTTAAGTGCTAAAAAGATTTCGTGAAAAAATTAGGAAAAAAAAGCCAGAATTGTGGGGAGTGATAGTTGACTGTTGCACCAAGACAATGCACCCACTCAAACAGCTCTACCTATCAAGCAGTTTCTAACCAGCAAAAACATTACTGTGATGGGGCATTCTCCTTATTCACCTGATTTGGCCTCATGAGACTTATTTCTTACCGTTAAATCTTGCTTAAAGATAACCCATTCTACCTCAGTTAGAGGTAAAACGGAGAATCACCTGAAGGGCCTTCCAAAAACCTCGTTCCACAGAACTGTTACTAGCAATGGCAGCACCGAATGCAGAATTATGTGAAGGCTGAAGGGAACTACTTTAAAGGTGATAATGTCACGGAGAACTGATTCTGTACGTACAAGGATTTATTGGGCCAGTCTCGCTTTTTTTGTGTCACTCCTTGTATATTAAAGGTTTATAGGTATGCTTTTAAAATAAGTTACATGCTTCATAAAACAACTTGATACAATACTTGAAATACTTGAAACAAATGATACAATAATCAATATAAGTCTATTACACAGGAACCTTTCCAACTGTGCATGGAAAAAAAGATGGGATTTCTATAAATAGGTTGGTTGTCGAAATTTAAGAGGGGTTGATCAGGTAACAGATTGGTAAATAAAGAATAACATGTCCAGGTCTTGCCTTTCCAAAGACCGTGGAACAACTGCGTTAAATCTGTTAAGATTCATAGACAGTGGCGTAACGGAGAACATTTGAGCCCCCCTGCAAAGTCAGGTTTTGGGCCCCACGTGGAATTCTACAAAGGGTAGGCACTTGCGTCAGTCAGGCTTTGGGCCCCTTAGAACCCTGCCCCCCGCGATGCGGGGGGCGTACGTTACGCCACTGTTCATAGACCTCACTTTTGAGTTTTGATGAGTAGGATGCCCCTCAGGTGTCCTCTTCATTGCGGGAGTATAACTTAAAGTTGCTCTATCCTTCACCAACTGCTCTCGTTTTGCTTATAGTGTGACATTTACAAACAATCTATTAATTAATCGAGTTTTTAAGTATTCCTCGTCATTGTACTTCTGAATGATGAACCAAAATGTTAATATTGGGCATTAATTGAATTAAAAATTTCTTTTTTAAAACCTATCCTATAAACTTCAAATCCTTTTATAAAGAAAGGATATTAGAATATTTTAACAGAACATCAACAATTTCTTTAATCGGATTTTTGATGAAATAAAAAAGGATTCCGGTTCACATGAAATACAAGTAAAATCCCTTCCTATTTAGGAATTTTTCGCTTGATTGTTATTGTATAGGACCTTTAAATGAAGTTTTACGACAGATTCAAAATTTTTAATTGAATTTAGTGGTAAACAATATCAATAAATTGAAATTAAATGTTTATTGTTCATTGCATTATTACGAAAATCTCATTTTTAGGTGAAAATTTCCGTAATAGCTGCCTTTCAAAATTTCGCTGAAGATAAAACTAAAGAGAACTTAAAAGGCTTGGGATGCGCTAAAAATATAATATGACTTCTTTTTTAAAAATTGATGAATTTAAATTTTTCTTATATCAATCACACATATAGGTACTCCTAAAATATTTTAGTTTAAAAAATATCTGTTTGAAAAAAAAAAGTAAAAGGTGTATCAGAAAAATAATAGTAACTACTAAAATAGCGATGGACTTCTTTTAATTTTGTTCTTGCAATATCTTGCAAACGATTATATGAATCATTATTGTAAAGAGGTCATAATGTATCTCTGATAGATTGTAAAAAAACACTGAAAACAATACTTGTAAAATAAAAAGTATAATAAAAAACATAAATATAAAATATAGGAGTTAGAGGAAATAATTTTCGTAGTTTTTAGTTCTAGTGGTAAGTTTTTGAGTAATACGAGTAAATGAAATTGAAGAATTTTTAAAGGCAATTGTTTTAATACATTTCCGAAGATTTATCAAAGTGTTTTAATCCAATCGAAAGAAAAAATACAAAAAATACTCTTTCATATTAAGTTAAACCTAAAATAGTTCAAATAAATAGGATTAAGTATTCAATATAAATTTTTTAAAAATAACGTTCTTGTAACTTAATAACGACTTAAAAATAATTTGAATTTATTTCATTACCATAAAAACAATTTTTATCCCAAGATTATTAACGAAAACCTTTTTATTAATTTGAAAACTTTTTCACTGACAAAAACATGTCAATACCGAATAATAAATCGAACTTGTCTCTTATAGATTACTAGACCATTTTTATTGTGCTTGATGACTTAGTTTTCTAATGGTTGAAGAAATCGATATGTTGTAGATTAATCTTTCAATTTTTATTTTGGGTTAGCGTGTGTGTGTATGATTTCTACAGAAAAATTTGGTTTGATTTTTTTTTCAATTTGCGTGATACCAACGCTATACCAATGATAATTCTGTACCAAGAATGAAAAATAAATGAGTATATATAAATACACTAGCCGTTACCCACCCGCTTCACTGGGTATTTCACGATGTTGCATATATGTATACTGTTTACATATACATTAATTATTGATATCTATCATTAAGAATTCGATTGTATTGAAAAATATATTTATAGCTGTTACACTCTCACCCCTTCATATAAAAAGAACATAAATTATAATATCTAATTTCTATTTATATCTAAAATAGAAGTAGAAAGATTTTTTTCGCTCACTTAACCTAATAATCAAGTGGATTTCCACCAAAACAACTTTCAGTGGATCTCTACTCCATAAAATAAACATGCGTGCTGAATTTCAAGTCTAAATCTAACAGAGCAAAAACGGAATTTTTATCATCAATACCTCGTTGACAGCATTCTTAGCGGTTTCCAATTCAACAAAAGAGACATGCAAACCAAATTTTATTATTATAGTCTTAGCAGTTCAAAAACGGGAATTTTGTCTATCAATACACCCCAATAACTCACCCGCTTCCCCCTGGAGTTGATTTCTGTAAAATCCATTCTTAGTGGAACTCTATTCAACTATAAAGAAAAGTGCTCAACAAATTTCAAGTAAATGAGTTAAATTCAAAAACAGGAATTTTTCTATAACACGCCTTAATCCCTCGCAACTCCACTCCTTTGGGGGTCCGTTTTCGCAAAAATCTTTGTAAAAGGAACTTTATTCCATAAACGGAACATACCTTTTAATTTTCAAGCAGGTGGTTCTATTAGTTGAAACGCGGAAATATTTATCTATTACGCCCCTTAATCACCCTCAGTGACCCTTGGGGATCAATTTTCCCCAAAACTATTTTGTAGCGGATCTCTACACCATGAAAGGAATTAGCTTATACCAAATTTTAAGATTGTACGTCTAATAGTTTAGAAATGGAAATAATTATGTATAATGCCTCTTAAGCCCCCGCAACGCCACTTAGGAAAGGATTTTCCCAAAACCCATCTTATAGCGGATCTCTACTTAATGAATGGAATCAGCTTACTAAATTTCGAGATTTTACGTCTAATAGTTTAAAACAGGAGTTAATTGCCTATAACGTCACCTAATACTCTACAACGCCACTTGGGAGTCGATTTTGACAAAACCCATTTTGCAGTGGATCTGTACTCTATTAAAGGAATCCGCTTACAAATTTCAAGACTGTGCGTCTAATAGTTTAAAAATGGAAATAATTCTCTATAACGCCCCTTAAGCCCCGCAACGCCACTTAGGAAACGATTTTCACAAAACCCATCTTATAGCGGATCTCTACTCAATGAATGGAATCAGCTTACGAAATTTCGAGATTTTACGTCTAATAGTTTAAAAAAGGAGTTAATTGCCTATAACGCCACTTAATTCTCTACAACGCCACTTGGGAGTCGATTTTCACAAAACCCATTCTGTAGGGGATCTGTACTCTATGAAAGGAATCCGCTTACCAAATTTCAAGACTGTACGTCTAATAGTTTAAAAATGGATATAGTTATGTATAACGCCTCTTAAGCGCCCTCAACGCCCCTTGGAGGTCGATTTTTGTAAAAATCATTATGTAGGGAATCTCTACTTTATGAAAGAAATCTGTGTACCAAGTTTCACGACTTTACATCTAATAGTTTAGTAAAGGAAATAATTATCTATAACGCCCCTTAAACCCTCGTAACGCCCCTTGGGGTTCGAACTTTGCAAAATCCGTTCTTAGCTGACGTCTACACCATGAAGGGAACCTATCTACCAAATTTCAAATTTGTAGGTTTAATAGTTCCGGAGATTTCGTGATCAGTCAGTCAGTGAGTGTGTGAGTCGCTTTTCTCCTTTTTATATATATATATATATATATATATATATATATATATATATATATATATATATATATATATATATATATATATATATATATATAGATAGTTATTATCTGCATGAATTCTCTCTATGGGAATTTTTTACTAAAAATATTTTTAGTGTGTATTATCCCATACCATGCTGATTTCATTTTGAAAGTATTTAATAGAATGGATTGTATAGTATGTGGTAGTGACATCAGGGGGTATTTAATCAAAACTAAGCATATTCGCCGATAGCCGAGATTAACCCCTTCCAGGTTCATTTTATTACTGGCTTGTGAATAAAAAAAAATCAACTTTTTTTATGCTTATTTTTAAACATACATATCTTTTTAAACATAATAACACCCTTCACATACAAAATTTCCTAAAATTAATGTAAAAAAATTATGCAAAAAAATGAGCAATTTACTTTAATGTTGGCTTTTTGTATGGCAGAAACCATTCGACTTAATTCACTCTAATTATAAGTATAAAAAGCTTAGAATACCTAGCTTTTACCTTGAATTACAAATTATATTAACATCTTTTGTTGTTATATAGATGATTATGAGATTATTAATCACAAAATTTGATCTTGTAAGATCAATTCGAAAATACAGTGCTACACATAACCCGGCCTCGCAATTTGGACAGTAAAATGTTGTTTCTCTTCCTACTTCTTCTTCCTGTATTGTTTCTCTTTGAGCAGCAAATAATACACTGTCGTGTTCGATTAGTTTTCTTCTTTGTTGGGGGAATGTAGTCCTTTTTTTGCAGAAAATTCCCCCGAGTGGTACATTTCACATATTCAAAACTATCAAAAGTACATGTGAAATAATTAGAGAAAGACCTATTGCACAGTGTAAATTTTCACAGTGCCCGAGCTATACTCGGGATGAATCAGGATAGTAGGTCTTGCCCCCACGAGTTCAGTACGGGAAAAGCCGGGAAGGGGTTAAATACGTCGTAGATTTAGTCCCAATATTAAAGACTGATCACGAAAGAACGACTCTCCTAAGTGTAGAAAAAATAGGATTCAAAGAATCATTTAAAAACAATGAATTTGGCGTTCCACCGGAGGAAATAAGAATGGTTAACCAAAACATTATTTTCCATTGTAAGTAGGCTAATGTTTAAAATTGGCCATTGATACAAAATGTATTCCTTGAAGATTTGTTCCAGTTTTGATATCGAAAAACTTTTATCTATTCAGCCATGATATAAAAAAACGATAATACGCTTGCAAAGTAGAATAAAACATTCGAATTACAATTTTAAAGATTTAGTACACTTGCTCTCGTTGAAGAAACTTGTCTTCCCATTTATTCCTAATCCTTATTATTTCCTTACTTCATGTTTTCTTTTCACTTTATGCTGTTTAACACTTACTGGTCTATAAGATTGCTAAGAAATTAGTGTTTAACTTCTTATTTTAGGGTATTTAGACGTAAAATGAATAACAATCTTAAGAAAAATACTGAACAATACGTAGTTCATTAAAAAAAATTTGGGAATGGAATAAAATTATTCTCATAAATATATTTGCCATTATCAGGCTTTTGTTTTCGTTTGCTCAAATATACTTCATTATTACACAAATTATACTTACCGAATAACCTAAAACATGGAAAAAAATAGAGTAATATATCATTACACGATACAATTAACTGAAATAAGCAATAAGAATAAGAATACAACTCGAGAATACATGTATATATATATATATATATATATATATATATATATATATATATATATATATATATAATCATTATGGCCAATTGATTTGAGTTTTTTCCCTAATTGTTCCCATTTACGTAATTGCATTCGGTATACTTTCTATTTTGACATTCTGTATAAAAATGTATAGATAAGGTTATAATTAAATTCGAAAATCGTCATTTTTAAACCGGGGGCAGGAATGTTTCTCTTAGTCGTGAAAGGGTTAAATGAGGTTGGGAACATTTTACAATTTTCTATTTTAATATACAGTGAACATAGTTTAATACGAAATTGAGGGGACTGAAATATGTTTTCTTGTTGAAACAATTTGTGTTAAACGATGTTGCAAAAAAAACGCATTTAGACAAAATTAAATTTGTTAGAGTATATTTTATTTACATAGATATAAATATATGCATCTATTTAATAAAAATCAATGAAACAAACATTCACAAGACTTTATGGAATCTTAATACAAAACTTTGAAGTTTTTTGGGGGCAAAAAAAAAAAAAATCATTTATTGAGTCTTTGGAAAATAATCTGATATTTTTCTTTGCATTATCTGTTTTAGCATCAAATTGTCAACAAATTGTTTGATGTCGTCTATTTTGCCATTCATTTCATCGTTAGAATGTGCATCTAAATAACTGAACATTTTTTCATGATGTTCCTTATTTCGAATGACGTGGGAACAGGAGCTGCATTATTCATTTCATTTTTGTTTTTCGAATCTACATCAATGGTACTTTTTAAGCTTTGAACAAACTCCAAAATATCTTTTCTACAATTGAGGCTGTACACACATTATCATTTACTGCAATGAGTTCCTCTGATGATACCGATGTACAGTCCACTAATACGAAAACTTTCTCAAACATTTCATGAGAGAAGTGTCAGCTCAGTTTCGAAATCCAAAAGAGAAATCTTTTCGTGTTAAGTGGTTTTTGTTTCGTGTTAAAGGAAAAATATGTTTGAAAATGCATAGCAGTTTACCGGGACCATTATATTATTTCGTGTTAACCGATAATTCGTCTTAAGCGTATTTCACTGTGCAAAATGAATTAGAAAATTAACAAAAAATTAACAAAATCGAAGTTTATGGTTATATAAAGGAACAACACATTCGACTTCTTTTCTAAATATTTAGATATTTATGTGGAACATATAGAATGCCGTATGACCAAGCTTCATCATTCTCATCAAATTTATGTAATGGAATTTTTAGCATCAGTTTTAAAATAATCGATATGGTATAGGAGGACAGAGCGTAAAATGTTTACTGTGAAGACTCTGCCCCTTTCCCATACGTCTCCACATTTTTATCTCGCAATAAAGGTAAGGCACATCCCATAGTTCATAAGAGAAATACTACGTCATTAGCAGTAAATTCACTCAATAGATAGGATAAAACGATATTCCTTTTCATTTTGTAAATGTGTGGTATTTCTATGCTCTTTATCCTTGATACATATTTAAATAATAATAAATCACATACATATGCTAAAAATTATAATTGACTTAACTCAGCGACGCAACACCCCATGAGGGCCAAGGCTTAATGTACCCGACTCAGTATACGTGACCTTGGACCCTGAGGTGCAATAGCAGATGTTTCGGTCAGGTGGTCAGTCTGACACGAAAGCCCCAATGTTAAGTTCTTAAGCAAGCTTGGTACTCATTTATCGACCCGCTGAAGGAATAATCCCAGTGAGTCGACCTTGCCCAGCCGGAGGTAAGATAACTGATAAAACGTGTTATTTTTTCAGAACTAAGTGTATCAACTTTTTAAGCATTAAATGAAGTTCATGTGAATTTATTTTGCATATAAGATACTACAAAGGTGATTATATGCCTCTCAAGTCAAAAAGGATCGATAGAAAAATTAAGTATGATAGTAATTAACCATTTAAAACTTTTTTTTTTTTTTTTATTAAAATGTAGTAATTTTAAGATTTGCTTCAGACCGACCACCTGATCGGGACATCTGCTCTTGCACTTCAGCGCCCAATAGTCACGTATACTGGGATGGGCACAGTAGGCTCTGGACCTCCATAGGCTGTTGCGCCACTGAGTTTGAGTTTTATGACACTTTTAATGCACATGAAGAAATTTATTTATATATGTTATAGTATGCAAATTTTTATTAGATTTTAAAGGAAATAATATCTTATGTGAATTCCATATGCTCTACATTTAACCCAGTTTTATTAATGTTTAAGGCATCGGGAGTAAATAAAAATTTTCTCGAATTAATTATGCGAATTATGAAATGAGTACGAATTTATTTTGAGGATCATAGGATGGATTCTGTAGTTATGGTATCAAAATCATGACTAAGTAAAGTCGAAAGGGATTCAGATCTAAAATAATAAAGTCTTTCGTATCCTTGTGATAAACATCCGAAATATTTATGCACTTTTCTCTTAATAAAATTTTTTAACAGGTTCTTGTATTTCATATCTGTGATTGTGAATTTAAAATATATAGACAAAATGACTTTTTAAAATTTTCTATTATAATTTATCTCATATTAGGAAAGAGATAAAAATGACATGCAGCAATGCGGAAGCATTGAACAAAATGAAAAAGAGGACACAAAATAAATGACTTTTGAAACATCTTTGTTATCCTAAAAAAGATATGCTGAAAGTAATTTTATTATTACTATTATGCCTAATCGCAATTTGAATAATTTTTAGTTTTCTGCCTTTTGCAACAAAGTTTCTCATTTTATAATAAAGATTAAAGTAGCATTGGGGTGATTAAAGTATTAAACAAAGGCAAAATTCCAGTTCAGGAAACGATGCACAATTCTTAACACAGAGCAATATGATGAAATAAAAAAACAAGCTAATTTTTAGGTGACTATTTGTGAAATTTGAAGTTCCAAACCTTCGTCAAATACTTCGATAATGACAAAGAATAAATTACTTAGGAGAGTTTCGTTCTAAAACGATCTAAATGGCGATGCACTGTTAAAAGAATAATTTATATAACAGTAAACTACACAAAATGCTCGAGGTTTTTATTTTTTTATAGTATATAAGCCCTTTCTTGCATTCGTGTTATCAATATATACACGAAGGTTTCAGTTACCCAATAAGTTCATCAGAATTAAGTACAACTGTGTAGTAAAAAAGTAATAAATATTTTTACAAATTAAAAGAAAAACCCAGTCAAGTATATGTTACAAATAATTCATTCTTCTGTATTCCAACCATACCATTTAGTCAATTAGTACATTTTAATTTTTATTTGTTTATAATCAAATCATACCAATGTAGATGTTTACATGTCTATTCTCTTCATTGCAGAAACTTTATAAGTATTCCAATCCTAGTACAAAATAATTAGAATGATTCTGCTAGTTAGAAATGTATTCAAATTTGCATTGACCGCTTTACTAACAATGTAAAAACTAATTACATATAGTAATTTATTTTAGGAGTGATTTTAATTAAATTTCAATTACGTCTTCTGAATAACACAAAAAATACGTTTTTGTTGCATCATTTATCTATTTAAACCTTTATTTTAGAAAAAAAAGGAAATATGTATTGTATATGTAGAGTATATTGCTTCCATTCAGCCTACTTTTTTTTGACAGAAATGTGATATGCTAATGGCTGATGAGGTCGTTTAACTAATGACCTCTTCATTTACTCATACATATTTAACTCAACCTTTCTCGGATAATAATAAAGCTTTCACTAAATTAAATTATACGTTGTTCACGCCCAAAATAATCATTGCTACTGTTCTTTCATGTCTTTAATGCGCAGTGCGACTTTGGCATCATTTTATATTGGATGTTGTTTACGGTTTGGCGGTTATGTTATGAGTCACGGACGGTACTCTTGAACTGGATTATGTTAAATGGTGTAAATAGGATATAGTATTTTTAGACTTAGGTGCAGATAATAGGGCTCTTTTTAGAAGAACTTTGAATCACACAATATTTCTTTCTCTGGAACAAAAATTAATCAACATATATATGTGCTGCCTTTTTAAGAGTAAGTAAACGCATATTTTTTAGTACGAGCTTGTATTGTTGGATGTTTAAAGAAGTGTATAATTACTAATCGAAACATACAAAAAGCTGTTTTTGAGACCTTGAAATAGTAGTAAAAAGTTTTTAAAATATATTTTTTAATAAAAGTTCACAACTGTCCACTTTAGAAATCCTTACAAATGCAACTTTCCTGTTGATTTTTCAAAATTTTTGGATTACGCATATGTATGTGATGTTAATTTTATCATTAAGGATTTTTGTTGCTACGTTGTGTTTGAATAGTTTTGACAAGGTTCGAATATTATTGAATACTCACGTTTACAACAATTGTTACTCACATAATTAAATTTTTATTAATACTCTTCTGTAACTTACGTTCTGTGGCAATCAATAGAAAGCTTCTATACATTTTAATGTAATTTTTAACTACCAAATCACCAGCATATATATATATATATATATATATTCATTTTTTAATGCAAATACTATCATATTTCCTAAATAATTGCTCTCTAACCTATAATTAGAAGCTTAAAGCGTGACAGCTTGAATTCGCGCTTTAAATCAGAGGTTGCCAAAGTGGTGGTCCACGAGAAAATTTTGCTGGTCTCCAGAAAAATGTGGAATATACTCACTTATCACGTTAAATTATGTTTTAAGATGCATTGTGATTATGTTCTTAGATTACTATTTTTTATAAATATATTTAACACTTAAAAATCATATTAGTGGTCTGCAGGATTTAAATTATGAACTTACTGGTCCGTGAGGTCAAAAAGTTTGACGATCGCTACTTTAAACTACCCTTTCATTCGGAAGTTGTTCTAGTGTTTTCTATCCTTCTGTTGAGCACCAAATAACAAAATATTGTGATTGCTGTTTATTTTTGTTTCGGATGGCATACTATTGCTATTCAATCGTTACTAGCAATCTCTGAGATTTTTCATAGAATATTTATACAAGAATATTACTCTTTTTTTGTAATTTTTTGCCCTTGATCCAATGCGTTAATCATGTATAATTAAAGCAGAGAGAATACATTTAATCTATTTAAATATAAATGGGAAACATTATAAGAAATCTTATGTGTTATGAATATCATATATATGTTGCATTCATTTTAATCAGAAAGTTAAAATTTCTATATTTACTCAAGGGAGTAGTGTATTCAAAAACGCTTATTTTCTTAGATTTTTTTAACACGACGAATGCCCTTTTTATAATTTCTCTCCAAGCTTTAAAAATATTCTCCTCGAAATTCTGAAAAAGCAAATTTTGACAATATGTAAGAAAATCAATCTGTTATAACATAGTTTTATACACAAAAATTAAATTTTTTTCTATAGAAAATCAGTTTTACTATTCAATCTTTTTTCTTAAGAATCTAAAAATATTCTGGAGAGAAACGTAAGCACTGGAAAAAAATTCGAGTGAAACTCGCTTGCTTTTAGGTTTACTTGTCATAATACCTAAATAAAACGAATAAACCATTTGGATTCTCTACGATTCTATTTAATGCATATTTAATATATATTTTATTTTTATTCCCTTAAAAACATTTTTTTCTATATTTGTACTCTGTTCGTATGAATATGAGTGACAATTTGTCAAAACCTTGAGATGTAGGGGTTTTTTCAGAACAAAAAAGAAAATTTGTAATTTTTTCCTTTTTAGTAAAATAGGTCTTCCTTAATGTTATTGTAATTATTGCTAGAAACTGCCTATATATATATAATGGTACTTAAATCTCTCAAAAATCATTTAAATTCTTATCTAGATCTATCGTTTATTTCTGGACGTTCGATTCATTTATAACAAGCAATTCAGAATGTGATTTGAAAAAATAATAATTTCAGAAAATAACCTCTTTAGATGAAAACAAAAGCGAAAAAGTGATCAGAGATGATTGATTATAGATGAGGAGGATTCAGTTACGGAGATAGAATTAGAAATAAGAATATTAGCTGATGAAATAAAGAAATAATCTGTGTGTGTGTGACTTCCTGCCATAATAATGATACTTAGTCAGATTGTTTTAAAAGTTAGTGAATTACTAATCATTATCCTTACCAATGAGGAAATGAAACGCACTTTTTAATTCAGAAATATCGCTACGATACCGTAAAGATAATTTCAAGAACGAACTTTTACTGAAGCATTGGTGACTGCGCAAATTTCAAACTTCTGTAGAAACATTTAATTTCTTTAAGAAAACATTCTTTCTTTGCAAACTATCACATATTTATAACATAACATCTGGAAACGTAAATGTTATTAATTGCGCATTTTTTCAATTTTTTAAGAAGGGACTACTTGAAAGTATTGGAAGAATTATAAAGTTATTTTATTTTTTGAGAGAGAGCTTTCGCGTACTTACTGTTCTTAGAAATCTCTTGTTTGAAAAATACCTACGTAGTTTGAACTAGAAACTAGAACTGACATTAAATTCCTATGATAAGATGAGAAATCCTATTCCTATGTAATTTAATTTCTTGGTTAAAAGTACTTTAAGCAATCGTATTATAGAGCAGGGTATATCCCTTTATCTAAGTAAATTTAGTTTTTATTTCTTTGATTGTCAATTGTACAAAAATTAAATACTTCTTATGTATCACCAGAAGCCAATTGAAGAGCTAAAAATAAATACATTAAAGTTGATTAGCTTTGATATTATATTCCTCTCATGTTTATTCAACATACTTTATATTTTCCTTTTTAATTTCGCGTATTATTTTCCATCTGCAAATAAAATATAAATATTGAACACGGGCTAAATATCTCAAATAATTCAATTTTTTTAAAGATATCATGACTTTTTTTTGCTAATATCTGGTTATTTAACTGACCTTGAATCGTTTATATTATTTGCAAATACTTTTAGTTAAATAAATCTTAGATATACACTTGCTAGAAAAAGTCTGCGTTCACCCATAATAAATCATACAGCAAAGGCAAGATTTAATAGAAATATAATTTTTTTTCTAAAACATTTCACGAATTTGTTTACTATTATTTAAATATTGAGCATGCAAGAATGCGTCAATTTTGAATTAAAAGTACTTCGGATAACGGAAGTTTTGTAGCAAAACACACAAATAGTAGGCAGAAAAAGTCTGTGCTCACTATTTGAATATTTTTGATTCTTGGAATTTGTATCAACAGGCAAACAGGCGTTATAGGTTGTGACGGGCTTTCATCGCGATTTCCATTAATGTCCTCTTGGTGCTCTTTGGGGCCAGAATGGCAATTCTTTCCAACCAACTTCAGAAGATGAACGTGAGAATGCAAATTTGGAATCTTATATAAACTAGAAGTTTAGCGTTCGTGAGGGGGCTATGTGAAGTTGCTATATGGGGTCTATGTTTATGATTACAAGCGATTAAGTTAAAGTTAAAGGAAATTCCAAGTTCAAGAATTAACCTACCCGTACCTGTGTATTCAAGTTAAAGGTGGATATCATTCCACAAGGAGTAAAGCCACGTCAATTAGGACCAAGAGAATAGCTGTTACCTAGGATATCGCGGTAAGCGTCTTAAATTAGGATATAAGGAAACTGCGTGTATTAATGAGATTAGAGGTAATCTGTAAAGTTAGATATAGTGGTCAATTACGCGCGACTATTTGGCAACATGAATTGTGTCTTCTCACTCCAGATTTGTTTAATTCGGTTATTATTATATATAGTGTTTAAGAGTTAAGATCTTAATAAACAAATAATAAGATGACAGATTTGCGTAATTCTTCGTTCTTTAGTACAGATACTGGTCGCGTAGGTAATGTAGAAATGGGGCACCCACGGGTTGGTGCCTCACAAGGTTAACAGAGTTTTTGCATTCAGTTATCAAGTAAAATAGCTTAAGAAAATTGTGACGCAATAATTGTTACGTTTCTGTAAGATACGAAGCAATTCAAGGACATGGAATATAAGAAGGAAATTTGTATCAGTGAGCGTAAAATAAATGTGAAAATGAGAAAAGATTGAAAAAGTCGTCAAGATATAGTCAGATCCGTAGGACGGCAGTATTCATCTATCCGGCATGTTATTTATAACTTTAAATCTACAAGAGTTTACACATCCAAACCTCTTTTAAGTCGTCCATCTAAACTCACAATCAGAGAAAAACGAAGTATGACATCAATGATGAAGAAATTCCGTGTTTGTCTGCAACTTAAATAGCAACAGACATTCACGAGCAGTTTAACAAAAAAAAATATACATATATATTTGGGCGGATACTTCAAGAAAAATCTTGAAAAAGGCCGGATACCATAGTCGAGTGGTTCGCAGAAAACCTTATATTTCAATGACCAACCGGCTTAAGCGGATAGTTTTTGCAAAAGATCATATACATAAACCTCTTGAGTTCTGGAGGACTGTGATATTCTCTAACGAGGGCAAATTTTGTATCTTCGGCATAAAAGGTTGTAAATTAGTCTGGAGAAAACCTTGCACAGCGCTTCAAAAAGATACGAGAGCATTCAAAAGAGCATTTAGTAGCAACGGTAAAGTGCGGTGGAGTCATGGTGTGGGGATGTGTGACGAGCAATGGTGTTGGGAAGTTGGAGTATATAGAATGAATTATGAACAAATATGTTTACTTTCATGTCCTAAAAAACAATTTAAAGAAAAGTGCCACCAAACTCTCGGCTTAGGATAATCGTTACGTTTCCTACACAATAACGGTCCTAAGCACACCGCTGAGATTGTGAAGCTTTGCCTCTTGTATAATATCCCAAATAAACTGCAAATGGCTTCGCAGTCATCTGATCTGAATCCTACAGAACACTTATGAGATTTGCTGGAACGTAGGATTCGTCAACACAATATATCTAGCAAGGATATGCTGAAGAGTGTTCTTAAGGACCAATGGGAGAATATAAGCGCTGCAGAAACTACAAGATTTGTTGGTTCAATGCCGAAACGACTTCAGGAGGCTCTCAAATGATGAGGTTTTATAACCAGAAATGAAATGGATCATTATTCCCTTTTTAAATAATTTTTATAGTTAATACTAAAACAGTGAACGCAGGTTTTTCTACTTCATTTTTGTTAGTATCGCGATCAACCTGTCTTTATTTTAAAATCTATAAAGGCAAACCACAAATTTACTTATGTTATTCTGAATACTTAAAATGAACTAAATAAAATATAATTAAAAAGAAATTTAAACCCCAGATTAAAATTTTTTTTTCGTTGTTCATGTAAGCAATAGTACGTGAATTCAGACTTTTTCTAGCAAGTGTATTTTCATTTTTAAGTAAATACGTATTCTGCTTAGCTAACATAAATCCTCTTTTAGTTCTTTGTCCTGTTATTTAAAGACATGATTATCCCTTACAGAATGCTTTAAACTGCTTATTTATGTATTCACTGCAAAATAATTGCTTGTTATGAAAACAAATTGTCCTTTCATATGTAATTTTTGCAGCGTTTGTAAATATGCGTTTCTTCAGTCGGCTGAAAACCTATTTGAATGAAACAGGAATATGTTTAAAAAGCAATAGCTGTATTAGATGTATTTGGATCGATTGAGTCAACGGCGACTTTAGACAAATATAAAGAAAAGCGGTAGCCATTTTTAGTTATGTATTAGCTTACGTGACGAAAGTACATTTCCCATTTCCTACTAAATGGAGAAATGGAAGAGAATTAAACTCAACTCTACACTGTTTTTCCTTTGTATACACAGCATTCAAAATTTTAAAATAGACACAGTGTGTGACATGTGAATAAGTATAAACAAAGGAAAATAGCTTTTATTTTCTACATTCATATTTTAAAATAAAATTGGGGCTAATTTAAGTAATATTTGCATTTTAATACACATACTTCAATATAAGATATCAATAATCAAAACATTTACTTATTCGTATATTTTCTTTCGCGTTTCTAAACAGACATGAATTCTATTTATTTTCTATGTCAATGTTTCTCAAACTTTCATTGTTTACGACCCAATTTTCAATCATAATTTTCATCGAGCCCTCCCTCGTACAATAACAATGTATGGAATGTAATAATAATAATGTACTATGACGCTAAAGCTACAATACGACTTGAATTATAAACCGTACAAGTTATCAAGAGGAGTATTAAATTTTGCGCATAATTTTGTATATGACAAGGTTCTGGGGTCACTAGTAACTATTAAGCCTGTTCTTAACTTTATATTGATAAATTAATTATCAAATACATTGTGCAGTACGGATACATTTATGAGTATATTATATCGGTGTAAATGTGTCAGAATGTATTTTGTTTTGCTTCTTTTCAGCAAATTAATAGTTTTTTTTCTTGAAATATTTTTTTTTATTTTCGACTTCTCGTTATGCTTGCACCCCCCACGTAAGGTTATTACGTCCCCTAAAGGGGGTACGACCAAAAGTTTGAGAAACGCTGTTCTAAGAAGATTCTAAGGAATTCTCTATTTATTTTCTAATACATTCGGAGTCAGGATTTTTAAAAGCTTATAAATGAATAATTTTTTTTTGATATTTAGTGTCACTTGAATTAGATTATACATATAAAATTGCTTTACAAATATTATTAACAGAAAGGTGCATTTAAATGCAATTTTTTGGCAAAAAATGAAAAACGTATGTTATATTTTCAAAACATTCTCCTTTTACTAAAAGCGCTTTTATAGTAATAATATTTTGCATCTATATAGTTGACACTTCCATAGAGAAACTGAGATATAAAAGAGAGATTTTTGAAATATATAATTTCAAAAAAAGATGGAGCGGATTTATTCACATAGTTTAATGCATTAGAGTAGATACATTTTAATAAAACACTCTCCGGTTATTATTTCAATTGATCATGTGAATAATTCGAATATAATTCATAATGTGAATTATTCGAAACTTTTAGTATAGTCTTTGCATAGAAGTTCTGGCTATATATAGGAAAAATATTATAATTATAAAAGCATTTTTCATAAAAGAATGTTTTGAAAATATGTCATTCTTTACTTTTTGCCCAAAATTTACTTTTAAATAATTTTTTTTCTTATAATAGCATTCTGAAAACATCTTTATATGTGTATATTCTATAATTAAAATAACACTACATATAAAAAATATTCATTTATACGCTTTTTCAAAATCATGGTTAAGAACATAGTCTCTCTCTCTCTGTCACCTTATTTAAGCGATTAATATTTTAAATTCTTTAACTTTTTTAATCTATAGATTTCTTTAAATTAATCGCTGTTCTTTTAATTCCTTGAACGCCATTGATTTTTTTTGGATTGCATAATTTGTAAGTATACTTTGTTTACTATAGCTTGAAATTCTAAATACATA
Source organism: Trichonephila clavipes (assembly GCA_019973935.1). Taxonomy (NCBI): domain Eukaryota; kingdom Metazoa; phylum Arthropoda; class Arachnida; order Araneae; family Nephilidae; genus Trichonephila; species Trichonephila clavipes. The sequence continues at coordinate 286,732 of BMAU01000244.1, read as the reverse complement.
TGCTAAACGTCGAATTTTTAATTCTTTAACAATGTGTTTCTCTTACTCAATGAAATTTTGCATACACACAGGTCCTTTTACTAAACATTTTCTATATCACCCTTTTCTTTTTTTACGCTTTTTCTATCATGCAGTCAAAACACCACAGCCTTTAGATAATTTTCCCAGATCAGGGAATGAAATCAACCTTTCACCTTTTATATGATGTAGAATATCAGAAAATACGATCTACTTTTTGTTGAAAATTAGTAATTTTTCATTTCTGAGATGATACTGGAATCACATATTCAGAGCAATCCTCATATATTATACCATTAATAATCATTCCTGACATTAACCTTGAATTGCGCAGTACATAAAATATGAAACAAAGTATTTTCTTGCTGATGTTCAACTACACATTTTTCTTTTTCTTTTTTTAGTCTACACACATTACAGTAATTTTGAAACACGCATTGAGTCTATTAATTATTACTTGGACCATTTTCAGGCGTATAAGTCCCATTATTACTCCCTTTGTCTCTTCTGAAATAATTTGTACTGTTCCTACTAGACTCGTGTTTAAATATTAACGAATGTTCTGTGTTTCAGAATTTTATATCTTTTGAATTTTCTTTTTAAATCATTTAATAATTTGAATAAGTAACAATACGATGTTCAAGCCATCCTTATAATTAGACATTGGTTGTGTTAGAAATTTTGTAATTGTTCATGTTGTATTTTAAAATATTTTTTCTTTGATACTTTTTTGTTTTTACACTTTAATTTACTATAGAAGAACATATATTATTTTGAAAATAAAATAAAACCACATTTCTTAATTTGAATACATCATACCACTTTACAAATAAATAGTATTATAGAAAAATATATTATTTCAAAATTTTGCAAAATATATTCAATATACAGAATGCTATTCATAGGATTAGGTATAATTTTATTTTTCTAAAATAAATGTTTTATTAGAAACTGCCACAACCTGTTTCGTCATAGAATACAAGATATATTTTAAATCATTTCCCAAGTATTTTTTGACACCAGAAAAATATCTGAATAATTATCATATAAAAGTAGTTATTGTATAAAAACAAATATTACATAAAAGTTATTATTATGTAAAAATAATTGTTATATATAAAAATAACGGAATTATATAAAAGTAATAAAAAATACTAGAATTCAGCAAAATCTATTGTCAAAGATAAATAAGACCTGCATGTGTTTTTTCTTAAGAAAGCTAACTTTAACAACTGCAAATTATTACTATAGTTTCACAATTATTAAATATTTACTGTTGTACAGGCTTATATAGGATGCTTATACATATAATAGATAGGTTATATATAATAAAGAATATCTTAAATAAAGCTAAAATCAAAAGCATTAATTCAAACAGTATAACAAGTATAGACAAAAAAAAAATCTTCATATCCATTAGTATAAAATATTCGAAATGGAATTGTCAGAAATTCTTTAGAGGTTGTCCAATCTTCCCCTACTGCTTATAGTACTCAAGGAAGTTCATAATAGTATGATAGATTTTCTAAATTCAGTATGAATCATAAAAAATTACCCCATATTTAAAATACATTCGAAAATACATAAATTCCAGTACGAATCAACGAACAATTAATAAGTTATAACCAAATTTGGTGAACTAAAAGCAATTTCACAAAGCTACAAAGCGGAAAAATTTTATTACAACATATATGATACTCAAAATATATTATTAATAATGATAAAATAGGATTAACAATAATTATAAGCCAAATTATAAATTATACATATATATATTATTAATAAAAATCTAGATGTTGAGGCATATTATTTTATTTGGGGGCATTGTAAATGAATACAAATTTCAGAAAAACTATGTCAGATAAATAATAATTTATTTTGTGAAGTGGCTCCCTAAATAAGATAAAAGAGAAATAATAAATTAATTCATAAATTTTATACATTCATTTGAAAGATAATTTTTCATAAAATTAAATACAAATCTCTCACCCATTGAAAACATGTCATGGGTTGCTGAGAGATTGGGTGCCACCACTCTACAGACATTACTATTCATGAAATCTAGATATATATTATAAATGCGAAAGTTTGTGAGGATGTTTGGGAGTCTTTCACGCAAAAACAGCTGAATGGATTTTAATGCAACTTTACAGTAATATAGCTTATACATCAGAATAACACATAGGCTATAATTTATAAAGATATTGTGAGAAGTGTACAAAATATAACGATATTTGTCAAGTAAGTAGGAAAAAATTCTGCCATCTGCAAGCAATTCTGGCTTGCGCTGCAAAAAAGCCCACGTCAGCATAGATCTATTTTTTTGTTTGTAAAAGAACACTTTTTGTTTTGGCTACGCAAGGGGCTCGCTTCCAATTAATTCCGTGGCCGCGGTAGCCGAGTGGTATCGGTATCGGACCGTGGCTTGCTTTGTCACGGGTTCAAGCCCAGTACCACTAAAGACCCACCGTGTAGGGCAGCGATGCACGTTAAATCTGTCGAGAGCTGAAACGTCCTCCCGTGTTGGTATGGTATTTAGGAGAGGGGGTGCCAGAGCTCAGGTGTCGTCCACGTCACTTCACCATGGTTCAAAATTACGTGGTCCGTCGCCAAAAGCCCTCGTGTAGCTGAACAGTGCGACGTTAATATTCAATCAATCCAATTAATTCCTGTGATCAGCATAATCCCTAATTTTTTTTATTTAAGAATAAAACTAAGTTTTGAAGGGAGAGGTTGTTATAAATCTCTCTTGATTTGAATGTTTTTTTAATGATTTTATTATGCACATTTGGTAGTAAGAAATTGATCTTTTTTCAAAATAAATACTTTTATTGCTTCTGGTACTTACAGTAGATAAACTTTGTATTTTACACTAAATGATTTGGACATATTTGCATAGTTTGTTTGTGGTTAGTAGTTAATTATAACGCTATAATTTTAATTGAATAGGAAGATATTGCATTTTTAAGTATAAAAATAAATATAACTACTGTACTGCATTTTTTGGAGTGAGTGAATATTAACGTCACACTGTGTTCAGCTACACGAAGGCTTTTGGCAACGGACCACGTAATTTTGAACCATGGTCAAGTGACGTGGACGACACCCGAGCTGGCACCTCCTTCTTTTAACTACCACACCACACCAACTTAGAAGGAATATTCTTCCAATACTTAGCAGGAATATTCTTTGAAATCCACTCTTCCAAGATATATGGCAGCACGGGTTCTATGATGAGTATTTTAGCGGGGAAGGCGAACAGTTTTGCAGCAGATATGCGTTTTCAGCTGACGGCGTTTTCAGCGGATTGCAAAGATTATTATTTTTGTCCCGAAAAAATAGTTTATCAAAATTTAAGTGTCTTATGTTTTTGTATGCTAATGAATACCTTAGAAAACGATTTAACTATTTTAAGTGAACGGTGTATATAATTAATTTTACACAGTGGAATATCTTTAATTAATTTATTATCTCAAACGGATTAAATTTCCCAAAGTGGAGTACTTCTCGTTTATGTATATCCCTTAATTTTCAATGTAATGATCCAAAAAAAATATTGCATGAAAAAACTGCAGTAAATCATAATGGGGTAGATAAAGCATTAACGTGCATCGCTCCCCTACGCGGCGGGTCTTACAAAGCTCAAGCTATGAAAGTAGCTAGATATTTACCAATTTGACTATCGTTATCATTTCGCTGTGTTTTTCATTGAATTGCCATTATAGGCATTATAATATAAGAAACAGCGTTGCTTGCGAATATTACAATTTTAACATAAAATAAATACAACAGAAAGTAATATTAATGTATTACACTTTCAGATATAAATTGTTTATACTATTTTAAGCGTTCATTATGCATTAACAATGTGTTACTTTTGCTGAGCAGAGATCAGTTTAGGGAGGTATTTTCAAAAATCGATCCTCAAGAGTGTTGCGGGGAATTATAAATAAAAAAATCCTTTTTATCTGCTATCAGATCTACGTACTTAAAATTTAACAAAGGTGTTTTTTTCTTTCTTTCTTTTTTTGTTTAGCTGAGATATGCAAAAAGCCTTTTTTGTTTAATTTGCAATTCACGTAAAATTAACTCATTCAAAACTTCTTTATCCTTCAATCTATGTTGTTTAATTTTTCAGTTCACCCGTGCGAAGAACGGGTATACCAGCTAGTATAACATAAGGCAGTATGGAATACAACTCTTATCGATCATTCAATTCCGTACGACTCAATGCCTTTTACTGTCAGTGGTGGCAGTTGTGTGAACTAATTTTGAACCCTGTATATTCTGAAATTGCTTACAAATTTAATCATGTTTTCTTTCTACTAAGCTGCATATGTACAATACGTGTAATAAGTAAAGTTTTGTGTTATTTGCTTTCCTCCCTAGTATTGCAATTTCAATGGCAATCAGTATTATGTAGTATACACTAACTGAAGTGTCAATATACAAACATCCAGATGGAAGTAGCGCTGTGTAAGAAATATATGAATGAGTACTGCATTGTTAGGTCTTTCATTTGAACTCAAGCTATTCATGTAAACAATTTTCTAACGTGTTTATAGCCTCATGACAGGAATTAAGGCTTTGCACATGGGATGCTGTTTTAAATTATACACATGGAGCATTCCAATTCGGAAATTTTTGAGAAATTCATTATTTCCTAATACACAGTGACAAGAGTGTACTGAGAATATATAATTTCAGGCAATCCCACCCTCCACGGACAATGCTGTTGTCGTCTGGTTCTATTTGTGTTACCAGAAAAGCAACGTTGCCATCCGATGACAGCAATGATAAAAGTAGGAAGTAAGACAGACGTCTTAAGGACAGTGCAGTAAAATTTGACCTTGAAGGAATATGGTAGAAGAAGACCACTCCATAATGCAGTGGACAGTTTTTACATTGCATGTACTGGACCCTATGGTTAGACCGAATCAATGATGTTTATGTTTAGCTGCTTGGAGAGACAGCGAGAGACTATTTTCGGCCATATTCATGGACTTCGTGTACTTAAACAACGATGAATTTTCTTAGGATAACAAGACATGCCACCAGGTCAAACACATTCCCGAATAGTTTCAAGAACATGCTGCAGAATTCCAGTGAATTATTTGGACTATGTTTTTAAAATGATCGAAAGGTCAGTTAGTGCAGCAAATTGTGTACCGGTAACTCTATCGGACAGTTATGAGCGGTTGTAGAGACAGCGTGGTTGACCAATTCTTAAGGAAAATTTGAACGACTTGTTGATTTAATACCACAATGAGTTTAAGAATTTCATTGGGTGAAAGGAGCCCCCCCATCACGATGGTAGGAGGTATTCTCACATATCTGGTCATTGAGTGCATATATACATATACTGAAATTCTGCTAAATTTAAATTTTTTTAAATGCTAAAAATGGATAAATTCCCCTTTTCTTATCTCATAGTCACTTAGGAAGTTTGATTATTTTCTTGTATTTATATTCCTATTTGGATTGACTCCAACTAGTTTTTGCCATCTGATTGGTAAATCAAATGAATGAGAACAAGGAATATATTTAAATATTTTATGTATTCAAGTATTTAAAATTTTTTTATGAATTTAGGTAATCTATCTCAAAACTGTATTAATTTTGTTTTATGGAGTGAAAATATTAGAACTACTGTTTTAGTAATATATTCCTACATAGATCTGATTTTTTTAGGTAGTTTCCAAGAAGAGAGAGAGAGAGAGAGAGAGAGACATATATATATATATATATATATATATATATATTCCTTAATAATTCAACCCTTTGAAGAATCTGATTTATAAATCTCAAAATTCACAGTAAAATTGTAAGAACTTAGAAATAAAAATAACATCATGATTTCGTATTTTTATTTGGATTTCCAGCTGAAATTAGAATGCAGTCACCTTAAGCAGAACGATTTATTTCAAATTTAATGTTCACTTTATTTCAGTAGATTTATTTAAATTTCCTAGACCCTTACTCAGTGTTATAAATCATAAATAACATTAACATAACATATAGCTTTAAAAAATTATTTCATTATAATATAGTTATAAAGTTTCAAAAGCTGAAAGTAATGATAAGAGAGTAATTAAGCCTGTTATTATAACGACTCTTATCTTTCATTACTCTTTACTCAACTTTGCTTATCATAAGCACTTTATTTTTATCAAAAGTACTTTATGCTGCTCTCAACTGTTTATCAAGAATAAAAAAATAGCAGATGTTTAAAAAAACTGTTTTTTTGTTTTTATATAAGCTTTCAAATTAAATTTTTAAAATTAAATATTTGTCTACATGAGTGATTTTCAAACTTGCTTTTTTGTTGCGGTACACTTTCAACAATTTCAAAATTTGGCAGCACACTAACAATAAAATAAGTTGAAAAGAATTTTACTTATCTGTAATACACTATTTTAAGTAGTATATTATATGATATACTACTTATTATGATAATTATTGTCAATGTTAAATATATATGCACGACAAAGATAAAATGTTTATTAAAGTAATTCATTAAAAATTAATTATATGAATGCATTTAATGTAAAATTTGGGTTTCCGGATTTTATTGCTTTTTCTCAGAGTATGATTAATAATTTAAAAAAAAATTGGCGGCACGCTAAAGTGCCACGGTACAGTGATGTAGAATCACTGGTCTACATAGTTTGTAAATGTAAAATATGTACTCCTTAGAGCATAAAAACTGGGGTTACTTTATTTATTAGATCCTATTATCTTCCTCTATGAAATTGAGTTTGAGTAGTTTATTTATTATATAAGGGAGTTAGAAAGTTTTCCTTATAAAAATCAGTAACTAGTATTTGTAGTTTTAGCTTCTAATAAATATGTATCTTTCAGTGTATGAAAATTTATATCAACTTCATTTATACGCACATACACACAGAAATTTATTCTTAATATTAACACTATATTTCTATAGGACGGATTTTTAAATTTAAATATATTTTATATCCGATAAATACTAACTCATGCAAAGTATCTTAACCTTGAAAATTTCAACTCTAATTGCTCAGCATACTTACTAATACACTCCAAATATTATTGAAAATTTTTATTAACTTTTAAAAACTTAGTTTTTAAGCGCAGACTTCTTTTCTATTAACTCTTTCTAACAAAAACTATTAAAAAAAAATTAATTTTACGAATAGCACTGATATTCTTTCGTGTATTATTGACCTTGAAAATAGTTTAGAATACGGCTGATTGAATAAACTTACTCTGGTTCGTGTACAAGTCGCAAGAAAATGATGAAATTAGGAATTTTATTAAATCCCTAAGGGAGAGGATCAATTAACGAGAGATCTTAAAATAGTCTCTTGAAGGTCATTTCCCTGATAAAAGTAAGGGATGTGAACAAATCCTTGATCTGTTTCAGTGAAATGATGAAATAATATTGTCAAGAGTTTGAAAGTGTTTATTTAACAAATATGGTACATTATTAAACAAAGAAGTAAGTAATACAACAATAGTTAATGAAATACAAATTATTTATTCGAAACTAATTAACAAATAATTAGAAAATTATGCTGGTATTTTTTTATGTGTAACATCTTTCCTCTCGGTTACTTACACACTAAAATATCAATCTCTATGTTAATTCTATGGTGCCATTTTTTAACAAAAAATATGGGGTTGATATTTAGGGGATCGATAGTAGTATCTGTATGGTTAGGAAGTACAAGGACTTGATCCCCCAGGTGTCTCCCCCCGGGGCAGCATTTTGCCAAGGCAAATCCTGACTAGTTCATTTCATCATTTCACTGAAACAGTTCAGGGTTTGATAAAATAACTCGCTTTCATCATGGAAATGACATTGAAGAGACGTTATTTTAACATCTCCCGTCAATTTATCATATCCCTTAAGGATTTGATGAAATTCCTAATTTCTTCATTTCCCTGCGACATATATACTTTAACGAAGATCAATATTATACAAATTTTTGAACGTATTTCCTTTTTATAGACGAAAAACATCGAGTTTAAAATAAAAGAAAGTTATTCAGATATTATGCTGAGTTACTCTATTTCATTCACGCTTAAATTGCATAGCCTTTAGACTTAAATTAGGCAACAAAATATTATACTTTGACGACTAATTATTTCTTAGCGTCGCACTCTGAAGCAACATGAGGGTTATTTACGAAGTCCACCTTTAATAACCCTCATGTTGCTTCAGAGTGCGTCGTTAAGAGATAAGATTACATTTTTTTTTATTTACGAAGTCCGCCTTTAATAACCCTCATGTTGCTTCAGAGTGCGTCGTTAAGAGAAGATTACATTTCATTTACGAAGTCCGCCTTTAATAACCCTCATGTTGCTTCAGAGTGTGTCGTTAAGAGATAAGATTACATTTTATTTACGAAGTCCGCCTTTAATAACTCTCATGTTGCTTCAGAGAGCGACGTTAAGAGATAAAATTGCACTTCAAGCAAAATCTTAATTCAAAATTGCGATTTTGAACCACGTTCAAATGAAGACAACTGAGTCCCCATAACGCCAACAAGAAAATTTCCAGCTTCGACAGATTTGACATGCATTTTCCCCTAAATTTTGCACATTGCACTTACAGTTTTCGTTCTTTTCTTCATGTATTTGGTACACCATACACATCTTCCACGAATTAAATCTTCTACTGGCAAGTGATCAGTCAAATTCAACATTAAGTTTTGATACATTTCACGGCCTTTTTATATTTGTGCATCATCCTTTTCAATAACTATCATTGCTTCGGCCAATGGGACAATAAATTGTAATTGGGGTATTTTTCTATGCCTAGCTTTTTGAAACAATATGTATGCCCCTACAACCATGATCATAAAAAAAGTTTCCAATACACTTTTCTTCATTTTGTTAATTTTTCTGACAGGTATTCGTTCTGACGAGACTGGTCAACTCTTCCCATAAATTTATTATGATCGGCAATAGCAACAAGACATTTCGACATTTTCCCCAATTTCACCATTTTCTTTCTTCTGTTGTGACATACGTCATATGAAAATGATGACACCTACCCTTGAATCTTGTCATGTAGCAGTAAGTGCCCTACTGCTACTGCCAATGATGATACCTTCCCTTGAACCACAGTAGAGCATTAAGTGCTCTACTGCGATTTTGCGGAAGTTTTCAGACTCTATCTCATATATATATATATATATATATATATATATATATATATATATATATATCAAACCCATATTTTCCCATATATTTCTTCTATAAGATAAACAAGTGCCAACAGAAGGAAAATTTATGGCATTCATTACGTTCTCACTGGCGAAAAATCGATCAAAGGTTTTCATAATATCCAGATTGCGTGTTGTTGGGCAAAGTTGCAAGACTACTTTTTCTCCTAGACTTTTTCCAACATGATTTAAATCTTACCCTGAATAGATATTCATATCATATTTTCCATAATTTTACTTCTCTTTTTATAGGTTTTAAATGCAAATATTGTCTTTAGTTAGAACAACCTTTTTGAATTTGGCTATTGATTCACACACACATCATTACTTCGCGAAAAGCAGACTCCTATCTAAGTTCAATAAATGTTTCTGAAGGATTTTATCACCTCATCCATGTTATACATCTTTGGAGCATTTTTAGGAGACGGAGGTTGAAATATAGTTTGACAAATAGCAATTGACATCTGTTGTGATAAATAGTGTTTTTAATGGTATACTCAATGAAACGATATTTGACCAATAATCTGAAGAGCTAGGCCCACTATTGTATGATATCACAAGCATAATTCCTAACCCCAACATGATTTCTTATGAATCTGAGTCAGGAACCTCGATTTTTTTTATCGTGTTTCAGTTTTTCCAAGACGTTCGTTAATATACTGCAAGATAAGTAGAAAAAGGACTAAGTGGAAAAACAGTATTGGAAACTTTTAATTCATCAGGTCTGTCGATTCGAGCTAATACACGAGTTTGACGATATAAAGTTTTACTCATCCGTGGTATAAACTGTTGATTTGAGGTAGTTCAAATAACGTAGTAAGTAGATTCATCTAAATTACTGTTCCATTTTTCAGCCATTTGCGTGCTGCTTTGCGTTTTTGAGCTGTTACATTAGACAAGGAAAAATGATGGTCTCCGGCAGCCGAAGACTGATGCATATGCATCGACATCTTTTGCTTCTGCGGCCTTGAAGTACCTGGATTTAGTGACGGAAGTTTTTGGATCTGGAGTTCCTTCAGAGAGAAGTCAAGTTTATATTCCTCATCTCGGTCTGAATCTCCAATTCATCATCTGAATCCGTTTCATTCAGTAAATGTTTCAGTTTCTCAGCTGATAGTTTTTTCCAGCTTACTTATGGTAGTTACGATCCTAAAAAAAAAAAGAACTAAAATGGCAAGACCTTTGAGAAAGTAGAATAAAGATTTATTTTCATAAATAGTGGGATAGTAATGCGCAGTAAAACGTGTCACTATATATATATATATATAAAGTCTTATTCTCTATAAACAAGAGATAACATCCAACAATTACATTCGAAAAACACATAGACAGTAGGAAAATCACACAATGAAGGACACATGAGCAACCGAGATTAAAATTATAAAATAGATGCTGCAGTATTATAAACATTGCTGACTTAGGACAGCTAATATATAAAAGAATTTATATAAAAGTGGGGTTGAACATGTTTTTTGGCCAGACAACCTTCCCCCCCCTTATGTAAATAATACTGAGCAAAAACCTATTGAAAGTAATGGATAGGAATATCTAAATCCATTACAAGATAGAGGTAACTTACCTAAAAATTGCACTTAAAAATGCAGAGCCCGCGCTAAATCTGTGAGTGCAATAAATAAGTTATTGCCAGATTCTGGACCCTAATGCAGATTTAAATCATGTGAATGGCTGAAATGAAGCACTTAACAAAAGTATAAAAAGAATGGAAATAAAATTAATAAGGGTTACAAATTATAGCATAACTTTAGTAACACTAGAGTAAATATGAATAAAATAATAATAAGTAATTTTATCTAATATTAGAATATAGAGATAACTATAACTATGAAATATTTAAGTTTATAGTAATAAACTATTATCAAACTCAGAATTTTTAATCCTTACTATTTTGAATAGCTTTATTCATATAACTATTAATAGAATTAATTGGGTATTTCTGATTTAAGCAATATATAGTAAAATGTTTATAGTTATTTATTATTTCTGATTTCTTTGACACCAGAAATTTATCACGTTGCATATAATTAACTAGCCGTTACCCACCCGCTTCACTGGGTATTTAACGATGTTGTATAAATGTATAATGTTTACATATATATGAATTATTGATATTTAGTATTAAGAATTCGATTGTATTGAAAAATATATTTATAGCTGTAACTCTCGCCTCTTGATATAAAAAGGACATAAATTAAAATATCTAATTTCTATTTATATCTAAAATCGAAGTAGAAAGATTTTTTGCGCTCACTTAACCTAATAACCAAGTGGATTTCCACCAAAGCAACTTTCAGTGGATCTCTGCTCCATAAAATAAACATGCGTGCTAAATTTCAAGTCTAAATCTAACAGAGCAAAAACGGAATTTTTATCATCAATACCTCGTTGAGAGCATTCTTAGCGGATTCCAATTCAACAAAAGAAGCATGCAAACCAAATTTTATTATTATAGTCTTAGCAGTTCGAAAACGGGAATTTTGTCTATCAATACGCCCCAATAACTCACCCGCTTCCCCCTGGAGTTGATTTCCGTAAAATCCGTTCTTAGAGGAACTCTATTCAACTATAAAGAAACGTACTCAACAAATTTCAAGTAAATGAGTTTAATTCAAAAACAGGAATTTTTTTATAACATGCCTTAATCCCTCGCAATCCCACTCCTTTGGGAGTCAGTTTTCGCAAAGCTCTTTGTAAAAGGAACTCTATGCCATGAACGGAACATACCTTCTAATTTTCAAGCAGGTGGATCTATTAGTTGAAAAGCGGAAATATTTATCTATTACGCCCCTTAATCCCCCTCAGTGACCCTTGGGGATCAATTTTCCTCCAAACTATTTTGTAGCGGATCTCTACGCCATTAAAGGAATCCGCTTACCAAATTTTAAGACTGCACGTATAATAGTTTAAAAATGGAAATAATTATCTATAACGCCCCTTAAGCCCCCGCAACGCCACTTAGGAAACGATTTTCACAAAACCTATCTTATAGCAGATCTCTACTCAATGAATGGAATCTGCTTACTCAATTTCAAGATTTTACCTCTAATAGTTTAAAAAAAGGTGTTAATTGCCTATAACGCCCCTTAATTCTCCACAACGCCACTTGGGGTCTATTTTCACAAAACCCATTTTGTAGCGAATCTGTACTCTATGAAATGAGTCCGCTTACCAAATTTCAAGACCGTACGTCTAATTGTTTAAAAATGGAAATAATTATGCATAACGCCCCTTAAGCGCCCTCAACGCCCCTTGGAGGTCGATTTTTGTAAAAATCTCCACTTTATGAAAGAAATCTGTGTACGAAGTTTAAAGACTGTACATCTAATAGTTTAATAATGGATATAATTATATACAACGCCCCTTAAAGCCCCGTAACACCCCTTGGGCTTCGATCTTTGCAAAATCCGTTCTTAGCTGATGTCTACTCCATGAAGGGAACCTACCTCCCAAATTTCAAATCTGTAGGTTTTATAGTTCCGGAGATATCGTGATTAGTCAGTGAGTGAGTGAGTCGCTTTTCTCCTTTATATATATAGATAACAATATTTCTGAATATAGAAACATGTACATTACTCTCCAAATGAGGAACTTTTATAATATTGAAATTAAATTCTTTTCTTTTATCATAAATATTAGAAACTATTACATTCTTTTAATTTGATATGTATCTCAAGAAAATTTGCTTCATTGTTGTTACTATTTGTCTGTATTAAATTAAGATATTGTGGATAAAAATTAATGCTAGGTATAAAATTGGCTTGTTTGACAAAAATGATTATGTCATGTACATAACGATAAATATAGTATTTAGAATTATTAATGTAACTACTTTCGAAATAATGTAAGTATAAATTGGCAAGACAGTTGCTCGCAGTGTCACCTTGTGGCAAATCTTTAATCTGCAGTTAATAGTTACCCTTATGATATATATAGTTCTCTTTAAATACAAACCTAAGTAGTGAACCAAATCTATCATAATTAACATTATTAAATAAATTATCTTTATGTAAATTTACAGGTACATTGATCAAATCATCAATTTTAATAGAGTTAAAAAGATCTTCAAAATCGAAACTATTGACTGAAGAAATCTTTTTATCTTTCATTTGTTTAATAAGTGATTTACTATTTTTAAGAATGGCTGTGGATTTAAGATTATTTATTGTATCATGTAATATTTCTCTCTCTCTCATGGAGAATTTTGCCTGTTTTGCTAATATATGTATTAAATCCACACACACATTTGTAACCGTCCTAAATTTGACCGGGTCTTTATGAAATTTGGGAGTAAGAAATATATGTGGAAATTTAAAATTATTATTAATTTGAATTCTTAATTGTTTATGAAAAGCAAAAATTCGATTATTTATTTCTCTATCAGAAACAGATGACTTAATAAAAGCTGTATTATTATCAAAATAATTGTTGATCATTAAATTATAATAGTATTTACATTGGAAGGCAAAATATCCTGGCACTTTATCAACATAAACTATAATACATTTATTTTGCAATTTTTTAATCTGATTTTTAATATTATTAAAAAAGATTTTATTATCTGTACCAAAGTTATATTTATTAAGATGCTGTGTATTATTACCTTTGAATTCTGTGAATGCTTCTATTTTCATACCATATTTAATTGCTATTTTGTATATAAATCGCTCAATATAATTATGTAACTGATTTTTTATAATTTTATTATTATTTGAAATCATTAATCTAAAACCAGTACCTTTATTCATTATGTTTCTAAGATTATTCTCTTTTGCAATATTGAGGTCACCAGTAACAATATGCTTGTGATATTTATCTATGTGTGAATTCTTTAAATTCATTACATTTACATATTAAGTATTCTTGTTTTACAGGCACATTATAGTTAAAAATTGATCTGCCTATTTTTTTACTGTATTTAAAAGCTTTTTTAATAGTAATATTATGTATTGGGAAAGATGACAAGTGTTTTTTAAATATGTCAGAAAAATTAATATTATCATATGATTTATTCATATATAAAAATGTACAATATTCTATTTGATAATCCTTATTTACATTAACTTTTAGGTTATGTTTATGCTTCAAAAATTTGTGAATGTCCTTTATAATATGCAAAGCATGGCAATCTTTAATTTTATGTGTAATTAGTACATTTTCTGTAATACATAATTTTGTCTTACTGAGTCCAAACATATATTATCTATTCTGACAATTACAATTAAAAATTTTTAACTTTGACTAACTTTCTGATTTCGATATTAATTTGTGAAATTAAAAGCGCGTGAGGATTCATTCTGCAATATGATGCTAAAAATGTGGCTGCAGGAGAGAGAAAAAAGCGTTAGAGCAGATTTTCAGCAAAAAATTAGGAAGGAATTCTGCTGCCATCTATTGGGAGGAGATTATACTGAATTGTGTGTGTTAGTATTATCAAAAAAATGCCAGTTGAATGTTCACTCTTACTCACACAAACACACATTAAGCAAAACCTACCTCTTTGTTGTGTTTATGGTATGGCACCAGCGGGGTCGGTTTTGGTACCATTAATAACCCGCCATATAGAGGGACTAATGCACGTTAAATCTGTCGAGGTTCAGAGGCCTCACGTTGGCATAGTGGGGAGATTTGAAGAACGGGTTCCCTGCTGAAATGGCATCCTCGTCATCTGACTAAGGTTCAAAATTTCGCGGTCCGTTGCCAAAAGACATTGTGTTGCTTTGAAGTACAATGTTAACAAAACAATCCATTTAATTTACTCTCAGCGACGTTTTTAACAAAAATTCATCAGAGACTATCCTGATTTAAAATAAATTGTTATATTAATTAAAAAATTTACCTTTTCATTGATAAAAACTACTCTGTATAAGATTTCTTGTAGTTACATTTTTAAAACTATCAATAATCTTAATCCATCTTCGTATAAAATAATTTTTTTTCAACCATAAAGATATATTTATATTGGAGGTTTATATCATATCTACTGATGCAGTAAATAATAGGTATTATAAAAGGTGGTATTGGGGGAGAATATAAATTTGGTAGTTTATATAATATAATTTAGTTATAGGGCTTCTGATATAAAATGGATTCTCATTCAAATCCAGTACTCCTAATGAATTGGCTAGATCAGAGGTTCCCAAACTTTTTTGTCTCATAGACCCCTTGCCATGTTTTTCGGTTTAGGGTAGACCCCTGCTTACCTAATATTGAATTTTTACAAATTTACCAATTTAAATGTCTTTTTTGACAGCTGGTATAGATTTACTTACTTTAAACGATTTAAATTTCTAACTGAGGTGAGGTATGGCGTTTGAAACTTAAAAAAATTATGTTAATTAAATTAAAATTTAATTAATATATATAATAAATGAGCAACAAACAAATGCTTTTAAAGAAAGGAATAAGTTTGTAACAATTCAATAACAATTCTTCAACATTTAGAATCAATTGTGTAAGGTTTAACCCTAAATCTTCTCGGTTAGTAGTGCCCAGAACTTATCCCCCCTTTCTTTCTGTTTTGGAGATTGGCAACCACGCTGAAAAACTAATTAAAAATTTTCTCACGGTATTCCATAATTCGTGATAAATGACAGGCATGTCTTTTTAAAGCCAAAATTGCGGACATGGTCTTTGTTTATAGTAAAATTTATGCTGCCACCTTGTAACAACAAAAATTAATCTTATTAAAATTAGTAAATAAATCTATTAAATAGATAAAATTTGTTTTCCACGTGACTAAATTTTCTTTTTAAACTAAAATCATGATTTGATTTAATGAGAGCCGCCATCACATAGACCCCTATTTACACCTCATGGACCCCTAAATTGTTTTTTCGCTGACGTGGACCCTTGGGGGTCTATATAGACTACTTTGGGAATCATTGGGCTAGATTATCAAAAAATGGGTTCATATGATTTTTGAAACTGTAGCAGATGGAATTTCAAAACAAACTTTTAAGTACAGCCAAACCTCCATATAACGAACCTCTATTTTACAAATTTCTCTTTTTTGTGAACTTTTTCCTGGAGCCAAGAGTATTTTACAATTTTCTTCGTAAGTAACCTTCAAGTAACGAAGTGCATTTTCTATCTAACGAACTTTTTCTCTTGTAATTCATTTTTTTTCTTCCTATTTTTAAAACATTTCAGAACATCTTTCAAATTATTTTCTCTTTTAGTACATTTTATGGGGATCAGTGATCTTGAACTGATTTTATTAGGTGCCTAAATCACCTAGAACAATGAAATATGGCCCCAATTTTTCAAACAAAAAAACTCAAATAAAATTGAGATTTTATCAGTAATCAAATTTACGGTTGCATGTAGTGATGTATCCTTAAAATTACTGATCATAAAATAATGTACACTTAAAATTACTCGTAGGTTTAAAATTAGAAAATGTCGTTAAAAAAATTCATTAGTTTTATTATAAAATTATTTTTTAAAGCCGAAAATACTGTGTATTCCTAGACAATGTTCCCCCCTTTCAGATTATTTTGATGGGTAAGATATATAAAATGAATACATATTATTTTTTTCAAAAAAAGGAGTGAATAATTTTTTTAAAAAATAATATATAGTGTTTATGAATTTAAAAAAAAATTATGTTGTTTTTGAAGTACATTAAAGGATGAATCTCTATTTAATGAACTTTTTTTCGGGATCTGACGACTTCGTTAAATAGTGGTCTAACTGTATTTTTTTTCCTGTTAATTCGAGAACCACAAATTAAGATTAATCTTTTTTCTTCTTCATATAGGATGTATAATGGCGTCTGAGTTAGAAGCTGCACTGCCACCTATTACAACCGTTGGTCGTCAACCGGTTAATTATGGACATCCGCCATCAGCCAGGTAAGTTTTTATAATGACATTCATTTAAAATTAATTTAAGAGATGATGAATATTGAAAATATATATTTTGTCAAGAGAAAGAATATTGAAAATGTATATTTTGTCAAGAGATAATGTGTGTGATTTGTTGTTTAACTCTCTAAATTAATTTTAACGCTCTTGTGCTTTCTTTGACATTTATAATAATGATAGTTTAAAGTAAAAAAAAAAAGTAATATATAAAAAAATGTTTTTGTCAATTCCTACTTGAAAATCAAATTGAGCTTTTCATACCTGGTAATTGGATAATTAATGTATACTGTCGCCATCTATTGCCTTCATTCGGAATAAATTTAATTTTTCTCCCATATAAAACTAAAATTATTTAATTAAATTTAATGAATGAATTAATATTTGAAAAAACTGTATTAACATCAAGTGTCATCAACTGAAAGCTTAAAAAATGTATTTGAACTTGAGCGGACAAATAAGAAATATTTTATTAACGATTGAAAATTTGAACAAGATATATATATATAATTATATGTAGGGAGAGAGAGTGAACTAATAGTAAAAATTGAATAAATAATAGTTGACTGAGTTCGAGAGAGAGAGAGAGAGAGAGAGAGATGAATCAAAAGATGAACATATTCCAAATGAGTAAGTGACTGTAGGGATTATTGGCATAAAAGCCGATTTTGGCTATACTGCACCAAACATTTTTTTTTTCCATAAATATTTAGTGTTCTGGACGGGAAAGGAAAGAAAGAAAAGGAATGACAATAACGAGTGTCGAAAAAAGAGAAGGATCATTAGGGTACACCGGGGTCGTGGTACCCGTGTTTATCAAAGACAGTAAACCCCTTGGGAAAAGGAAAAGATACGTAAGGCACACACCCGTCTTCACCTAAAGAAGATGAGCTTCCTGAGGGGAACATAATCCAAGAGGATCCACCCCAAGATCAAAATACATGACAATTAGTATACCAATTGAGAGAGAAGATGGTCGAACATATCTAAATTCCATATTACATATCATTTCATCGTATTGTAAATAGATACCATTATATATATATATAGAAAACTTTTGTTCCAAGTAAGATTACATAATTCTGAAGTGAACCAACATAGTCAACTTACCCACGCCGAAGAAAAAAATTACCTTAAGGTATCCGACTACGTTCGGAACCGTGATTTTGCAAAAGTGTATAAATGGATAATATTTATGATATTTAGTGTCACTTAGATTAGAAAATGTATATAAAATTGTTTTAAGAATAGTATTACAATAAACAATTGTTTAAGTACAATATTTTGACAAAAAATGAACCTAGAATGACCAATTTTTAAAATATTCTTCTTTTGTGAAAAATGCTTCTATTACAATAATATTTTGCTTGCATATAGCTCAGACCTCTGTACAGAGGCTCAACTAGAATTTTTGAAATATATAACTTAGAAGTGGGTTTATCCATGTTTTACGACAACAGAGGGAAGCAATTTTAAGAAAAAAACGCCGATAATTATTTCAATTGGTTGTAACTCTGAAAATGTGAATTTTTCAAAAATCATACTTGAGCCTCTGTACAGAGGTCTGAGCTATATATAGGCAAAATATTATTATAATAGAAGCATTTTTCACAAAAGGAGAACATTTTGAAAAAAGGTTATTCTAAGTTAATTTTTTGACGAAATATTGTATTTAAATAATTTTTTTTGTCAAAATGTCCTTAAAACAATTTTGCATGTGCTTTCTAATCTACGTGACACTAAATATCACGAAAATTATCCATTTATGCACTTTTTTAAAATCACGGTTCCGAGCAATCAAGTATACTTTCATGTTAATACAAGTGACACATTTTTTTATATCATTTAATTTTGTTCATTTTTAAGTTCTTAAGCTGGTCTGTATTTTTTAAGGAAAAATATGTAAAAAAAGTTTATATTCTTAATATTTTTTTCGTAGAACTTTTTAATTTATTTTTATGGAATTGATGTTTTTATAATAAATAGCATTAAACTTTTAAAAATTGAGATTTGTTAGTGTAACATTATTACTGTTTATTAAAATGCATTATATTTAATTAAATTTACAGATAAATAAGTTTTTAGATCCTTGAAATTAAAGAGTAATTCGAAAGAGCAATTTGAAATGCTTATAAAATTTAATTCTTGTTCGCGTTTTAATTTATAAATAAAATAGACAAGACTTCCTAAAAAATGTATAAATGAAAGAAAAAAATAAATTGAAAATTTTTTTGGAAATTAAAGTTTAAATAAGAACAAACATAATTCCTATTTTGAAAAAAATTTGATAAGCAGTATACACACAAGAAGATAGGTATTCAGATGAAATATATGAAAAAAAAACCAAGTAGGTGGATTATAAAGCAAATTTTTTTTAGCTAAGTTAAAAACCATTCGATTTAGAGTATAAATACATATATAAACATGGGATATTTTTAATAAAACCGAAATAAACTTAAATAATTGATTATTATCCTAGATGTAAAAACTCTTTTATTTCTCGGTATATCAGCAAAATATTGGAATTTTTTCGACCGGAGCACGTGAACATGATAAAAGCTTCTGGTAGAAAAGAAAAGGGAACATATTCAAAGTTTTTCGAAACTGTAAACGTAAAAAGTGAGCACACGTTGAAAATAACTTTTTGAAATACATACAATATCAAACCATGATCATACATTGAAATAACATTTTCCGAAAAAGTACTAAAAATTAAAGTTTAATGTATTTTAAAAATCCACTTCATAACTAGAATAGTAAAATTTATTCTGAAATTTACGTCAGAGTTCAACGTTAAACATATTTTGTCATTACAAAGAAGCAAAATGTTTCATCTTCATTAAGGCTCAGAATTTTCTTCTAAGATCTATCAAAATGTATACTTAAAAACTGAATCTTTTTTCAGCATTCTTAATTCCCAATTAAAATAATTTTGTAACAAAGAGAGCAGACGAAAACCATTAAATTCTTATGCATTGCTTTTGACAGTTAAATTTTTATTAAATGATTAATTTTGTTTAAAAAAAATCCCTTGATGAAACTTAACTTTACGATTAATTTAACTTGTAGCATATATAATTTTCACTTATTTATATAATATGAAAGTCCTAATGTATGCATAAAATAGCAGTACTATTTTTTTTTCTTAAACCGTTATTCAACTTCAAGTCAGTGACATAATTGTCTAGTGACATACAAAGAATAGTCACTTTCCCATTAAAAAAACCTACAGAACAAAAAATATAGTTTATTATGTTAGTGTGGAAAGATGTCATTAACATAATATTATTCTGGGCACGTCTATCGACTTTCTTGACTCTCTTCGTGTGCAAAGTTAAGAGAAGAGTGAGACAAGTCATGCTTATGCATTTCGATTAGTTAGTAGAAAGCATCTCAAATTAGAAAAATTCATATTTTTATTCTTTCCACGTGTAGCTATGTAATGCTGCTAAAAGGTTAGGAAATACATATTGATCTAATATATGCGATAAAAAGGAATAATATATTTTTTAATTCCTCACTTAAATAACTTTTTTAAACTAAAGTACTCTCTAACAGGTTTAATTAGATGTATGACATAATTTTTGTCAGAATGTTAGAATTATTATGAATAATATGCTCTACTCAATTCTCACCTAAAAAGCTTACTTAATGCTATTTGATTTTTTGACCAAGAATTCTTGTATCTGTCTAATATCATGGAGCGTTAATGAGAGGAATATTTTTAAACGGAATATCCAGTGGCGTGACGGAGAACATTAGAGCCCCCTGCAAAGTCAAGTTTTGGGCTCCAAGTTGGATCTTACAAAGGATTTCAAAATCATAACTTAATATAGGCTTTGGGACCCCGCGATGCGGGAGTTGCGGGGATATACGTTACGCCACTGAGGATATCCAAGGAACACGTAAAAGGTAAAATCTTACCAAGTTGGATCTTACAAAGGATTTCGTCACGAGTTCGATCCCAGTACCACTAAAGACCCGCCGTGTAGGGCAGCGATGCACGTTAAATCTGTCGAGAGCTGAAACGTCCTCCCGTTGGTGTGGTGTGGTAGTTAGGAGAGGGGGGTGCCAGCTCAGGTGTCATCCACGTCACTTGACCATGGTTCAAAATTACGTGGTCCGTCGCCAAAAGCCCTCGTGTAGCTGAACAGTGCGACGTTAATATTAAATCGATCTATCTTACAAAGGATTTCAAAATCATAACTTAACATAGGCTTTGGGCCCCCCGCGATGCGGGAGTTGCGGGGATGTACGTTACGCCACTGATGATATCCAAGAAACATGTAAAAAGTAAAAAAAAAATTCTTTTGTGAAAACTGACCTTTTATTAAGTGCTTCGAATAATGTATTTTATTTAATGAGGATAATTTTTTTTAAAATACATAAATCTATGAGCTATTTCTTTATTTTCTGATAATTCTATTTATTTATTTATTCTTGGAAGGAGAGGAAACTTCTCCCATTTTCATACAAAAAATTAATCAATCATGCATTTACTTATAGCAACACGTGTGATTTAAAGCATAAAGGGTTCTCTTATAAATGTATGTAGTTCGGTTAAATATGTTGGAAAACCCGATAATTAAGATAATTAATCGTTGGGGCAATATAAGACTGCCGCATAAAATGTACATACGTCACATACATCTTTTAGTACAAAAAATCACTGCAGGAAGAAGAATCGAAACTAGAATCTGCCGTTTGCCACCTCCTCTAAAAATAATTCATATGTTCTCAACCTTTCTAAAATCAAGAAATTTGGTTGATGATTTTGTTCCTTCAATATTTTCGCTTAGAAAATCGTTTTTATATAATCCCTCAAAGCGGTTTAACAACATTCATAAAAATGTGAAGTACATACCCAACGTTTCTTTTTTATAAAACCAACTCAATCTTTTTAATAAAATGCAAGTGTTTAGTCAGACATATAGGGAAACATGCCCTTGAATTATCTCCAATCAAGCTATCAGATCTGATTACCTAGCAGAAAACCTAGCCTGCCGTATCAGAAGATTTCTACTACTTTACTTTCAAAGCGAAAACACAATCATCATAGGTTAATTAAATGTCGATTCTTCATCAAAGGAATGGCATGGGGCCATTTTTTTTCATCTTTAAATGTAATGTCCTGAGATGTCTAAAATCAGTCATCTATGATATTTTCCCCTTGCTTAAATTAAGTGATTCAAGGTCACTTATGTCATTTTTTCTTTCATCTCTTTAAGTACGCTTTGTATAACAAAACGAATGAGTTTTTTAATTTTTTTTTTATGCCTGTTGAATCTGATTATTTTTGCTGAAAGATTTTTCTTGTCCACTTCATGAATACAGGTTCAAAAGAAAGTGCTCCCAAGTGTCACTTCAAGGTAACGCGTTGTCATGCCTATAAGCGAGTCAGAGAAAGTAATATATGACCTTGAAAATAACCTTTAAGTACAATCCTTGTAGTAAATGGTCATCTTCCAGTTTTGACACTCCGCTACGGATAAATATCTATTATAATATGTATATTCCGCATAAGTTTTTAAGTATATATAATTTTTTCCATGAATTTGTCAAGCGTTGGTATCAACAATTAAAGAATTTTTTGAAAAAGTTTTACTGGCGTTGATAACAATTTTTTTAAAAATAATTAATATTGCGTCTTCCATTAACGTCTATCTAATTCCAAAACCGTTAAAAGAGTTTTAACCAAAAAAATTCTTTCAGAATAATGAAGAAAATTTAATTTTGTAATTGTAAGTTTCAAATCTTGAGTTGTATAACAGAAAATGCACATCGTACAAAGTACTCATGTATTTAAAGTCATTTAATACGTTATAATGTGGTTTCATTTTACTTATTTTTTAAAAAACTCAATACATTTATTTGGATAAATAGGAAGAAAAAACGTTTAAAATTCGACACAGTGCTATAATTAATAATAAGAATAAGCTAAATAGATAAAAAAAAATTATATTACATATTTCTCTTGAATAAATTTTAATGAAAAAAATATGATCACCTTTTGACGATGTCAACAAAAATAAATGTCATAAATTAAAAAAAAAACTGAAGAAAAAAATGTTAATAACCGCTCGTTATACGAAAATAGATTTTTTTTAAACATAAATCGAATAAATGTACCCCATACCATTTATTTCAATGTTAAGAAATTTTTCCATTTTTTTTAAGCTATAATTAAAATTTGTTACTGCTATACTCAAAGCTCAAATGTAGGAAATTTAAGGGTGATGAAAAATCAAACACTTTTAAACATATTTCAATACTATTACCCTCTTGACTATTTAAACAAAAACTTATAAGCAAAATGTGTGAAAATATATTTAACTTTAGTATTAATTATATAAACTTTAGTGATACATTTTCGATTTAAACAACTGCAATTATGAAATTGTTTTTCATACAAATAAAGCCCAAATAAGAAATCCCGGTTGTAATGCTTTCAAATTTATTCTACCTTTAAATCTTAAAATTACTGGAAAATAAGCACATCGTTTTTGAAGGGTTTTTTTCTTAAATAATATATGAAAGACAGCTATGGAAATGGTGATGGCTAAATTGTTATACAATGTCAAAAATCCACATCAGAAAAAAACCTTTTTTTCTCAAAAATTTCGTATCATCTAATGGCTCTGATGTAGACATATTCATGATTGATTGAACCCTTCCATTAAAAGTAGTAGATATTTTATCATAAAATTGAAAAAGGAAAAATTTTCAAGAAATCTAGAATAATATTTCAATTTCTCACTTCAAAAAACATTTTTACGACAATAAAATTACTTAATTTTAACTTTGAGAATTATGTTGCCAAACTGTTGCATATATTCAATATATATATATAGTATAACATTTTCTAAAATTAATCAGATGAAACAAATGTTTACTGATACAAAAGGGATGATGAAATACGCATTTTGTAAACATACGAAGATTTAAATAAATAAAAATAACAAATTTTTCAATTTTGCTTGATTATCTTCAGAAGTAAAAGAAGTTGATTTATAATTTGGTGATTTCAGAGCTAAATAGATAAGCAAATGTTATTCGGGAATAACGTTATTATGTAGCGTTAACATGTAATTGCTATGATACGGAGATTGTATATAATGAAACTTTGTATGTACATAGGTTTATATTATATAATAAAAATACCATGAAACAATTGTTTATGCACGCACGATCGTGTGGGAGTCTCATCAGTGCACAGAAAGTTCTAAGGTAAGTGTTTCAAGATGTATCATAACAATGATTAGTAAGGGAGTATAGTGTTTCTCTTAACAGTTATAACTTTTTATAAAGTGACTTCATGCAAGAAATGAGACAGTTTATGAATCTCTGTGGCTTTTGACCTTACTCCTCCAATAATGCTATTTTCAGGTCCTGAAAATCTCTAGTAAGGAGGATAGTAATTATCTTCCAAAGAGCATCCCAAGTGTGCTCAATCTGGATAAGTTTTGGAGATAGGAGAATATCCTCACTTTTTAGAAATTTGTCGGCCAGATGAGTTCTATGTGAAAAAGCGTTATCCATAAAAGTAAAAATGAAATCAAAGTCAAATGCACACCTAAAAAGGCGAACATAAGACTACAAGATTTCATCCATATATCTCAGAACAGTCCCAAAATTTCTATCAAAGAAATGAAGGTCCATGAATCTGATCAATATGATGCCTGCCCAGACTATAGACTCTTTATTTAGATACCGTCTCTTTCTCGAATTTTGGAGGGCATGCAGTGGGTCTCTAATCCCCGTTAGATCAGTGTTTCTCAAACTGTGGGGCGCGTTCCTTGGGGAGGGGCGGTAACATTGCGAGGGGGCGTAATCATATTGAAAATAAAAGGTTTAAAAAATAATTTTTTGGAATGAAGTAAAACAAATCGCTTTCTGACATAATAAAAAAATACACATTTACTCTGATATAATTTATTTGTATCATCTGGTGATCTTCAAAAATAAAAGATTCCACTTCAAACGCTCATTAGCCATCTTTGATCCTATAACCAAATTAAATATATATATATATATATATATATATATATATATATATATATATATATATATATATATATTGTTTGCTTTGCTGTAACCCCACGATGAGAAATTTTTATTATGTTTCTTTTAGCCTAAAATATTACTTTAGCTGAGCTTCGAACTTACTGGTATGGTTTTATCTCCGTCTTTTTTTTAGAGAAGTTGTAAATATAATATACTTCTGCTTCGCCTTTTTCCATGTGAAAGAGTTTAATGATATATGGATAAGCATATTGAGCACTTTGAAGAATTATTTGGCCAAGATTTATTTTTATGGGTATTCTGAAACATATAATGCATAATGAAAAACGTTTTACACAATTATTTTTTAGAACATGCTACACTTTCCCCATGAACAATTTTGTGGTTTTGGTTCCTGTGTTGTACGACTTATTATGGTTTATAAATGTAAATGAGTAGAATATTAAAAAAATGGGCATCTGTGATCCCTATTGAAGAAAGTTGAACCTGATCAAGCAATTGAAGAACCTACTGAAATAATGCATATTAATCGTGATAGCAGAAATAAATATGAGAAAAGCGATAGACATAAAACGTTTGAGTTGAATTGAAATTTTCAAATGCTGCCTAAAGAACTCTATGAAGAAAACTATGAAGCCATAAATGTAGCACTTTGTGAAGATCCCCTTGGATCTCACTTTGAGAACGAGAATAATTTGGAGTCAGATAAGAGCCAGTAGCCATTTTTATAAATAACTTTCTTTATTTGGTTATCTTTCCCAAATAGAATCAAATACTTTTAATAACAAATAAATCAAATTAGCTATATGAGGTTTAAAAGGGACTTTCCTTTAAATTAACTTAAATATTTAATGATCCAATTAATTAACAATTAGAATATCGATCACGCAGAGATTACCGCAATAAAAGAGATCCCAGAATTATATTCAATATTCCTATTGAACATTTAATTTTAATCTCACTCCTAATATAAAGCTTTAATGAGACTTTAATCAATATTTACCACACTGCAGTTCAGCTCAGCTTTTTCTGAGATTTTATCCTCCTAGAAATCTCCAATAATAAATCTCCAACTTCACTATTATACCTTCCTGCTTCAATCTCTCTCTAGTACTGCTTTTTACTTTACTATTCCGTTTGACTTAAATACTTTATCTAATCTGCATAACAAGGAATCCTATCCTCTCTTTGGAGCTGATTGGAAATAGGCAGGGAATTAAATTTCCCTAAAGACGACGACTCAGAAAGTTAGTGATAAAGTTCCGTATAGGTTTGTCACAACTTTGCCTTGTCAAAAAGACACAAGGAAGAAAAAGTTTAAAATGCTATTTGTGGGTCATCAAACGACAGCAAAACTACAATAACGTGAACAAAACATGACAATTTTGCTGGAAAATACGTTTCTGTATTGTTAGCGAAAAGTGTCTGTGTGATTTATGTCCTTTATTAAGGGCACGCACATTTAGAACATTTTCTTTAGTTTTATTGGATTTTATCTCAAATAATCAAACAAAGAAAAATTGAAAAGTTTTTGAAAGTAGGTAAGTATATTTTCTCTTAATTAAATTATTCACTGGAATTGTGATTTTTATCGTGTATAGTAAAAATAATTATAAAATAAGTTATAGTTTTAAGACAAACTAAAAAACATGCTTTTATAGTGAATCGAACTAAAAAGTAAAATATATATACATATAAAAGTATGTATTACTTAAAAGAAACATATACAAAATTTAATATTTATCTTGTTAATTTGTACGGTTTATAATTATGATCGTATTGTAACTTTAACACCCCCCAAATGCATTATTATTGCATTCAATACATTATTTTTAGGGGGGGGGGTGATAAAAATTATGATTGAAAAGTGGGTCACCAGTAGTGAAAGTTTGAGAACCACTGCGTTAGATGAAGGTATGTCAAGAATCTGAATCTAGACTAGACATTGAATAAAGTGGTTTCCCATAATTTCTGCAACAATGCAGATGATCTATTCATCTTCTTCAATGGCTCGACAGTCCAGGATGGACCCTGGACTTCTCCATAAGTTTTCTCCAGGCGTCTCTACTTTTGGCAACTGTTTTGCAGAGTTTTTGACCTTTAAAATATTTAGATCTTTTTCGACACAGTCAATCCATCTTAGCGGAGTCCTCCATAGGTCTATTTCCCATGGGCTTTGCCAGAAAGATTTTCTTGAGGCAATGATCATTCATTCTATCCAGATGACCAGCCCATTTAAGTCTGTAATTTGACAAATTTTACAATATTAAGTTGTTTGTAAATTTTGTAAAGTTCTAAGAGTTAGATCTTTTCCATGATCCATTTACTCAGATCCCACCAAAAGTGCAACGAAAGATCTTTCTCACAAAAATTCTCAAAGCCTCCTCATCACGTAAAAGTCAATATCCAAGTCTCTTATGCATAAGTCAGGACAGATCTTATAAGACTTTTGCAAGATCCATTCATCTTACTGTAGTGGATAATCACACTTTTTCCCCTTTGATCAATTTCTTGGGTTGCTTTATGATGTTATTTGAATAGAGAAACTTCAGTGGCACTAGGGCTCGAACTCATGACACGTCGGCCACAAACTGGTAACCATGACCATAAAACTACCACGACTACCGTAAACGAAAGGAAGAGAATAAGTTGGAGCCTACATAGAAGAACTTTGACAAGTGCTAGTTAATTACATTGTGTGATTACTTTAGTACAGTTGATCTTTCGTCTAATAAGTCGGGTTAAATTCATCACAGTAAAGCGAGACCATAGGAATAACTATTCAAAATCTTCTATGAAAGCAAAGTATATAACAAATTTCTTTATTTGGTTAGGGTTCGATTGTTGATAGCGTTGTTCTCTCGTACATACCTTATAGATATTTTGGATTGAAGCTCAAAGTTGTTTAAACTCTTGTAATGTCTATAAATTACTCAGCTCCTAACGTTACTGCGAAAGAAGATTCACCACAATACTTAAGAGCTCCTCTGTACGTAGAAAAGAGTGAAACACAAATAACAAGGCTTATTATAAATGCATCTGTTTCGCATAGCCTTCTGGAAACCGTTATACATGAGGTGGATTCCTGTAGACACACGAAACTTACAAGATAACTAAAAATCTGTAACATTTCTGTTGCGCCTTGGTATAATGGACCAATTTTTGATGGTATTTTCGTGACTTTTACCCAGATATTCTATCTACAGATTCGGTATTATAAAACGGTCTTCATAAGATACACTTGACGCATGGTTTGACATTAATGTCTCTAGTAATCTGTGCTTGAGGTTACCCTGCTTCGAAATGTGATGATTCGCAATCACACATCTTACTATCCAAAAGTTGCTGATTCTTTATTATAACTGTTGGGTTTTGAAACTCTACCCCAGTGATTCCCAAAGTGGTCTATAAAGACCTCCAGGTGTCTATGACGACCAGCAAGGGGTCCACGTTAGCGAAAGAATAATTTAGGGATCCATGAGGCGTAAATGGGGGTCTATGATGGTGACTCTCATTAAACCAAATCATGATTTTAGTTTTAAAAGAAAATTTAGTCACGTGGAAAACGAATTTTATCTATTTAATAGATTTATTTACTAATTACATGCCTGTCATTTATTACGAATTATGGAATAACGTGAGAAAATCTTTAATTACTTTTTCAGCGTGGTTGCCAATCTCCAAAACAAAAAAAGAAAGGGGGAGGGATAAGTTCTGGGCACTACTAACAGAAGAGATTTAGGGATAAACCTGAAGCAATTGATTCTAAATGTTGAAAAATTGTTATTGAATTGTTATCAATTTATTCCTCTCTTTAAAAGCATTTGTTTGTTGCTCATTTATTATATGTATTAATTGAATTTTAATTTAATTAACATGATTTTCTTAAGTTTTAAACACCATACTTAACTTCAGTTAGAAATTTAAATCTATACCAGCTGTCAAAAAGACATTTAAATTGGTAAATTTGCAAAAATTCAATGTTAGGTAAACAGGTGTCTACCCCAAACCGAAAAACATGGCAAGGGGTCTATGAGACAAAAAAGTTTGGGAACCTCTGCTCTAACCGAATATTGTAGAATAATTTTCTAAAGTTGTCGAAGTGTACGAAGGAACATAGGGTGGAAATTGGCTTGTGCTCTTACACAGATTTCTTATAAGTCCGCGTCCCACATTCACATATGCGGTTATGTTATGTATAGTAAAAATTTGCTTCTTTATTTGGAATTATTTCTTGAACCTTTTGATCAATGTTTTTAAAGAAATTCACAATTAAATATGCAAATAATTTTAATGCATAAATATTTAGTTTCACACACACACAAGCATATAATTCTGAATATATAAATATTTTTAACACCAGTGTGTAGGTTTTAAATTATTTGCATCATAGACTGTAATTAAATGTGATAGCTCTCTTGTTTCAGATATGGAAAACTCTCCGAAAAGATACGACGAACTGCACCGGGAGAATTTCAATGTTCAGTTTTCTGTGGAGGAAAGAGGTGTAAATATGACAGCGCAACATGGCACAAAGAAGACATGGCTATCAACGGAATTTATTCACACTGGTAATTAATTTTCAATTATATGTATCATATGTATATATACAATAACTTTTATTATTTTACTTATTATTATTATACTTATATTAATTATTACTACTTTTCTTTACTACTTATTGGGTTATAATTTTATTGAATGAAAGTGAATGTTTAAAAATATTGAGAGCAATTTTGCAGTTCCTATATTTCAAACTCTTACAGGGTGATGTTTAAAAAGATAAATTAATTATATACAGTTAAGGTAGCATTTGATATACAAAGCACATAAGTTACAACTCTAAAGTGAAAACGCTCGTGGTTAATACAAATACAACAAACAAACAAAAAGTTCTTTATTTGAAAAAGCGAAGGATGTGTTGGCTGAACCTACATTTTGCAAACCAGGCCATATCGACGCACTGATAGGATGCAAATGGGTATTCCAGATTTTTAAAAAATGACGCATTTAAAATTAATTCATCATTGAAGAAATGATAGTTTAAAAAACAAAAAAAAATTGTAGATCGAACTAAAAAATAAAAAATAAATTATAGTTTTAAAAAAACTAAAAAACACGCTCTTATAGTTAATTGAACTAAAAAGTGAAATATAATTATTAATATAAGAATAAAATGACTGACGATAAAATTAATGCCATTGTGATAACAGCGTAGGGTGTGCTTTGTACTACATTTTTACACTTACTGTGCATTTCAGAATATAACTGATAAGAAATTATAACAATTGATATCGAGCACCCCGCGCTTTTACCACATGTGGCAATGACATCAATTTTCTCGTTAATCATTTTATTCTTATATTAAGAATTATACTTTACTTTTTAGTTCGATTAACTATAAAAGAGTGTTTTTTAGTTTTTTTAAACTATAATTTATTTATTTTGTTTATTTTATTCGCCCTTATAAGTAATATTGTGGGTTATTTGCAGATTTTGTTATTTCTTTCAATATTGAGTTAACCAGACTTTAGTTTGAGTAAAATTAAGCTCAATACGCAGGAAGAACCATATAAGAAAGGCTTCATAACATATTTAAAACTAAAAATGAAACATTAGTGGTTGAAATGTATGAATTCATGTACTATAAATCCCGCTCAGCTATTTTATAAATTATTACTAATAGTTTCCAATATGTGAAATAAAAAGTTTAAAAAAGCATCTTATATGAAAAAGAGAAAAGAAATAGAATAAAAATTACTTCGTTTCCTCTATTTCATTTATAAACTATAATTATTAGGTACACAAAAACGTAAATTTGAAAGATCCATTTGCATATAAACTAAAAAAGCAAAAGGTTATTTTCTCTCAGCGTTGACTTTATGTATATTATAAATTATATATATATATATATATATATATATATATATATATATATATATATATATATATATATATATATATATTACTACATTATTATATTAACAAATTATAAGGTATCAATTTTATGCCATATTTTACATAAAAGTGATCATTATACATATAGTAGAATCTTCATCATCAACTTTCTTAAATTACTACCATTCAAAATTTTTATTTTCTTGATGAAAATCAACAGATTTGAAAAAGATAAGTTTTAATAAACACGTTAATAATACTCAATATTTTATAAAATGTGTATTTTGATTGAACTGTGAAGCATTGCATAAGATGTTATCCTTTTCTCTTAATATATCCCTAAAATAATTGCTTCCTTTTGAATTTAATTTATAATTCTAGAACACTCAAAAATATTATTTTAATATATTAAATTTAAATGTAAATCTATTTTATCCCTTCACTGAGTATTGAATGAAACATTCATTAAAAAATAACTGTGCATCTCTCGTTTTTTCATTATTTTGTAAAATAGATCATTTGATGCTCGTAATGGGTTCATTATTTGTTAGATAATGATTAAAGGTAGGTTCAGATTATGTAAATCAGATATAACAAATTTTCCGGTGATATATGACCTGCAAATCAATCGAAATATTTACGGTAGTTATTTTTGTTGATTTTTTTTATTTTCTGTGTATTTTTATAGGATTACTAATGACATACTTGCAATGGCAAGACCTAATACAGAAGCCATAGAAAAGTATAATATTATACAGCAATTTCGAGAGTAAGTATATATTCTCCATACATTCTTTAAAATATTATGATGGTAATTAAAATGTTATTTGTGCGCGTTGTGTGAAGGAGGTTTCAGTAAATTCTTTCAGAGGATTCTTAAAGATATTTCTTTCTTTTTTGAGTAGCAAAGGTATTTCTTCTATCATAAATCTTCAGATGCCCGGGGAACATCCATATTGTGGAAATGCTTTAGATGCTTCAGGGTTCTCCTATAACCCTCAGTTATTTATGGATAATGATAGTGAGTACAAAATCTTTTTTATTTGATATTAAAATTCCTTATAAATGACTCTTTAGGTTTATACAATCAGGAACATTGAAAATAGCGACCCAAGAAGGAAGCTAAGTACAATCGCGAAACTTTGCAAATAAGTACAGCGTAATGTGATATGCAAATGATCTACGTTTTGTACAATACGCATGCTCATATACGCCGAGGTGGTGCTACAATCAGGAAGAGGGTGCTATATAAGCCAGCGCAAATTCGAAGATTCATAAACGTGACGATTACCCGCCGATTGTAGGAAGACTTTGGTAAGCGAAACATGCCAGGTAAACGTGCTAGAAGACATTTCAGTTAAGCAAGTCTGAGAGAGGCCTGATCATCGATGAAAACTGCAGGCTGGTCGACGCGCCGTGTTGCTGGCCAGGTGGATCGTTTGGAGTAAGCCGTTAGAAATTGTTGGGAGCAGTGGACACGAGAAGGTACCCACGCGCGGAAAACCGGGTCTGCAGC
Organism: Trichonephila clavipes; assembly: GCA_019973935.1. Classification (NCBI taxonomy): domain Eukaryota; kingdom Metazoa; phylum Arthropoda; class Arachnida; order Araneae; family Nephilidae; genus Trichonephila; species Trichonephila clavipes. The sequence goes on along the minus strand of BMAU01000244.1, from coordinate 254,192 downwards.
GACCAGGAAGACCACGAGGAGAGAGGATCGAAGGATCGTGCGGCAAGCACTTGTGGACCCCACAGTGACTAGTTCAACGATACGAGCTGACGTATGCGTAGCAATTGTTCCACAAACAATTTCCAGACACCTTGCAGAGTCAAATCTTAAATCCAAGCGCCCTTTCCGTGCACTCCCTTTAACACCGGAACATCGGCAACTGCGTCTACAGTGGTGCCAAGCCAGATCAATGTGGAATGTCACAGATTGGCAAAAGGTTGTGTTCAATGATGAATCCCGGTTTGTTTTGGGGACAGATGATAACCGTGTACGGGTGTGGAGGCGCCCTCGTGAGCGGTACAATTCCCCCCACACTGTTCTATGCCACACTGCCCGCACAGCTGGTGTAATGGTCTGGGGGGCCATAGCCTATGATAGCCGGTCCACTTTAATTGTGATGCGTGTCACCTTAACGGCCAGCGTTACGTTGATGATATTCTTCGACCCCATGTAGGACCTTTCCTAAATGGTCTCCCAGGGGCCATTTTCCAGCAAGATAATGCTCGTCCGCATACAGCAAAAGTTGCTCAAGACTTCCTACGTCATTTTCAGACTCTTCCATGGCCGGCCTGCTCCCCGATTTGTCCCCTGTAGAGCACGTGTGGGATCAGGTAAAACGGCAGATGCCATCGTGTCACTCTGTACATGATTTAGAGTTGGCTGTTCAAGATTTGTGGGCCCATCTGTCTCAGGACAACATAAGGTGTCTAATCATCTCAATGCCGGACCGTGTGGCGGCATGTATTGCAGCTGGAGGTGGTCCAACGCACTATTGAAGTTGCCCAGTATTTGTGTCGCTGCACACCCTTTATTCGTTTAATTGTCTTGTTTTTGAGATCAAGTGAATCTCTCATCTGTGTCATTATGTGTATTAAATTTCATTTCAATCCGATGCTTTCTTCTTGGGTCGCTATTTTCAATGTTCCTGAGTGTATTTCCCTTAAATAAACTTACAAAATAATGTTTATTTATATCTCTCAATCAGTTTATTTTTAATAGTGTTACGGTTGAGTTTTGCCCACTAAATCAGGGACCTCGATCTAAAGTGTAACAAAAACCCATTTCGTTGATGTTTACAACAGCTATTTACCGAATTTAATAATCTTCGGAAAAATTAAACGGACATTTTTTTTACCCAAAATGCTTAAAAAAAGGCACATTTTTTTTATTGTTTATAACTAAACACCATACTAATTTTCGCCTTCACCACACAAAAAAAATGCCGGATGTAAGGTATTTCAGTACTATAGACAAACTGCATAACCTTTCCAAAATACTAACTCTAAGTAATACACCATAAGAATTAAAAATCAGCGTAAATCAAAGAAAGAAATATCAGTGCCCGCACAGCATACTTGCAAACCAGTTGCGGCCAACTTTCGGTAGCCGTAAGTTAAGGGGTTAAGCGTGAGTGAGTGAATATTAACGTCGCACCGTGTTCAGCTACACGAAAGCTTTTGGCGGATGGACCTCGCAATTTTGAACCTTGGTTAAGTGACGAGGACGACACCTGAGCTGGCATCCCCCTCTCCTAACTACCACACCACACCAACGGGAGGACTCGGAGGGGGGCTCTAACTCATAACATGCTTGCCTTGATCCGATACCTTGACTACTGGGCTACCGCAGCCCTAAAAAAGGGTTAGGTAGTAATCAAAAAAGAAAAGGGAGGCTTTAAAAATGCTTTTGGCTTTCATTAATCATTCAATTATCCTTTAAATTTCACAGATTTGTTATTACTATCTTACTCAGATATTTTATACCTTTCTTTTAACTTTTTGTTGCAGTTTTCTTCTATAACTTCAGATGGTAAGTATTTTTGAAATATCAAAGCGAAGCACAAGCACACGCCACTTTGCACCTTTTCTCTATTGTATATTACGTTCGCAGTTTTATATTATATTCAAAATAATTCCCATGTCACTCTGAAATGTTTTAAGAACAATATCGCACCTTAATTTATTTTAAAGAAGAATTCTTGCACTTTTGTATTTCAAAATACCCAAGCATTAAAATGTACTATGAGCACGCTTTTGTAATTTTATTTATTCACTACAAAACATATTTTCCTAATTTTTGTTATTACATCTTCATTTAGTCTGGAATATTCTAATAAGTTTAATATTCCTTGCCTGAACCAACAAAAATACTTATCAATATTAAATAGTACCTCTAATCTAATTTGATATTTTTGGTAACTATTTTTATTGGAAATAAATGTATCGATAAAAGAAGATATAGGGGAGTATAATAATTTATTTCCTCCTAAACTCTAGCACACACAGCTTAATATACATATTGCGCGGAAAATTCGGATTTAGTGTGAAAGTATTTGCTGAGCCACATTGTATTGTTTATAGAGATTTCCATCATTCAATTATTTTATAAAAAAATACTTCCTTCAAAAATTTAGGAAATAAGAAAACTGAATTAAACAAAAATGAATTTTAAAAAATGAAGAATTTATATTTTGAAAACCTCTTGGTTATAAAATATGATTTTCGACATCTTTCGGCAGGTATATCATATAAATATTTAAAATATATATACATACTTATGATCAACACCTCATTTGGGGGGTGTAACAATCCTACGTGTGAGGGGCAAACATATCGAAAATTCAAAAAAAAAAGAATTATTTAAAAAAATTATCATTTAAAAGTATCTTAATCCTTTATCTACTGCATCATGATTTACTGCAATTATTTTCATGCTATATTTTTTTTTGTATCACTACATTGAAAATTAAGGGATGCACATAAACAAAATACTCAACTTTGGGAAATTTAATTAGTTAGATCTAATGAATTAATTAAAGATATTTAACTGTAAAATATTAATTATACTCACTGTTCTCTTAAAATAAATAGTCAAATTGTTTTCTAAGGTCTTCCTTAACAGACACAAAAAAAAGTAAGACACTTAAATTTTGACACTAACTATTTTTTCGGGACAAAAATGATAATCTTCGCAATCCGCTGAAAACGCCGTCAGCTGAAAACGTAATTTCTGCTATAAAACTATTCGCCTTCCCCGCTAAAATACACATCATAGAGCCCGTGCTGCCATATACCTTGGAAGAGTGGATTTCAAAAAATATTCCTGCTAAGTATTGTCAGAATATTCGCAAAATTGGTAATTTTATGTTATTTTAAAGTGAGTGGTACTTATAAGTAATGTCGGTAGATAAAGGGTTAATCAAAATATCTATTACTTAAAAGCAACACATACAAAATTTAATACTTATCTTGATAATTTGCACAGTTTATAATTTCGGTCGTATTGTAGCTTTAGCGTCAAAGTGTATTATTTTTTTAATACATTGTTATCGTATGAGAGGGGGGGTGATGAAATTAGGTCGCAAATATTGAAAGTTTGAGAAGCACTGCCTTACCCCCATTTTACTAACAGTTTTATTCTACACATACAAACGATACAAAAAATTACATATATTTGCTAATAAATAATCATCTTACTTTTGTATAGTCTATCTCGTTTTATTTGATGAATATTACTATTTGATACTATTTGTAGGAAAGATTATGGAACTGTCTCTGAAACAAATGTTCTTGATATGGTGAAAGTTATGGCATTTGCTCTCAGTGAAGGCAAGGTATTGCTTTTTTTTATTATTTATTTTTTTTCAGTGGCATTCAGGGAACTTATAAGATTGATTTTTACTGTGTAATCTCTGCGCATTTTTTTTCTTAACTTCTGCAAAAATATGTTTTTTCAGGTAGCTGTTCACTGTCATGCGGGTTTAGGTAGAACAGGAGTTCTTATTGCCTGTTATTTAGTTTATTCCTTGAGGTGTAAGCCGAATGATGCTATCCGATATATTAGAATTAAAAGGTAAGATAGTATCATATCTAAATAATATCTAAGTAATACACATTAACAAACTTATACTGAGTACGTCATAAAGAAAATACTTCGTTAAAAATGTTTTGTAGATTTATTTCACAACAGAGATGTACTGTTACGTTTAGGTTTCTCACTCAAAAGTACCTTCCAAATTCGTTAAAAAGACACTTTTTAAGATTTAATTTTTCTTTTTTTACATTACTCCATAGATACTACAACGCAAATGTTAAGGGGTATCGGAACGCCCTATACTGATAAGGTTAAAAAGCCCTTTTTCAATGTTCCTTTTCTAAGAAAAATCTGTTGTAAATACAACCCCCAATTTTTTACAAGTTAAGCATAGATTTAGTATTATACTGAAATGAGCTTTTTTAAAATTTTTATTAGTTTTTTTTTTTTAAAATTTATTTGATTTATTTCGAGAAAACAAAATTTTTTTGACAAAAAAATGTATAAAAAAAAAGATATATACAAAATTTTGCTAAAAGCTCATTCCAGTAAATACTAGAACATACAAAGAATGTGTCATATAAATTATGTTTACATAAGATATATACTTTCTGAGAAAAGGTACATCGAACCTTCAAAAATGACATTTTGAGAAAAACACATTTTTATAAAAAAAAACTCACCTTATCAAAACATTCCAGCTCCATATTCCAAGTTTTCAGCATTTTTTAAAAATTCACCCACTTGTATAATTCTTTTAAGTCTTTATCTTTCTGACCTCCTTAGTTTTTTGCAAATTGGCATATCTTGCCCTTGTAATCCTCTCTTTGTCGAGGCGTTCCATGCAGCATGTCGCATAATATCCAGGCTCTATGTTTAGTTTTTCAAAATATCCAACTTAGTTGCATTCCCTTTATTAAAGGATGCAATAGCATCATACGTACCAAAGGAAAGTGTTTCTAAGTGCACGAATGTCTTTTTGGGGACACGAGACCAAATAACATTATTAATGCTTTCATTTGGATTCTGCGTGTTTCCATGTAAGCATTTTTTCAATAGCTCGATCAGAAAGATCCCTAAAAATAGGCCTAATGGCTTCCACAACAGCAACTGGAAGTTTATGTTTGTGGTGGTAAACTTTATTTTCCAATTGTGCCTTCTTATAACGGCACCACGTGTCAGGACCTGATGGACAAAATCCATGTTGTGGATTTTCATCCGTTGATATTTTGTGAAGAAATATTGCCCATATACCTTGTCGCATATCCTTCACACTTGATAAATTTCTTCGAATGGTAAGACCATAATATGTTTGTAATTGATCAATAGATGCTTCCATTAATCTATTTTTTCCACATAATGCCTTGCCATCTGAAAATTTTTGGCCTCTCATCTTTGCTTTGAAACGTCGGAGGCGAGATCCCATCCGTTTCATAACATGGCCTATACACTCAAGTTTTGTGATCGTACAATTATCACCGTATACTTCATTCTTCACAATGTTATCGAAAGCTTTGGAGTCACCATCTCCTAAATATTTCGTGTAACGCACATCATAGCGTTGAACAGAGCGCTGAAATATCGATAGAGCTCCATCGACTTCCATTCTTCCACTATACCCGTTGAAGTTCTTCTTGCAGACCGGTCCATGTTTCTTTTTATCTTTGCAAACACAATGTTTAGATAATATCTCAGTGTCAATTACCTTTCCTGTGTCCACACTCGTAACTGTCACAACACCATTCATGGAGGAATATCCTCTCTTTTGCCATGTTCCATCAACCGCCACAGGAATGTCTCTAATATTTTGGTTTTCTTCTACAGCTTCTTTTACGGCAACTTTCATCGTTGCATCACACACATCCTTAGTTGCACCTAACAGCATTTTATTGTACTTTGAGAACTTTGTCGGTGGGGGTGGTAAGTTCATGATTCCGCAAAACATTCGTGCAGCTTCTGCACCTTTCCCTGTGCATCTCATTGCATAAACAAGCCTGGTGTTTACTTCGTAGGTGCTTGGTTTCCCAATTTCAGCTTTGCACTTCTTGGAGGAACAAAAGTTGTAGCTATAACTGCAAATATCACAGATTATATCAAGTTCAACAGCTCCACCAGAACAATTTTCTTCACAGGAAAGGTTAAGCCCTGTTGCTCCACACTGTAAACATTTGACAGCTTCAGAAAACACGCCAGCTAAAACATTCAAATCCACAATAGCATTTTTAAATCCACTATTAAACTCACTTTTGTATGAGTTATTTAAATTGCTAAGTTTTTTTTTCTGAAGCAGAAATATTACTGTTAGAAGCAGAAGACTGCTGTGGTACAGAATCACTTCTCACTGTTGATTCGGAATTACTTATTCCGCCTTGATTAAAATTACCTCGCCTTTTTTTAAAAACTTTGCCACTAGATCTAGGCATTTTAAATATAACAAATTAATACTAAAATCAAAATAATAACGTTGTAAAGAGCTAAGCAGGTCTAATTACTATAAACACAACTTGAGCAAAAGAAACAGCGTTTGAACGAACGATTTTTTTCAAAACTACAAATGTAAACAACGTGTAATTAGTTGTATCGCTGAAGCCGTTCTTAGGGTGAAAAATAATTGAGGCTTGGCAGCTAGCATCGTGAAAGACATTTTAAAAATGACGTCAAACTTCTAGCTGGCCAAAGAGAAGTGCAATGTTTACCTTTTTTCTGTCCATTTAAATCGGTGACGTGTGTTTAGATGATTTTTTAAAAACAAAATTTTAGCACTTCTAATTGTGCTATAGATTAAAATGAGGTATTTTTGGAAAGGTAATGAGCTAAAGAATTTTAAAATGCAATAATCTGAAATTGACAAAAAAAATTTTTTTTTTGGTTTCCAACAGCCCTTAAACTCCTTTAAAAAAAAACTGAGTATAGTTTTTTACGTATAAATGTGTTTTAATTTTACTACTTGAAAGATAATTCTGAATTAAAAATTGTGCTAGAGTTATAAGTATGACTAGTATAATGTTAAATATAATAAAAAATGATAAAATCAGTAAAATTTAGTTCATTGTAACTTTGAATTTAGTTTTTGAAGAAACTCATAACTTAAACTGAATGGTAAAGATGTGCATTCATCTTTCAAATTTAGATTATAGAAATTTTTTCAATTTTGAATGTTGGACAAATATATAATACTCTTAATGACAATATATAGTGTCTTATGGCGATATCGGAAACTTATTCAACTTTATTTTGATTATACGTTCTTTTTCACTCGATGTAAAATAACCGTGAGCTCTGTTTATATTAAAATAATCTTTGAAAAACTTAATAATTTCTGGAATTAAGTAGATCACAAGGCTGTTATCTTTCAGTTTTACTATATAATATGCAACAGTTAAAGTCCGAAACCTTTTGAAACTGAAATAAAGTAGTTTATCAAAGAACTTACATGTGTGGTTTTTTTTATGTAAACTGGTTTGTAAAAAATGCGACACCATGAAGGAGTCATCCGAATTAAATTAAATGTAAAACATAAATGATTTGTAGCGGTGCAAATAAATGAATAAATCTTCAAAGCAGAAAAATAAATAAATAAATAAAAACAGTATTAAGTGTTCAGAATTAGTATTTGGTGTAGCCACCATGCGCTGCAACGAGTACTGCTATACGACATGGCATGGTGTTAAACAGATGTTGAATGTCTGCTTGTGGAAGAGAATGTCATATTGTTTGTATGCGCACCTAGAGTTCGTCTTTTGAAGCTGTAGGAGAAGAAAACGAGCGAGAGGCCGACTAACCAAATCCCACTCATTTTCAACTGGCGACATATCTGGCAAATAAGTTGGCCAAGGAAGAAATAGCACATGTTGGGCTGAAAGGAAGTCTCGAACATTCCTTGCAACATATGGACGTGTATTATTCTTTTGAAAGATAGCTCCACGGATACCTTGAAGGAAGGAAACGACTTCGGACTCTAGATCGGACTGTTGACTTCGGACGACTTCGGACTGTTGATATTCAGATTACTCTCAATTCGTAGCATCTGAGATCGTCCATGATACGAAATCGCACCCCAGACCATATATCTGGGTATTCGACCACTATGACGTTCGATAATACTCTCTGGAAGGCAGCTTTCACCGGCATGGCGTCTAACATGAATGCGGCCATCATGGTTCCACAAATTAAAGCGGGGTTTGTCAGCTTGAAAAAGACAGCTTGTTGTCAATCAGCCCTACAGGCTCTTTGTTCATGCGTCCATTGCAGACGCAGCTGTCGATGGTTTGTCTTGAGGTGAATCCTGAAAAAAAATCTTTGAATGCAACCCACGGTGCAGCAGACATAGACGGATTGACAAAGCCGACATTAATACAATTGGCAGCACGTTGGTTTACTGCTACAACTTCCTGGAGGAAGCTGTACAGTCATTCACCACCATGCAGACCAGGTGTCTGTCATGTCACGCTGATGTCACCTTCAGTCGTCCACTCCCAGTTTTTCGAGTCGTCCGGTTCTCGTCGGTCTACTGCTTCCAAATTCGCATCACTGTAGGACTGTTCCGCTGCACTCGAGCTGTTATTGCGCGACAGAAAAATTCTCCTTCACGAAGGCCGATGGTTCATCCCCGTTCAAACTCCTTAAGGTGTTGAAATTTCATCCTATTTCGTCGTGGAGACGTACTTGGGTCCCACTAAACGTTCACCACTAACAAATAACCATACACGATTTTCAACGTCCAGTTACAGCCCTCTATATGTTTTCAACATCGGTCAAGAAGGCACTGCTCACACCACACATGCACTCCTAATATGTTCAACATTTTCTGTTGGATAATATTTAATATTTGCCTTGTATTTAATATTCAAACCACTCTGAATTTGGCAACAATTTTTAGTTAAGTATGTTTATGAAATATCCTAGTAGTTTACGTTTTACGTTAAGAAAATAACTGTATAATACTTTATGTTTACGGAGTGTGTACTCAAAATAATTCGTTCTTTCATGTATATAGCTTCATTAATTCATAAGTGCAAGTAGCCTCGTTTTATTCTGCGTGTTGAAGAAAAATAAAGGATATTGAAATCGAAAACGAAAGTTTCTCGAGTCACAACAGGGTGACTCTGAAACTTTACAACCTTACATAGCATCCCATAATGGAAATTAACTACAAATTTAATTTCATTCCGATGATTCCTTCATCGTGTTGCATTTTCAACAAACAGCAGCTTATTTAACTGATGAAACCTTTATGGAAAGTGATATTTTTAAAAATATTTTTTCAGGCCTTCCTCGATTCAAACAAGAAGCCAAATTTGCTGCGTCCAGCAGTTTGCTCAATTTATCTTACCCTTGTTTGTAGTTTTCACCAACGTGTAAGTAGATTTGTGTAATTATGTCTTTTATCATTAATATAATGCTTAATTTTTAAATAACCAACCTTATGTAGCGTAAAAATTATAACTTAATATTTGTTCTTGCATTTAGATTATTCTGTTTTTATAACCTTGCAACTAACAATAAAAGAAAAAAATACATATTTTCAATTTAAATTGTAGGGTTTCAAAAGGAGCACCATTCACTTTAAATCAACACTTAGCTCGGCAAAAGAGAATCATTCATGGTCTTGAAGCTAGACAGCTGAAGTTTATTCCAAAAGTAAGCTCCCAGTTTTGTAATCAACCACAGGAGTTTTACTTCATGCAATCATCTTTAATATTTTAAGCTGATTCAATGCATCATATAAGTACCAGGTATCCCAAATTAATCTTGACCTTCGTAATTAATCTATAGCAAAATCTATGCAACTGAAGTTCATGAAAATGACATAGAATCAGGGACATCTTAAGACTTTTTGAGGCCCTGGACCCTTATCGAAAAGTACAAATACTCGGTCAAACGGTAATTTGAAAAAAATAAATAAATGTACACGACTCACAATCTCAAAAACCTAAGTACAAACCGGCTCGACCGATGGTCGCATTTCAACTAAATGAGTTGAGTGACTATTTAGGGTATTAGGCCTAGGCTTAAACATGGACAATTGTCATCACATAATAAAACAGTTTTGCCAATTGACATAGAGTTTGAAATCCTTTGGTTTTGGGAGGATATGTACGGGAATAATATTTGACTATTAAAATTATCTTATTAAGACTGAGTCGAGAACGATACGAGGACCCTGCCTCAAGACTTTCCCCCATAGAATGGGGATTTTATCTAACAAAAATGTTTGTTCTAAGCATCTCACTAGATGACGTACAATAATGTCGTACAGAACATAGCAAACACATACAAAATTTACCAATCTCATGTTGACAAAACATGTTTTATATGCAGCTGTAGTTTTCTATCATCTGGTAACGAAAAATTGCATGTTCAAAGGTTGAAAGTAGTGTATGCAGCGTCATGCTACATACATTGGATGATATATTGTCTTTAAGGTAGAAACGCGATATGATACGATCATGGGGTAGCCAAGTTTTTGAGGTACCTCCAGAAACAAAATTCGTTAAGATTCAAGTCTGAGGATCTGGTAGGCCAAGGTATAAGAAAATTTCTGATGATTGTATCATTGATGCAAGGGATCACCTGTTTCACAAATCCTGCATAAGCACTTTCATTATAACCACATCGTATCGTTATGTGAAAAGAAAGTAAAGGAATTTGTCGCAAATCATATGAGTTTTTTCTGCAGTCCAAATACAAACATTGTGCATGCTATTCGCGCTATCTAAACTGGAGTAGACCTCATTCATTCACAAAATACTCTATGAGCATTCATTTGGAAACTCACAATGAGCAAAATACTGAAACGCAATGGTTTCTTAGCCATTAAGATTAGTACGAAGGAGCTCTTGTGTAAACAACAATTTATAAGGATAATGGTGTAATACCTTTTGATTAATCTTCTGAAAGCAAGGGAACAGTAAATGGATACACGACATCCTGCCGCTCTACATTTGTATCGCTATGTCACACACACATTCATTATTTCTGCTGCAGCACATTTTCGACCTTTTCCTAGCTGAACGGTCAATGATTTTGCTTCAAGTTTCGAAGCCATATTTTTTATCCTTATGGACCTTTTCACAATAACTTCAAACATAAAAATTTTCGCAAAGCTTCAGTAGCAGAATCACTATTTTGATGAAGTAATTTCACTAGTTTTCTTTTGCTCAATCAACTTCCTTAACATGAAAATAGATATTTCAATTTGTCTATTATAACTCTCACACAGTTATTACATTGAAAATATTTGCATATGCTGATATTTCACATCGCACAGCACCATCTAGTAGGGTCATTTAGAAATATTTTCTATGCTAGATAAAATTTCTATCATCTTATTAAGTGAATCTTATCTCCCAAATTTTCCTTGTATATAGATGTATAGTTACTGTTATAGGCTGCTAATAAATATATTCAAGTTTAATTTAGGATACCTAATATATACTTCACTTTTAAGTAAATTTTGAAACATTTAATGTGGTCAAAATTGTTTACTATATGGAACTTGACAACTGCTTTTTTTAAGAAACATAACTAATTGATTAAGAAAAAACTGGCAAGAAGTAAAAGTTTCGTTCTGTGAAATTTTAAGGTTATAGATGCACATTATATGAATACCAACTTGAGACAAAAGAACTCTGCACTTACCTTCTCTTTATCCCAGCTATATTTTTACCTAACAACATATCGTTTATTTCGTACTTTAAAATATTGATCCCGTTAAAAAAAAGAGATGATTTTAGGCTAAGATTTCTCCTTTCTTTTCATCTCTGATTTATAAAATTTTCAGCTTTTATGTTTTTAAAACTACTTTGATTTTATTTCTGTCATAATTGTAAACAGAATTATATCAATTAGTTTTTCTCTCTTGTCAAATGTTTTTGAAATAGAAGTAAAATTTATATGCTCAAAGTTGATTAAAAATTTTGATTTCACTTGCTATTTATTTGTATCTAAAATTGAAATTCAAGGAAAAAAGTCAGCGTTAAGCGTTAAATTTAAACTGTATTATTTTCCGAAAATTGACTTTTTTTCGTGCAAGTAGTGCCAAATTTTAACTCAAGTTGTTTATTTAAGAGATTAAAAATAGTTTCTTGTCCTGTGTGTTACTGTTTTTAAATATTATATTGCTTTAATTTAAATATGTTTTATAAATAATTAATTTTTTAAAGTGTATTTCTACCTCCTTTTTCAAATAAATTCTACGAGAAAAATTTCAAAGAACCGTTGATATAGCATTTAAGGGAACTTAAATAGTAGTTCAGTTCCATTGTTGAGTGATAGCATTGAAAAATGGAGAAAGCTTCTTGAAATCAAAACCCAGCAGCTGAAAATATAATTAGAAATATATTAATTGACACAAAGCTTTTGATTCTTACAGAATATTCAAAGTTCAATATTTCAGGCTCTAACTTCTCAGTAAGATGTAAAACTTTCATTAAAAGTTCCCATTAGCAAAAATTAAAAAATTGGTTTAAAATTTCTATCCATTCACATAGTGGAAATATGAAAGATTCAAAATGATATTATTACTACATTGTACTCTTGCTCAATAGCCAAAAAACCCTTACTTGAGTTATGTTCTTCAGACAAGGACAGTTAGTACTTTTATTAATGCGCAATCTAAAGGAAAAATATTTTTAGGATAAATATCTCGATTTCTCAGCAACCTTACTAAAAGCATAAATCGGTTTTCTTGAAATAATAAGATGAAATTTTTCAATAAGGCCTACATTGAAAACGCCAAAACAAAAATAAAGCATTTAATGAAAGATTATGCAATATTGCCTTAAAACAAATTTTTATCATCCTAAATATGTTCAATTTTGCTTCACTTATCTAATAGAATGCAGATTTTTATGGACTACAATCAAAATGGGATTTAAACATCTATTCTGGCAATTATACTTTGAATGGTTTTAATTGTATTGGAGAAAGGAATTCCTCCTTATATATATAAAAGAAAATTACTACCTTTCAACAAATTTTTAAACAAAAGAATGCAACCATTTATAAAAAAAATTATCTAAAAAAGGCACCAGATGGTCCAACGTTCATAGATGACTTTTTAAAGTGACTTAGTAGTAATTATAATAAAAAGTTAATTCATATAGTGTTCGAACGAAATTTGGTATTTTTTGGCAACTCCTAACTAAATAGTAAATTGTTAGATTAAAAATATTAACAGTGCACATAAATTTGGTTAATATTGTTAACTTCACTCCAATAATGCACATAAAGATTTCACGTGAGATAGATGTAATAAATTAAATTGCCTATTCCAAAAAATGTTAGCTCCTGTTTGATGAAAGAAAATTAAGAAAATCCTTAAAAAGAAAAAATTGAAGTCATTAAAAATTAAAATATTAATCATTAAAAAGAAAGAATCATTATTCCCCGTGAAATCAAAATTTTGTATTGGAACTAATCCTATTTTTATTGCAGATTTTATACATCATATGCGAACGTCTACTGCATCTAGCAAACTGCAATATGCTTTCTCCTATCCTCCAACAAATATGTTATGATATGGACAGCCCAGTAAGTTTTTCAAATTACTTCTTATCAGCCACTTCAAGTTCTGACAGTCATTGGAGACCATCCTCCAGTCTTACCATGATGGACTTAGATTGTTCATCAGGAGACACTTCTACGACTTCTCCGGATGGAAGTCAAGATTTAAAAAACTTAGATCCATCTAAAAGACCTGGTCCTCCCAGTAGAGGTGCAGCATATTATTTAGACACTTGTGATTCCAGATGTGATCAAAGTTCTGGGGATTATGCATCAACTCCAGATCTTCAAAATCGTTTACCTCCAGATGGTCGAAGCACAGGAAGTTTATCAGCAGAACGTCGAATGTATCAAGACGAATACCTAGATGATTATAATGATTATGGGGACGATTTTGAGACAAGCGATGAAAGCATTGATTCAATGTTGATGGAAGGACATCCTAGTATGTACCTTGCAAATAATACTTGTTATCAAGAACTGAACAATCATATAGAACTTAGCTCGAATGATGGATCCAGCACGAATGATGGAGATACATTGCTAATGGAGGATCGTGTGACTCCAACTGATGTTATAAAAGCTCTGTTGAGTGATCATTTACTTTTAGGAAATGATTTTCAAAATAAGCTAAAAGAGTTTCAGGTTAGTTATCATTTTATCAATATTTCAATCAATCTCTCTTTCACTCTCAAAGTTTTTACATCATTCATAATTTTTATTTTTACACAGTTGACAAAAACTTTAACAACTAAACAAACTTTAAGAGGATTCTCTAAAACTTTCGAAGTATAATTCTTCGTTCTTGCAGAATTTATTGATACATTATCACATTTTTCTCAATCCATTATAGAACGTCTTAAAGATTTTTTTTAATTAAATTTTCTCTTGGGAATAAATATCTGTTCACATTGTAATCATTCATTAATATTATTATTTAGGTGTCATAAGTAAAGCTTATTATATTTATGAACGCTTTTCTACGAAAGAAATCCTTCTTAATATTATGCTACGTTAACAGACATATGCTTAATTATTTGTACTGTACCTGATTTTCTTTAGAAATTATAAAAAATTATTCATTTGTAATAAGTTTTCAGTTTCGTGTTACAAATTAAGCTAATCTTTTCCCTTTGCTTTCAATTTGATTGACTACATTTAATTTTTTACTCAAACGGTCAATTTATTGGAAGAATTGGAACATTATTAGAATTTATTGGAAGATTTAGAACATTAAAACGGTTCATTAAGAGTAAATGTTCATGTTCGTAATCAGATTGCAATAATTTGAGCTAATTTAGAGGAAATTCAAGCTTTCCGATTATGTAAAAAGTTACATCATATTTGTTTTACAGAAAGAATTGAATAATCGTTCTTCTGCTTGGGAAAGATTGAAAAGAGAAAAGGATATAGTATTTCTAACTGGACTAATGTGGAGTTGGATTGAACATTTAAAGGTAATTTTTTGCAAATTTTAATCAATTTTTTCCCCATTTTACCAATAATAATTTCTTTTTCTTTTCTTAATTTTAGTACTTTTTTTCTTAATGTACTAAATAAATGTAAAAACCACAAAAAATCTCGATACCTCCATTTTTTTAAAGTTGTCGCAAGTAGTCGGATACGATTGTAAGTATAAAGATTAGCTTTGATTATTTTTTTTACATTTGCGGAATTAGATTAAAACTCATAGAGTTGCTTGTAACAATGGTCCATCCGGGAGGTCTACCCTCTGGTTTTTTCCCCATCCAGCAAAATTGACACTTTGAGCTAGAGCAACTCAACACCATAAATGAATGTCACAACTAAATAGCATATTAATAGTCAGTGAGATAGAGAATAGATATGATGTGAACAACATAATAACAATAGTATTGCCTGAATTATAGTCGCTTATTCCTGAATTACAGTCGCTATAAGAAACTACAGTCGAATTTCCATATTGCGAGTTATTCTATATAGCGAACTTTTTTCTGAAACCTAGAAGATTTCACGATTTTCTTCGTAAAATAACCTCCTTACAGCGAAGTGCATTTTCTGTATAACGAACTTTTTTCTTGTGATTCAATTTTTTTCTCCCTATTTTTAAAGTATTTCTGGACATTTCAAGTTATTCTCTCTTTTAACACATTTTACGGTGGTCATGAATCTAGAACTGATTTTATTAGGGATCTAACTCCCTGAAAGCATTAGAATTCTGGGAGTTTCGTCCAAGAAGTGCAACCTTTAACCCCATTGTCCATTTCACTAGAAACATTTTCAAAATCCCCCTTCACCCTCAGTGGAATTGGCTTGTGCCCTTGAACTAGTCTCCGTTCATTTGTAGTGTTGATAAGTCATACTGGTAACTTCGTTTCTTGTTGCTCGAAAATGTCAAAACGTATGTACTTGAGCAGCAAACAAAAATAATTAATTCTTCAGGAAGTAGATGAAGGCGTCAAGAAACTTTTCTTGCAGTTTTTCTTTCTTTCTTTTCTTTTTGATAGGTAAGATATATAAAATAATTATAATATTAATTACAAAAAGGTGCGAATAATTACTTTTTTTAATGTATAGCGATTGTGAATTTTTAAAATTTGTTTTATGGAATTTCAGGGCCGTTTTTAACCTCTCTGGTGCCTTTCAACCCTCTTCTTATTAGCCCTTAAGCAGGTCATAAAATAAGAAACGTGTTTCTGTTGAGGGACGTTGCAGGAACCACTCCAAGGAATGTTTACCCACGGCAGTATTTTTACCAATAAAATGGACTTTGCCTGATTTAAGAATAATCCGAATATTTTCACTGATTTTCTAAAAAATTTGTTAACGGGAAACAATTTATTACACGAGTGATTGTCTTAAGCCAGTCCAATGTTTAAATATATAAGTAAATACAGAGAAATTTTTCAATATACACACACATATTTATAAAAGGAAAAAGAATGGGAAAAATATTTTTTTTTAGTAAACATTTAATTTTCAATAGTACAAAGAGGGAAAAGTCTGAAGAGCTGCAAACGTCTCTTAAAGCACAGAGTAAAAAAGTAAACCTGCGCAAAATATTTAGCAGCTTGGATTTATGAATCTTATTGACACGATAATTTGATAATAAAACTAGTAAACTGAAACAGGGATGTAGATATAATTTTTTTATAGGGAGGAGGATTAAATTTTCTTTTTATAAAAAAAAGAGAGGAAAAGTGCTGGGACGCAATCTTTATGCTAAAGATTAAAAATCTATGCTGGGGTCTATGAGGAGGGAGGGGAATCAAACTCTCCGTCCTTGTGTATAGATATCCTGCTTAGTATTTAAAGGAATTCACGATACCAAAAAGAGTGTTGTAGATTTCGATAAAGCAGTGCTTCTCAATCTTTCAATATTTGTAACTCAATTTTCAGTCATAATTTTCATCGCGCCCCCTTCTTACAATAACAATGTATTGAATGCAATTTTATATGTACTTTGATAGTAAAACTACAATACAATACGACTTTAATTATAAACCGTACTAATTATCAAGATAAATATTAAGTTTTGTATATAATTTTATATATGACAAGCAGAGGGGAGTCACTAGTAATTAATAAACTTATTTTTAATTGAATATTGATAAATAAATTATCAAAAACTTCGTGCAGTACTGATACATTTATATAAGTAGAATGTATTATATCAGTGTAAATGTGTACTTCATTTTTTTCTTATATAAGAATTATTTTTCTTTGTAATTATTTTAAATTGTAAATTATTTTATTAAATGGATAATTATTTTAAATCTTTTATTCTCGATTTTTCGCAATATGCTCACCCCCCAAGTAGAGCTATTACATCTTCCTAGGGGGAGCACCCCACAGTTTGAGAAACGCTGTGATAAAGTTTTTATTTCGAGTTTTGAAAACAATTTAATAAATACATGAAACAAAATATGATTTGAGGAAAAAGCCAAGCGTACATAATAATTTGGCCGATAACGAAATAAAGATTTGATAATTTAGATATAAAAATGAAAGAGAATATATATAATCGACTTTTTTTTAATACTAGGCAGTTGAACACATTCTCTGTAATTTAAATTTTTTTTCTCCCTGCAATTTTTTGCGCCCTAGACGTACGCATAAGCGGACCTGTGGGATTTATAAAGAAAATTAAAAGATGAACCTCTATAACGAATTTTCCATACAATAAACTATATATATATATATATATATATATATATATATATGCTAGTATATTATTATTAGTAAAGTGATTCTAAAATTTTGGTACTTTGTAGGAGCCAATTTTATCAAAGCAGGACTTGACCTATATAGTTATTCGAGCAGAAAAGCCGGTCAATGCTTTGGTGAGATTAGATAAAGTAAGTACAATTTATCATATGTGTTATAAATGGTTATCGCAAATTGTTTAATAAAATAACTAAATTCCATCAGTTCAAAAATATTACGTTTTTAAATTGCTTTAGAAAAGTGCTCATCGGATATCATAGTACGTATGTATTATAGTACGATGTCGGTGTAAAAATACAAAAAATAATTCTTGCCCACTTGAGAAGAATTATCTATATTAGCGGTCGCCAACTTTAAAAACTTCATTGACCACTAAATTTATAGTTTTATATTTGGTGGACCACTAATATGAATTCAGAAAAAAAGGTAAATACATTTGTATAATAATCAAAAAATGTATATATTTGTGAAATGCATCTATTAAAGGTAACAAAATTTATAGAGTAATTATATATATTTAAAAAATGAAAAATTTTATTTCGTTGACTCTCGCAATAAAATGTTGCTAGATACACTTGCAAAAGTGACTAAGAAGTCGATAAACTCGGAAGAAATTCCGCTAAAAGTAGCAGCTAGTTTTTAGTTTAATACGTTTTGTTACTCGTCTTTTTGAAACTCAATCTTCATAAAAATATCAATATTGCTCAATTTTTTTGAAAAACATTGAAAAATTTTCTTCGGACTATTTGTGGTCCGTGGACCACCGGTTGGAGACCGCTGATCGATATGAAATTTTACAAAAGCACTCATCGGATTGCCCTTTCTTCACTCTTTAGTCCTTTTTTCAATTCCTACTATATTAGTTCACTCTCTTCTCAATATATATATTTATTTATTTATGTATATATTACCTTGTTCAAATTTTCAATTGTTAATAAAATAATTTTTATTCACCCTCTGAAATTCAGATAAGTTTTTTTAAACTTGTAGTGCATGACACTTCATGTTAATACATTTTTTTTCAAGTATTAATTCATATATTGAATTTTGTTTTTTTGAATTTAAATTTATTTTGCGTTATTTCTGACGAAGTTAGATTTATCTACAACAGATAGCGCCAGTAAATTTTTCTAACGAAGTAGGAATTGAATTAAAAAAAATTTTTTTATACTATTTGTTTCTGCTAATATGTAGTTTCATTTCAGGGAACACGGTATACAACGGAATATTTGATTCGCTTTATTGCTCGCCTGGTGCCAAATTCCACTAATGTCGTAGATGACCTTTTGAGAAGACTCGTGGCTTCCTTAACCCATCAAAGCCTTAATATTAAAGGAGCATTGTGTCCTGTCGGAGCAAAGTGGCCAAAAATGCGCGAAGGTACTACCAGGCATTTAATGATGTTCGTTCGTGGACTTTACGATATTGTAACAGGATTACAGAGCAAAACAGAAGAAACAAAAGAGGACATCCATCCTAGCAGTGCCAGATCAACAAGCAACATGAATGGTAAATTCAGCCGAGTTGCCGGAAGAGCATATTTGGGACTAAACTTAATGGTTAAAGCAATCGGAAAACCTACTATCCACTGACTGTCAAGAGCTTTAAAGAAAATTGATAAAATGGTGGTATAATACTAGTCAAGAACAGCAGATTAGCTTCTTGATATTTGAAAGATTTGTGTCTTCTGTTCGTTTTCGAAGTGATACATGTATATTAAAAATAATATACGTCAATACGCGTGTGTTAAAACAGAAATGAATAATGATATGATCGTAAGCTGTCAAAAAGAATTCCTTTGTGAAATATATATATTTATGCTTCCAAATTTCCAAGGAAAAGTTATTACTATACAAGAAAATTAAGAGAGAAGTTATTCAGTGTGTAATATTTACTTAACAAATTTTATTCATTGTTCTCATAAAGTAACGTTCTAGAAGTTATTATTCTAATGTATATAGTACAGTATTTCTATGAGTAACTAAACTATTTAGCCCTTTCCATAATGTTCATTTATTTTTAATTTTAAATATGCATGCATATGCACACATTATTTTCACCATTTATAAGTCACTTATAATAGTTTCAAATATCACGCTTGTTAAAAGCATATTCTTTATTCCTTTTTTGTAAAGTTTTATATATACGGCACTTTTTTCTCGGATTTCATCGACTTAAAATTTCTCTGATTCCTACGAACAATGTCATTAACTAACTAGGCTCTTCCATATATTGCTAACGTTATTGACTTTGCGCTCATAGCGAAGATTTATCCACTAGTTTAAGAATTAGAAAACTGTTCGAAAAAATATGTTAAGGATTCAATTTTTCTGTACAATTTTTGAAAGTGGAGATTTTTAAATATAGCCTTTACTTTATCCAATGTAAATAAACTATTAATTTGGACAAGCGTTGGGGAAAAATTATTAGCATTTTTAGTGTTATATCTGTTATTAATCTTAAACCAATTTTTTTACTAATAATTGATCATTATTTGTTGATTTCTTTTAATAATAAGTATATAGTAAACTTCAGTGTATGAATCAAAGTATTGTGTATCTTTTATGTACTTAAAAATTAAAAATGCATTATCTCAGGTATTTTTAATCTTTTCTCTTTTTGAACCAATTAACAGCACATTTGATGAAGATTTTTTCACTCTTAAAATTGTATATAAATAAAAGTGCCTCTATTAGCTTAAATAAAGTTTAATATCTTTGCGTCCTTTTTTCATGCTTAAAAATCTTAAGGATTTTCTTTTTCAATCGCTTTCGTTCTTTTTAAATTTTTTGTCACAAAATTAAAACAGAACATCCTTTTTCTTTCGTGAATTAAAATCATACTTAGTCTTTAAAAATCAAAAATACTTTTGCTATGGGTGATCCCAGTGGCGTAGCGTGGGCTTTCGCAACGTGAGGTCGACCGGAAATTTGTCGCTTTTCTATTTTAATTATTAGTCAAGAAAATTAATAAAAGTAAAAAAAAGCAGCTTCAAATTTTTTTATTGATTAAAAATGCACCTTTCGTGTGTTTTTTCATAGCAAAATCTTTTATACAATTGTCAATATCAATATGTATGTGTCATGTTCAGTTGCTAGAATAGCTAAATTCGTTAACCTTAACGTGGAAATAGTCCATCTGAGATAATTTTTGATTAATTTTAGCTTAGAGAAGCTTCTCTCGCAACTGGCATTACTGATGGCAGATGATAAAAAAATTCTAAACCTTATGACAATATTTGGTAAGCCATCTTCAAGTTCGGACTCAATAATATATTTTAATAAATCCAGAGAGCTGGACCTAATGAGTTCTTTTTACAACCTGGGTCTGTTGCAGCTACGAAAGCTTGTAGATGTACGCGCTCAAGTTGGAATTATTAATTAATGTCTTGAGAAGCTTGATCTAAGTTAGGTTCGTCCATGCTCAATATCACTTCAGGCCTTAAAAAGCATATTTCTGCGCTACATTTTGTAACTGTTGGAATCTTTCTCAAATTTCAGCAGTTACTCTGTCTATTGAAGAAAACATTGTTCGCCTCAAGTCATTTTCGTACAATATCGGAACATCTTTACTTCCGTCGCCAAATATATGCTTCTTCCAGATTCGTCTTGGGGGTTCAAAAGAAATTTCAAGCTCTTCACATAAACTTTTAGCATATATTAAAGCGTCATCCTCGAATTCCTCTCGTTTTGCTTCTAATACGGTCTGTAAAGCACGTATTTTTTTTAGCACATTGATGGATATTTAGTCTCTTTGTTTGTAAATAATTTTGTGTGAGCATCATTGACTTCACACAGTACCAGTTGCTAGAAGCCTAAGTAACATAAAAACGAATGCGATTGCATAGCGACTAATAAACTTCCTGCATCTGCGCGCGTATTAAAGCTTTCACTCGTTTCCACCAGTTTCGTCACACAGACGTGATTTGGAGTTTGAAATATTTTTTGAATTTAGGTATCGCGGTGCTTGTCGACGCCCCTTTTCGTTTGCCACCCGGGGCCATGACCCGCTCTGCACCCCCCACGCTACGCCACTGGGTAATCCTGAAAGTTAATGACAACATAATTTATACGAGGGCTGTAAATTACACATAGTGGCAATTTAACCAAGAAATTTGCAGAAGAGCAGTAGGGGAAACGGGATATGGGAGCGGTGAGGTGGCGCTGTTGTCAATGTGTAGAGTGCAAAAAACAGTCGATCTAGTTAGAAGGTAATCCTTGTTTGGCGTCAAAGAGAAGAGTTTCGTTTCCATCGCTCTAAAGCAGATTTTCAAAAGATCAGTGTTCGTGGCTTATAATCGAGCTTGTCCATGGCAAAAAAACAACAGAATGTTTTCGAGTATTACTGAAAGTCTGGTGAAAATATAGAACAACTACGTATTGTCGCCAATGATGAGACATGGGCACGAGCCTATGAGACTGAATTAAGGTGACTGCCTACCTTGAAAATGTCGTTTTTCGTCTACATAAGACATTTTTTTTTTGTTTCAAAAAATCTTATAGTTTTAACATTTTTCTTTCCAAAACAGTTTTTTTCCTTTACGTGAAATAGAAATAAAGTTATAGTGATTTTAAAAAACATCACACTCTATGCAAAAGGGCAGTAAGATAAAACTTTCAATGAGTTTTTCTCAAAACTATGTTTTCGAAAGAAACGCTTTACCAGATACATGATATCTTAAGAGCCAAACCAGATAACGTTTTAAAATTTTGTGGGAATGCTTATTATACTATTTTTCATAAAGTGGACCATAAATTTTGTTGTAGGTTAAATATTTTTTCATTTAGGGTAGTTTTTATAAAGAAAAACTGAAAAAATATCAAAATTTTCATATTATGTATAGTTGTCTGTAATTTTTTTGTGTTTTAATATTTCTCTTAGATTTTGGTTCATTTTGAAGAGCACCATAATATGTATGTTGCGTATAAAGAAAATTATGTGATAATTGTATTAGAAATTTTTATACAGTGTTACCCGTTTTAGTAAAAATTTGGTAAAATTTCCTTAAAAACAACCAATTTTTCTAAAAGTACAATATTTATTTAAAAAACTTTATGTATTTACATTTTTTTTTCCTTCCTAAAAACACTCAATTTGTTTCAGAAAAAAATTTTATAAAAAAAATTGGGTCCGAAGGTAGGCAGTCACCTTAAAGGTTCAGTGAAATGAATGGCGTCATCAAGGTTCACCACGTCCACAGAAATTCCGACAGGATCCAGTCGGGTGCAGGTTATGCTGATTGTGGTATACGACTAGGAGGCTGTGATTCTTGCGCATGCTGTGCCTGTAGGACAAACAGCCAACGCAAACTACTATTGCCGATTTCTACGGCACAACCGCCTATGCGGCGCAAATGTTCACGTTTATTGCAAAACAGTCTCCCTATCGCGTAGCACGACAATGCTCGTTGTCATGTCGCAAGCAATGTCACACTCCTATTGCGATGGTGGCAGTGGAAAGTCTTGAGACACCCTCCCTGACATAAGCGAATGTGACTTTGATCTGTTTCCGAAGTTGAAGGAACCTCTCTCAGGCCGCCGTTTTCATGACGTTTCATCTGTACGTCATGCAGTAAGACAGTGCTTCTCAAACTTCCTATACTTGCGACCCAATTTTCAATCATAATTTTCATCGCGCCCCCCTCCATGCCATAACAATGTACTGAATTCGTCAATAACATACTTTGTCGTAAAACTACAATGCAACTTTAATTATAAATCGTACAAATTATTAAAATAAGTATTAAATTTTGTATATATCTTTGTGACATGCCATAGGGGTCCCTGGTAATTATTAAACTTATTCTTAATTTAGAACTGTTAAATTAATTATGAAGTAAATTGTGCAGTAGTGATAAATTTATAAGTGTACTAGCTGCATGGCCCGGCTTTGCACGGGCTTTCTCTTTCCCTCTGACCCCAGCAATTATGTGTGTGTTTGTACGCACGCAATGTGAGTGATTTCTAAAATTATTTCATTACATTTCCCTTTTTCGAAATTTGTCCCACATATTTTCGATTTAAGGCAGGTTTTTTCCCCCTCCCTCTAGCCCGGCATAACACGGTTTTTTAGTGTAAAATTACTGTTTCCTCTTCCCCTCCCCCTCACAGATAAAATATAGCTTCAAATTTCGATCTATGGCTTTTAAAAAACAATATTGCATTAGTTAAAAAATTATTAAAGTGAAGCAATAAAAAGAAAACGATTCTTTAGTTAGCTTAAAAATGTCTCTCTGAAATGTATTACTATCCAAAATAATAGACAATGTACTTTTTTAATTAACAAATAATTAATTTAGTAATGAATTAATAGAAATACTTTTAAAACACACACACACACACACACACATATATATATATATATATATATATATATATATATATATATATATATATATATATATATAACAGTATGGGGGAAGCGTAGATATATATTTACATGTACTGAAAAAAAAAACTAAATGATAAAAACATTTTGATATTTTTTAATTTCATAGTTTTCCTTCCACTGTCATAGTTAAAAAATTTGTGTAATGAACGCTTAAAATAGAGTAAATAATTTATATCAGGAAGTGTAATACATTAATATTACTTTTTGTTGTATTTATTTTGTTAAAATCTTGCCACCACCTCTCCCTTCGAAATCTAGTTTTATTATGAAATAAAAATAGTGATGACACTGATGAAGGGAATGAATGAAAAGCGAAAGCGCACTGAGGGATGGCGTAGACAAAACAGAAGGGATAAAAAAGATATATGAATGCTGTCACGGGCTTTATTGCAAATGGCAGAATTTTTTCCTACTTTCTTGACAATTGTCGTTATATTTTGAAAACTTCTCACAATATCTTTATAAATTTTAGCCTATGTATTATTCTGATTTATAAGCTATATTACTGTAAAGTTTCATTAAAATCCATTCAGTTGTTTTTGCGTGAAAGACCCACAAAGATACTCACAAACTTTCGCATTTATAATATATATTAGATTATATCAGTATAAATGTGTATTTTATTTTTAATTATATCAAAATGTTTTTTGTTTTGCCTCCTTTCAGTAAATAAATTTATTTTTTAAAAAGTAATCTCTTTTGTTTTCGACTTTTCTATGTACTCGCGCCCCCTTGTAGGGTTATTACGCCCCCCCCACAGTTTGAGAAACACTGCAGTAGGGCGTTCCTTTGTGGACATCAACAATCAACACCTTGGTAAAGGACTCCAAAGGCTTTCCGAAATTTGATAAAAGGTTATAAGCTTTGCTGGTGATTACATAGAAGGAATCTAGTGCAATTGTGTTTTTAAGATCATTAAAAATTTATTTATACGTATGTCGCAATTACTTAATTTACAGCCCTCGTATATATACTAAATAATTATAGAAAAATGAAAATAAAAATATTTATTTTTTTATACGAAACCTAAAACTTGAATGCGTTTCATTAATTTAATAAACTAATTCCTTTTATGTGTAATTGGTTTACAAGATAATATCAGGTTATAAATTTTTTGGAAAATGGAAGGCACATATTCAATATTTAAAGAATCATAAAAATGTACACAACTCAAAACTAAGAGAATCTATATAATTGAAACTCTTTTAAGATCATGTTTCCATAAGATGAAGCATCCCTTTGGGATAAAATTTTGGAAATAGACTAGAAAAAATATTTAATACCATAAATCCTCCGTAATTGTAAAAAAAATTTAAAAGAAAAAGAACACAGAAAAGAAATTAAAGCAGAACAGAGTCAAGAGATTATTCAAGTAATAGCAAGCAAGTTATATAAAGGATATTTGTAAAATTTATTAAATTATTAAAAAGGGTTAAATTAAAAGAAGATCCCTTTACTTACAGTATGCACATAATATAGCAAAATAAAAAAGCATTAGTAAAAACAAACGCACATTTTATAGTCTTAATCTTTATTTAAGCATTTATAATTTCAGTTTACTTTAATTTCCTTCTTAATTATTTTATTCAAATTAGTACCTTTTCATAAGTGGAGTACACAAAGCGGGTTCACCTTCCACAGACTCTAACAGGTTTTTAATTCTTGCCACTGAAATTATCTCTCGGCGATTTCGTCTAAGTGTCTTTTATACTGTTAAGGCCCTTCCTTCCAATATAAGAGGTCTGTGTACGCCACTGCTTTTCATAAAATATTTTTGTTAGAGATAATAATTAAAAACATAAAAAAGCTCATTAATTTGACTTTATTATCATTATGCAAGTGAACCGCAGAAATTTAATTAGCTGGAAACGTTAAAAAATGCTCAAGAGCTGTGTGTTAATAAGAACCATTGTGTGAAGGTTTTATTAACAATCTCCAATAAGGTACCACCTTTCTGATTCTAATTCAACTATTATATTGCATTATAGATATTCTCTCATTCATATTTCGTAGTAACAGTTACAGCAGTGTTTCTCAAACTGTGGGGCGCGCCCCCTTGAAGGGGCGCGAGCGTATCGGAATGTCGAAAATAAAAGATTTAAAAAATTATCAATTTACTAAAAGGAAGCAAAATGTATTCTGACATAATAAAAAAATACACATTTACTCTGATATAGTATACTTATAAATGTATCAGTGTTTGGCCCAATATATTTGATACTAAGAATAAATACTAAGCTAAGAACAAGTTTAATAGTTACAAGTGATTTTTTTTTTCAATGGGCTTATCATACAAAAATTTTAATAATCATCTTAATACTTTGTACGGTTTAAAATTAGGGTCGTATTGTAGCCTTAGTGTCTCTCTCAAAGTATTATACATTATTACTACATTCAACACACTGTCATTGTATGGGGAAGGGGGCGCGATGAAAATTCTGATTGAAAATTGGGTCGCGAATATAGAAAGTTTGAGGAGCACTGAATTACAGGTTTTGTGAATCGAGCAACAAAGGCTATTATCCCTCTTTCGAAGCAAACAGATACTAAAAGTACATCTTTCTCTTTCAATCCTATTCAATTAAGAATGGAACAGATTTTTGAAATTTTAGTCATTGGGCACAACGAACCATTTACGCAGCTTAAATTTCGTATCTTTCGAAGTAGTTAATAAGAGAATCTAGTTTCTCGAGAGAGTTTTAACACTTAAGTATTATTTTAGATGTGGTCGATAGTTCAAGCTAGAAAACACCATAAGCCTTTTTTAAGTCTTAACCTTTTAATCACATTACACTAAATCCATACGTCAATGACAAATTTCTTGTGTCCATTATGTGCTCATTAATATTAAACAAATTCCACGATCAATCTAATGGATTCAACCTCCGAATAACTCTCTCAAGTCATATTCAAATATTCATAAAAATAACATTTAACATATACCCTTCCATATAAACATCGTGTATGGTCCCGACATGCGATTTATTTTCTCATAATTCAAAATCTTCTATTTTGTTTCAAGACATATATAAGATCCATCTTCTTGTTATGAGAGATTTGCAAGACCTATTATAAACTGACTCTTCCCTCCCCCCTCAAAAAAACTAACTGCTTATTCTGGTACAAGCTCTCAAAGTATACATTTTTTCCCCCAATGTAACTTAGGATATTTTAGATAAATGAGATTTCAATACTAAAGCATCAATTTAAATTAGAAAGGCAATTAATAAATTAAACCAATAGTCAGTAAGATTGGCATCTCCCCCCCAAAAAAAACAGTCAACAAATGTTCAACTCTCAAGGATTATCAAACAGTTTGATTTCAGTGTCAAATTCAATTTTAAGTCTATCAAATTTTGCTCTGTTTAGAATCTGCTTATTGAAGCTGTCACATCCCATTGATTTTCTGCTTCGAATTGTCCATGTAAAATATTTCGCTCTAAGTTTGTGTTTCGATGTTCACTGAAATCTAGTATCCTCAAAAACATCAGAAAATTCAACCACTGTATAGTCTGATGCTTTACTTTAAAACAAGATTACATCGTTGTTAGTGACCTTAGTTAGGCATCAATCCACAGAGCCGCTATTAAGCAAAAAAAAAAAAAATTGTTGCAGTATAGCCGGCTTCACCACGAATTTTGTTATCAAATGAAGGATGTTTGTAAAGATCAAACATTAATGGACAATCTCTTGACCAACACACTGTGCACTAACATTCTATTTTTCTTAAACTCACTGTGCTATCAGGGAATTGGGACTTGATTTTTCAACAACTATTCAAAATTCAGCACATATTTACTCAATTTATTATGAGAAATGTTTTTAGTTTTACTTTGAGAAATAAAACGAAGTACAATAAACCAATTTTATTTTGAGAAATTCGTAAAAAAATTTACTTGATTGATAAAATATATTTATGCGGCCTGCGGGTCTGGCCGTCCGCGTGTGGCGCACGCGCTACACACCTGCTAGGAACGGCCCTGTTATTAGTTTAAGACAGGGATGGCGAACCATTGGCACGCGTGCCATTTATGGCACGCGGCACAATGTTTTGGGCACGCCACCCGATCGACCACAATTGATTCTTCAATCAATGAATTTTCAGTGAGATTTTCTCAGTTCAAAGAATTATCAGAAATGCTCAAGTTTATTATATACTCTGTGATGTGACATTATTTGATAAACTGAACTTGCCCCGATTCTACGTTGGAAGTTGAAGAATTTGAAATGCAACTTATTGATTTCTAATCTAGTTCAATATGGATTCAAAAATTTATTGAAATAAGAAAAAAGTTAGAATTGATTGAAACAGAAAGATTAGCAATCAATGTAAGTAAAAATGCCAGTAACAAAATTTTGGAAACATTCAATTCGATTCCAGATACGTTTAACTGTTTGAAGAAGCTGGTTCATGCTATTTTAACCATATTTTTATTAACCTATCCTACGAGTCATTATTTTTAGAGATGAATAACATTAAAGACTCGCTTAGAAACCATTTGGCAGATGACTCCAATTCAGCATGCATTATACTAAAAGTAATATCTTACCCAATCCTAATATAATTTATTAGTCATCTAATCTGCAACAGCAGAAATCACACTAATGTTACTTTATATAATTTGAATTACACATTTAACTAAAACATTTACTACTTTAAAATACGAAATGTATTTTTCTGTAGTAAATAAAGAGTTTTGTGTTTTTGGTAGTATTGAGTTTTATTTTCCCAATAATCCCAAGTCAAAGTTATTTGACGGCACGTGTATTCATCATTTAGCATTTCTTTTGAAAAAATGGCACGTTGATCCATAAAGGTTCGCCATCCCTGGTTTAAGAAGTTTCCCCTTTTTCTTAAGAAACGCCTTATAAAAGTTAATTAATAATAATAATAAAAGGTTATTGAAGTACAATTGCGGATTTAAGTATTGTGTTAGGTTACGGAGTAAGTGGAATATTTTTTCTGAACGAAGAAAGCAAGTTAATCTGTACCCAGCGATCATCAAATCAACAAGCACAATACATTTCAGTGCAACGAGAGAATTTGAGGTGTGTAAACGTTATAAGTTTGCGTAGAAAAATATAATTAAAATAGTAATATTGTAAATGATACTCAAATTGAGAAGTTCCATTATGTTGTACCATGTTTGGGGTTCAATACCATTTTCCAACTACAAAATTGGTTCATCATGTTTTTCCCGTTCACATGTAAATTACGTTAATTTAAGTAGTAAATTAATATGAGAAGTAAAATAAAAATAGAAATGAGAAGTTAAATGACAAGTGAATTTTTTCCATTTTACAAATACTCTGTGTTAGACAAGTATACTCGACATCGCTCAACTTGTACGACGCAGTTTAGATGCACGTTTTTCAAAGACGTTAAAATAGGGTCAACAGGTTTTAGATAAGTTAGAGAGTTGTGTAATATTATTTTACAATGTCAGATCTTGACGATTTACAGAAAAACAGGGTTATTGGCGACTATGGCGAGATAAACTAAAATCATGGCGAGGTATAAAAAAACCATGTGCTACTTCTAGACATTGAAACTATGGATATAAAAAGGAAGCCGACACAAGAACAATTGTACAAATTATTCCCTAAAAACGTTAACCATACCAGAGTAAATAACAGCAAATTTCAAAATCGATCATGAAGATCCCATTTCAAGTAAAACAATTCGATGGAAGCGTCACAGATTAAATTTTTGTAGTTTGTTGCAAAATCCAACCCCCCATTACCGACATTAATACACAAAAACTCGTATAGTGCTGCTGCAGAAAAGAAACTTGATGACAGGAGACGTAATTCGTCAGACGAATCATTCTTCGCTTTGCTTCTAACCACAGGAATTATTATAGTAACGTCCTATAGAAGCATTCATCCCGACTGCTTGTTTTCAACTGCAAAAGCATGGAAGAGGATCTCTGATGGTTCTGGGTGCTATTTCTTGGCATCTTTATGGACAACAGCCATTCTGAAAGAACAGACAACCGTTCAAATCTTATTTGAATGAAAGTATTGCAAGATCATCAAATGCTGCAGAAAATTTTCCTTGGTTGTCTCCAAGTACATAATATATTTTTTTCATATAGCAAAGTATATCAGAAAATGGTTTAAAGAACACGGGAATGAAATCAAACAGTTGCCTCTTGGTTGCAACACTCACCAAACCTTAACATTATTGAACTTAATGGGAATATTTTAAATGACTAACGAGACAGAATGAATTCCTTCATTATCACTACTAGAATTGGAATGATATTTTACAGGAGAAATGGTAAAAAATACCATTATCTTATGAGAGAAAACCTATATACATCTATTTCGCTTCGAATTTTTACTGATCATGATGGACCAATACAATATTAATTAAAATTATTCAGATAACAATCCTTTGTGTCCACCACCTGTATATATAATAATCATTTTCAAATAATTTTATTAATTTCTCTTTAACAAGAAATAGTAGCGCTGTTATGTACTAATTCATAATTGCTCTGCCTACGTGAGCAATCATTTCTCCATAAAATTAAAAACGCACAGTACTCTCTCTTCTTACATATTTTCACTGCACCAGATCTCTTTTTGCTTAAAAGCTATCTGGGTACGGCTTCGAACACTGCTAAGCAGTTCCGTTGACATCGAAAAATTTTTTTTGTATATTATGTGTAAAAAACGCAATGATTATTGATAATTCATCCCACCTACCTCTATAAACGGTTTTCACACGAATTATTTATGCAAAAAATGTAACAGATAAAAATATTGATGTTATACATTTGATAATTTTCATCAGAGGTATTGATGACAAATAATGATTTCCGCCTGTCACTGAAGAAGGAAGGGACTCATCCCTCAGAGCCATCAAAACACGACTACACCAGAACATTTAAACAAAACAATGAAATATACATTAAACGATTTTCTTGTCCATTCTTAACTAATCTGTTATATATAACTACTTATTATATCTGAGCGATGATAGGTAAAATAGAATGGACTAGTGAAATAAAGACCATGAAATGCTTTCGAAATATTACTGCGTAGAGCGTATCAAAAAATTACAACACAGAAAATAATAGTATAATGCAGATGGTCATGAAGACTATAAAAAAATTCCATAACAGCCATTGAAGTAAAGCACTGTCAATTTCTAAATTGTATCACTGTTAAATAAGGAAATATTTATTTTTAGAAAATAAGATGGCTGCAAGAAAGCAAAATACGAGGTGTGTCTGGAAACTAAGTGCCACTTCGTTCTACCGAAACCGCAGTGATAGCATCGAAGTTCAAAACTTGCGCATACGGGTTTCTGGTTGGTCCAGGGCTGTCAATTATAGCCGGATTGCGTTGTTTTTACGTGTTACTGAGCGATAAGACGATTGCCGATCCCATCGATTGTGAAGTGCGTTCTGTAATCCATTTTTTTAATGCAAGGAATGTTAATCCAGTTGAAATTCATCGTCAGTTGGAAGAGATTCATCGTAAAAATGTAAATAGTGATGGAATGGTGAGAAAGTAGGTTCGACAATTCAATGATGGGCGTACCAATATTCATGACGAAGCATGGGATGAGCGGCCTTCTGTTGTCAATGATGGTTTGGTTGAAAAAGTGAATGAGAAAATTCGTGAAAACAGATGGTTCACAATACGATTGTTTCGTGATGAGTTTCCACAAATTTTAACTTTCTTCACTAGCGGTATTTTTTAAAGAGGTTATAGACAAGTCGGTTTCCCAATATAACAATTGTCTGAATAATGGTGGTAACTATGTAGAAAGTTTCCAGCATGTTTTTTCATGTAAAAATAAATTTTGTTTTGATAAGAAAAACTTTTGTGCGATTTTTTCCATAACGGTTCTTAGTTTCCGGACACGCCTCGTATTAAAAAATATTCTGGTTTTCAAAATGATACCAAGTCAGTTATGGGATTATAAAAAAATGCACTATAGCTTGATAATGAAATTTAACACCTGAATTTTGCACTTTTAGTAGATTTGGCCTCTCATTTAAATGGGTTAAACATGCATTATCAACATGAATACCAAATGATCAATATTTAAAATCTATAATAGCATTTGATTTTAAGGCTAAGAATTTTACATATTTTAACAAGCTGAACAAACAATGTTTAGAATGTTTCAATTCCTATAAGAATTTGAAATCAGATTTCAAGCCTTAGAAAAATCCACAATTTTAATGGTGCATTTCTAATTTCATATTTTCAGTACACATAAATTTTTACTTGTCTATATTCTACTGAAATTCCTAGAGCTACGATTTAATTTAATTCTAAGAAATATTTGACCACACGTCTTTTCTGAACTACTTAAGAAAAATAGCCCTTGCTTTACAATTCACATTTCATGTCACCACTTGTAATCATCTACATTTAGAGAAATTATCTTCAAGGTTAAAACAAATGAAAAACAAATCTAAAACTAAGATATCCTCTTAGCACCATGAGAAATCTGAGAATTGTAACTACAATATTTTCCATCACACACAAAACAAGTATTGAGGGGGAGGGGAGTGAGAGAGAAAAGTGCTGAAGTCTCAAAAGGCAATGTGATATATCTCACTAACTTTGTTATGAACATTTGGTTCTATAACGTTAAAGTATAGAAAATTGCTTTAAAGAATTCGAAGAACACTTTTATTCTTATTAGGCTTAGCTGCGCTATCATCAAAGCGTTGCAACTAGTCTGATGCCAAAATACAGGCTATTGCCAATCCGGTAAACTGAAGATTACAAAGAAATTGCCTCTAGATTTATAACTATAAATATAGTTAGTTTACATAAAATATAGTAAATTACAAATGGTTAAATATAAAATTCATCTTAAAAGTTAATTATTTTTCAAAATATTAATGTTCTATAATTTTAATATATTTTTGTTTATTTATTAATTTCTTTTCAAAATATAATGTTCTATAATTTTATTTGTTAATTCACTTGGCTCGTGCAGCCATTGGTTGGCAACGAGTTATTTTCCCAACAGATACTTTCTTTTATTAAACAATGAAGTAACTAAATAATCAAAATAAGGTTTAAATTACTTAAATACAAAATAATTGTGTGTGTGCTTTACATTTTTTAAAATTATTTCATTAACTATGTTAATGTTTGTGCATTTTATGTGCAGCCAAAAGCATTTAATTTTCTTCCAATGATCTACAGTAACTGACGGATAAGACTTTTTGCTTAAAAATAAAGTGGTTTACTGTAACATTTAACAGATTTTCATACTTGTATTCAGTTTATCAAACGAGCTATAAAAAACAGAAAAAAGAATCGGACTTCAGTATCATTTTAACTCGCATGGGGAAAACAAAATTCGAGAGAGTTAAGTCCCTGATACCAGTATAAGGTATTTTATTATTACTCGTAGACGCAATTTAAGGTATTCTGCAAAATTATGCTTGTTTTTTGTGTATCTAGAAATGGGGATTAAATAAAATTTATGTGTCAATATATTTTACTTTTTATTAACAAAGTATCAGTGAACAAAGAATTCATCTTCATTATAACTAATTAAACAGTTTTAAAAATTTAATAAGAATGAAAAACCCAATAACTTTTGGAAGTGTATTGCTGCAGTTCCAAAATGATTATAAATATATACTTCACCCAATTATTTTTATATAATAATTTTACAGTAAAATGTAACAATTAACTCTTTAAAGACATTCTGGAAAAAAACTAAATTAGAAAAATGTAAAGTGTTTCAAATAAGCATAAATAGATTATATATAATACTAGCTGCATGGCCCGGCGTTGCACAGGCTTTCTCTATTTTTATAAATTTTCCCTTTCCTTTACAAAAAAAAAAAAAAATCAGCATTTCTAATACTCTTTTTCAAAATGACTTCCACCCCCTTCTCCGCTTAGTCATGTGTCGCGCGGGCCTTTACCGATTGTATAACTTAAAATTCCCTGTTTTGAAATTTTTCGCTTCTTTTCTTTGTCAAGACAGGTTTCTCCCCCTGCACTGCACGAACATTTTTAAATGCATAACATATTGTCATGGAAATTCCCCTTCCCTCTCGTTATCAGAGCTCTCGAGTAAAAGAACAGTGGGACTTTAATGTTACTCACTCACTCACTTTGCAACTTTTTAGGCCCTGCAAAGGAAAATGTAACTTTTTAAAAAATAGTTGTATATAGAAAAAAATAGAAATTTTTGTAATTACAAAATTTACTAACTGTATTAAATGTTGAATTAAAACTGAGAATTTTTTGAAATGTTCGATACACGGAAAAAAAATTTCATACAATTATTTTTATAAATGAAGTTATAAAAACTTTGATAAGTAGTTATTAAATATTTAAAATGTGAGTATTTTTTAAAAATTCGTAAAAAAGTTTTCGGCAATTTATTTTTTAAATCTCACTAACTCTATAAGATCAAACTATGAGTTTTTTAAAAATCTTTCATATAAACGCATCGATATTGATTCATTTTAGAAAAAATCATAAAATATGTAAAGTATCGTTGTTTTGTAAAGAAAGAAAGAAAAAAAACATACTGCATCGTTACGAAGTAAATTATCTTTATAATTCATGCAATTATTTTTATAAATGAAGAAGTTATAAAAAATTTGATTTTGATAGGTAGTTATTAAATATTTAAAATTTGAGTATTTTTTAAAAATTCGTAAGAAAAAGTTTTCGACATTATTTTGATCCAAAATAACAGACGATGCACTTTTTAATTAACAAAGAATACATTTAGTAATAAAATAATAGAAATAATCCTTTAAAAAAACATATATATATTTATTAAAATCCAATTTCTATAAGTAATATATAAAAGAAAAATTTGCAGATAGCTATTGAAACTATTGCTTTTTTCTGAACGTTTGATTAAACATATCCTTATTAATATTATAAACGTGAAAGTTTGTGAGGATGTTTGTTGCTCTTTCACGCAAAAACAACAGAATGGATTTTAATGAAACTTTACAATAACATAGCTTATACATCAGAATAACACATAGGCTACAATTTATAAAGATATTGTGTGAAGTGCCCAAAATATAATGATAATTGTCAAATAGGAAAAAAATCTGCCATCTGCAAAAAAGCCTGTGACAGCACATATCTTTTTTGTGTGAAGCAAAGCCTCTCTTTTGTTTTGTCTACGCCATGTCAAAAGGAATAAATTAGAATTAAATGTAACAGATATTTCAAAATTAAAATACTTATAACTTATTTTTGATGAAATCAACATCTATTAGATAATGCAGTGAATACATGTTTCTGGTTATTAGGGCAGATATAAATTAAAATTCAATACATGATATTTTTCATGAAATGTGTATTTTTCTCAAAAAAAGGGGGTGAATGGGAAATACAGGAATTACTGTTAATTAATGATCATAAATAAACGGCTACAAAAAAAAAGAAGGAAAGAAAAAAATAAAACTACATATTTTTTTCCACAAAAGAAAATATTTTCAACATTAATTTTGAAATGAAATAGTGAAATTCAAAAATGTAATGATCATGTAAGGATAAAATATGATCTGAAATTTAGTAAAAATCAATAATAAAGCATTTAAAGTATATTTATATAAATTATTCTTTAATTTAAATTTAGTTCTCTGAAAAATAGCAAAAAAATTAGAACATACAATATATTTGAAAAAATTATTTAACAAACTGACAAAATAATGAATGCACAAGTTGTGCTGACAGTTTTGAGGGAAAGTTTGTTTCCAACACTGCTCCATAAAAGTGCTTTGTAAACATTTTGCAATGTATATTGAAAGCTTTGAAGAACAGAGAAATTACCTTTAACATTCATGAAAAATATATCTACTATAAAAACGGCTATATTTTCTATTTTTATACAAATAAATGTTTCATTTCTTTATGCAATAGGCACTACAAATTGCATTGTTAATTTTATAAGCTTACAATTATAGCTCTTGAACTTATAATGATGAGAGCTTCCCCACATATGCATATATATATATATATATATACAAAAAGATACTCTACTAATTTTGCAATACACATAGAATGTGCCTTTAAAAAATCAAGTACAGATTTGATGAAATGAGAATTATTAACACAAAAATAGACATCACATGATTCAGTTGAAATCTTCAAAAAAAAAAAAAAAAAAAAAAAAAAAAACAGTGTCTAGGGTTCAAATCTACATTTCAGTTTAAATAAGTTAACACCTCAAGGGTATATATTTGCATAGTTAAAGATGGGCCTGCAAAAATGAAAATTCAACAAAGTGAAAAGAAAAGAATGGTAGCAAATAGAGTCAGTGATTTGATACATATTGCACAAATAATTGCAATTTATGTGTATTCTGTATTTTGAAAGTTTATGAATTAGTTACACAAGGTGTATGTGCCTAGTTTCAAACAAAAATGCAAATTATGTTTACTTCTATAATTTTTATTTAAGAAGCTACTTTTTATCAATAAAATGTATGAAAAATTTGTTGCATTTAAAGGGACGGATGTTTTTATAACACACCATTAAAAAAATTTATATGTACAAATTAGCATAACACAAAAGTAACTTTAAAATCTTGCTAAGTAATTATATAATAACTAGCTGGTACACCCGTTCTTCGCACGGGTGAACTGAAAAATTAAACAACACAGATTGAAGGATAAAGAAGATTGTAATGAGGTAATTTTACGTGAATTGCAAATTAAACAAAAGAAGCTTTTTGCATATTTCAGCTACATAAAAAAAGAAAGAAAAAAAACCCACCTTTGTTAAATTTTAAGTATGTAGATCTAATAGCTGATAAAAATGATTTTTTTTCTATTTATAACTCCCCGTAACACTCTTGTGGGTCGATTTTTGAAAATACCTCCCTAAGCTGATCTCTGCTCAGCAAAAGTAACACATTGTTAAAAGTTTTGTGTAATGAACGCTTAAAATAGTGTAAATAATTTACATCTGAAAGTGTAATACATTAATATTACTTTCTGTTGTATTTATTTTATGTTAAAATTGTAATATTCGCAAGCAACGCCGTTTCTTAAATTATAATGGCGATTCAATGATAAACATAGCGAAATGTTAACGATAGAGTCAAGTTGGTAAATATCTAGCTACTTTCATAGCTTGAGCTTTGTAAGACCCGCCGCGTAGGGGAGCGATGCACGTTAATACTTTATCCACCGCATTATGATTTACTGCAGTTTTTTTCATACAATATTTTTTTAGATAACTACATTGAAAATTAAGGGATATACATATACAAAATACTCCACTTTGGGAAATTTAATCTGTTAGAGCTAATAAATTAATTAAAGATATTCCACTGTAAAATTAATTATGTACACCGTTCACTTAAAATAAATAGTCAAATCGTTTTGTAAGGTCTTCATTAACATACAAAAACATAAGACACTTAAATTTTGACAAAACATTTTTTTCAGGACAAAAATAACAATCTTTGCAATCCGCTGTCAACTGAAAACCAATATCTGCTACAAAACTATTCGCCTTCTCTGCTAAAATACTAATCATAAAACCCATGCTGCCATATATCTTGGAAGAGTGGATTTCAAAGAATATTCCTGCTAAGTATTGGTAGAATATTCCTTCTAACTTGGTGTGGTGGTTAGGAGAAGGGGTGCAAGCTCAGGTGTCATCCACGTCACTTAACCTTGGTTCAAAATTACGTGGTCCGTTGTGAAAAGCCCTTGTGTAGCTGAACAGTGTGACGTTAATATTCACTCACTCACTCCAAAAAATACAGTATAGTAGTTATAACTATTTTTATATTTAAAAATGCAATTCCTGGCCTATTCAATTAAAATTATAGCGTTATAATTAACTACTAACCACAAACAAACTTTGAAAATTAATCCAAATGATGTAGTGTGAAAGAGAAAGTTTATTTACTTCAACTACCAGAACCGATAAAAGCATTTATATTGAAAAAAGATCAATTTCTTATTACCATATATGCATAATAAAATCATAAAAAAACTACATTCAAATAAAGAGAGATTTATAACAACCTCTCCCTTCAAAACTTAGTTTTATTATAAAATAAAAAAAAATTAGGGATTATGCTGATCACAGGAATTAATTAGAAGCGAGCACCTTGCGTAGCCAAAACAAAAAGAGTTTTTCACAAACAAAAGATAGATATATGCTGCTGTGGGTTTTTTTGCAGCACACGCCAGAATTGCTTGCAGATGGCAGAATTTTTTCCTACTTGCTTGACAAATATTGTTATATTTTGGACACTTCACACAATATCTTTATAAATTATAGCCTATGCTATAAATTTTAGCCTATGTGTTATTCTGGTATATATCCTATATTCCTGTAACGTTTCATTAAAATCCATTCAGTTGTTTTTACGTGAAAGACGGCCAAACATCCTCAC
The DNA here is from genome assembly GCA_019973935.1 of Trichonephila clavipes. Lineage (NCBI taxonomy): Eukaryota > Metazoa > Arthropoda > Arachnida > Araneae > Nephilidae > Trichonephila > Trichonephila clavipes. The sequence continues at coordinate 215,851 of BMAU01000244.1, read as the reverse complement.
AAACTTTCGCATTTATAATATATATCTAGATTTAGATTAATTTAACATAAGTATAAAAAGCTTTGTTTTCACTTAAATGAGCTCAAAGCAAAAAATGCTTAAATAAATTTAAAAGAGACAAGCTTTAACATGTAAAGAAATTCTTAGAAAGCGTGACAATGGACTTCTTCCTAAAATAATAGGAAAAAACTGTGGGGGACTTTCGGTTTGATCATCAAAATACCTAGAATTTAATTGCAGAAAAATTTATGAAACACGACATGTGTTGGTGAGGGAGGGTATCTTACAGCCTTTCATTACTTTTCCTCATTATTAATATTCTGATAAGTAGAGTTTATGAGTGAGAAAATATTTTCTTGATATATATTTATATAAGCTATAACCAACTATAACATTCAAGCTATTTTCAATAATTTTAATACTGAAAATAAATTGGCAGTGATATGCATGTTATTCAGTTAAATGATACATAAATATATGAGTATATGTTTAAGATTGAAAATTACAATAAACAGCTCTGTTCTTCCTCAGGCACTTGAACCACTTTTGCTAAGCAACAATGAAAACCAAAATATATAGCAAGGCCCTAAATGAATTACTGAAATCCATTTATTATGAAAGTGATTACAAATAAAATGGTATGACTAAATATAAGCGAACTCTTACAATATAAAATGAAAAAAAATGTAGCTTTCACACAAAATATGATATACTTTTACAATGACAGATAATTTTAAGTCAATATTACAGAAATAGAAAATAAAACAAATCTTAATAATACTACAAAAATTATTATGATAAATTACATCTTTTCAATTACAGTATGAGAAACAAATATGTATATATATAGAAATTACATAATTTTACACTCTATTGTTAGATACTTAACTCACAAAATGTAGCCAAATAATCAACAAAATTTCTCAGAAAGATATTCCTTAGGAATATGGGTAAAAGAGAATATCATTTTCAGAGATATTGAATTATTTAATACAGACTTTGTATCTTTTTAGTTTTTCAATACTTATTTAAGATCATTTCTGAAATATATGAGCAGTAAATTAATCAGTTTGATGTTTTCTTACAACCAAAGGAAGTGTAGAATCAAACCATACAAGAGAGAAAATGAGGAAATTATCCAATAAAAATGGGTTGCGGAATTAAGGTACACCTTCTCTTCAACTAGATTAGCTAATTATATAAATAATGTGAAATAAATTTGGTTAATCTATACGTCAAGAAATTAAAAACAATATTTCTGTACCAAAAATTACTCCTAGAACATATAAATGCAGATGAACCACAGTTTAAACATCATGGAAATTGTACTTAAATGAATTTTAAATCCCATTTTTAATACGATTGCTTCTTCACTTCTTTGTATAAAAAATTAACTTAGGTCAATGGCTTTAGATGTTGCAGAACAGAATCTATGAAACGATTGAATAGATAAAAAAAAATATATGCCTAATTCTTTTATGCAAAATCTTGTTTGGGACTTAAAATGACCTATATATTAATTTTTTTTGGCAAAGCAAATTAAAATACTTTAAAAAAGATATATCTTGAACTACATAAAACAAACCTTCAGTCATGGAAGAAACAAGACATTTTATGGGGAGTTTAAACTTTTTCATCTCAATGAACAAAAACTGACACATCAATAGGGAAAAAATAAATAATTTTCTCCCTATTTCTAAAAATCAAACTGCATCTTATTATACACAGTACATTTTTTTACGCCCTCAATGGTATTTTTAAAAATATTTATAAATGAAAATTATAAAAACTTGTTTCAAATAGTAGCATTTTTCTTTTTGAAATATTTTTCATAATTTTTAAATTGAAGTAGACAATATTAACAGTACTTCATTCTCCACAAATTAAAATAATTATGTTTGATAAATTTTTAAGTTTATATTTCAACTAAAAAAAGATGTACCTGATTGGGTGTATCCTGTAATAAATTAGTATTTTGTGCTCTACTAAGCATTTAGTAATTCAGAATTATTTTGAAGTTTAGTAAAGGAGAACACAGATTTTGAAGTAAATATAAATTAATTTTATGGTTTTCATATTGAATATATATAGGTTATTCTTTAAAAAAACTTATTTTTCCAATGTACCTTTGGATGTACAAATACTATTATTTAATAGAATGTAATCTACAGATGAGTCAAAAGATAAAAGAAATTGAAACATTGTCCACGATAACATAAATTGACAATGCTTGCATTGCCAAAGTTAGATAAAAGTAAATGACATAAATAAAATTAGCTATTGAGCTGCAAGGGGAAAAAACAGACTATTTATAGGATTAACACAGATTAATAATAGGTACCAAGGATAATGCAAGATATATATAGAATGACAAAACAAAATTCAAAATGAAGTATGGTTATACTTGAAAATATACACAATTTACAAATAATAATACTAGATTAATTACAAAAGCCATACTGGAAATAGTTTGTAATCAAGTTCTATATTTTGAAATCATGTTATTTAATGTTTAAAAAGATACAATTGTTAACAACAATTTTATCTTGGTTCGCTTTAAAAAGACCAAGAATTCAATTTATATTTCATTTTTTCTCCAAGCAATATATAATTTTGAACATTTTTTATAAAAAAGAATTCAATTATAAAAGTGGTGTGTGTAATATATTAATAAATCGATTTTTAGTTATTTTGTCGATTCAATCCAATTTCCTCACTGCCAAGTATTGAATGCTACACAAATAATCGTTTAAAGAAATAAATAACATAACTTTTAACTTAACATGGTAAAAAAATAAATTAAAAATTTCATAGTAAAAAATTTTAAAATACAAATAATTAGCCTACCTATATAGAAGTCCCTAAAAATAAACTAGCATATTAAATAACCATGATAAACAAAAAACATAACATCGGATATTTCCAATTCATATTGTTAAACATATAATTTCAGAAAATATCAAAAATAACTTTTTATAAGATATGAATAAAAAATTAAATTTGTTCATACATATTTTAACAGGCAACACACTGGTATATTAGAAAAGGAACAAATTAGGGCATTTTTGTTTGAAAATCTACTATAATATACTATACAAGGAAAACTATTTGAAATAAAAATATAATTATGTTTATTAAAAGATATATAAATAAAAGAAACAAATGTGTGTAGTTATATATACATTACTTTTAAGCCTATGATATATTAAAAGGTATGGTGTCAAGACACTACACCTTAAATTTTATCCATAAAGAAAAAAAAAAAAAGATATTTAAGTGGTGTGAATGTTTTCAACCAATAAATAGTTAACTGTCAATTTTTACAGTGTATTAATATGATTGCAGACGCAGTAAAAGAAAAGAGACCAAATATTAATCATGATTCAAGATACAGGGAAAATTTATCTAAGAAATCTTGAATAAAAATAATAACATAATAACAGGCAACATCTTTCTGGAATTAAAAATTATAGGCTCACAGAAAAAAAAAGCAAAGGAAATAATTGTTAAGAATAAGCTATAAAAATAAAGTATTTTGAGGGGAAAAAATGCAATAATACGAGTTATTTTTTTATACTGATGCATTTTTCTTAAGTATGATTGTTAAAATTTAGATCTCTACCAAAAAAAATATAGTAAAAATATATATATTTTATAAAGATTTTTCTGAATTCATTAATATTTTGTAATCAAAAGAAATTTTACATCATAAGAAGTTATTGAGAATATTTTTCATCTAATTTTTAAAATTATACACAGATTAAAAAAAAAGAATTAAAAAATAGGGAGGTGGAACATTTTTTTTAAAAAAATTTCACTTGAAACAGAAAGTATACTGTCCAGACACACAATTATTAACAGAAATTATACTTCAAATACAGTATTTTTCATATAGATGTTAGAATTAATTTCTAATATTAGTAGAGATATTAAAACACATTATTTATAAACACATTCATATGTATAAACAGATATAAAAAAACATCAGTATAATAAAAGAAAAGGCTTATTTGTGAAATTGGAATTAAACTTAGACTCAAAACAAACAAGACAAAGGAAACAATGGGAAAACCAACAATATAAAAATAAATATAACCACACCATTGTTGTTCCTTTACTTCAAAAAATTATTTTCAAATAAAATTTTTGACAGCCAAAATTCTTTAAAATAAATGTTTTCCAATACATTTTTTAATCCCAGTATTTGTATCAAGATTCAATCGAATGCTTATGTTTAAAAAATTTTTATTATGTATTTTTATAAACATATAGAAGAAATTGATTTTATCACATATTGCTTTCTTGGCTTGACACAGATGTATTTTCCTTCTTAATGAGTTCAGATACACAAGTAAGTCTAGCAATACCTGAATTGCCAGCAGTAAATAACCATAAATGGCAACCATGATTTGGGTTCCAAGAAATCTAAAATAACAAAATTGAATCATAGATTTAATCATTTAAATGATTAAATATATATAATATATATAAAAAACACTAAAATGATTAATGTGACAGTTTCAAAAATTCCATTCTAATTAAACTGAGAATTTAAAAAAAAATTAGGACGAAGTGTGAAACATAACTACATTGTTTTAAACTTTCTGTATGTATATTCACAGTTGAATTTCAAAAACAAAATGCCCATGAGTTCTCTCCAAGATTTAATATATATTACAACATTTAAAAACCAAGAATAAAAGGCTTTAAAACTTATAAAATGTGTAACAACTGTTACAATACTTTAAAAATGAGGAATTTCACAAAACATATTGTTATTGTTATGTTTCATTTTCATCAAACAGTTTTTAAAGAAAATTAGCAGAGTGTTATATATCCTGAAGGGATATTAATATAAATTGATGGAAAGCAACATTCTGCACATTTTTTTATTTTGTACTTCACTACATAAAATTTGAAACCTCAAATCATGTAACTAAAGTATAACTAAAATCTTATTGCAATATTATTTATTAAGTTTTTTTTTCAGTTTCATGTGACATTGCACATTATTTTTCCAAAAAACACATAATTGTTTTTCAATATGTACAAACAGTTCAGATTTTTCTTTAGAAATCCATGACTTTTTATGGACATATTAGACAAGAGAAATGCAAACATTTGATGTTTAACAAGACAGTAAATACAATTAACGAATGGGTAATAATGGAGTATAATGGACTATTGCTGAAGGATCTTCTACAACCGATTCACAATAAAGTGACGAAAATAACATCCAAACTGGTCCAACATTATTTTCCATGTCTCTCTTTAAAAGGTTTTTGAAAGGACAGGTGAAACTATTTGTCCTCTTAATATAATCTTGTGTGGAAGCAAATTTCAGACTGATGATTCACTAACAGCAAAGCTATCACTCTCTACCATCTTTAATTATCCTAAGCCCTACTAATGATCAAAATGAAGGAAATAGAAAATAGAATGTGCCACAGAAAAAATTGAAAAGAGTTAATATTTGCCATAACTCAGTACCAAGTGATGTCAACTCTTGACTAAGCTTTAAATATACATATGATTAAAAACTTAAGCATATACCACTAAATCTTTTCAAATGAATAAAATTTATATGAATTAGTTTAAAGAAAATTACAGTTCCTGAACAATTTATTCATTCCATTAAATATCATTTCTAATTTTTAGACAGAATATGTGAATCAATCTATATATATATATGACAATTTAAATACCTTATATATTAAGTACAGCAATAAAAAAAAAAAAAAAACTCAGATAATTTAGCCTTTTTAAACAATATATTCGAAAATCTTTTAAAATATTAGGTATCCATAACCCTTATCTTCATTAGCATAAATGTCATTTCCTGATGACTTGAGAAGCCATTCTTTTCGAACTTCTTATTACTTTACTTTTCTTCCACCACAACTACCTATCATTAAGACATCTTAATCTTTTCAGCTTTTTTAGTGTTGTTTCAAAATTTGTATTACAAATTTATCAGATTATTCTTAAACATTATAACTTCTAACATATTTCCTTTAATTTTTGATTACCTGACTTATTATGTGCACATGCCTAAGATTGATAATATAAAGATAAAATAACAAATATAAACTACTTTACGATTGCATTTATACAAATATTATTAATTGATGAATCTAAATACTACATAACTTACTGTATTAACAGCTGACAAAATATTACTTTCATTCTCAAAAGGAAGATAATCTTTCTTTTTCACCATGGCTAAGATCTTGTTCACTTTCCTAAAATATAAAGAATTTTAAAGAAAAAAAAATACCTTCAAAACGTCATAGGCTGTTACCATTTTTATTGTTTTATTTTACATTTTTATACCATATGCAGTGTTCTTAAATGTTTTCCTTAGCAATTACAAAGTTATGTAGCATTCTTCAGAAATTTATGATTGTAACATGTAAAGATAACTTTGGACATTTAAGTGTATTTTAAAAGGACTGCCTGCTTATGTGTAATATGTTCAATCACAACATACACAAACTACAAAACTGATTGATATTTTTGCAATCTAAAATTGATTGGAAATAAAGAATTTTGTAATAAACAACTTCCAATTTAAGAAATATATTGCACATGTTTAAAAGCTTCTATTAATGCTTCAGTAAAACAAATTTGACTAAAGAAAAATTAACATATATATATCCATACTATACTATACTAAACTCCCAGTTTGAAAAGGTTTGTTCATAATTTGCCTAATATTAAGAGTTAGCCAAAAATTTAAAAAGCCAGAATATCAAAAAATGGTTACATGTAAAGATTAAGAGATGAAAAATTCAATTTAGAAAAATTGGTGCATAAAAAAGTAGAAACATAGATATTTAAGGAAACAATGACTCACACACTTCACTGATAATAAGTGCTGAAACATATAAGAATAGCAGCATTATGAATCAATTTTACAAAATTTCAAACAAAATAAAAACATCTTATTCAAAATCACAATTAAGAAGACAATGTAGAGACTTAAGACTTTAGATCAAGACTATTATTAAAGTAAGATTTTAAATTGCCATTCCATATAGCAACTTTTTGTTACAAAGGATGCAAATAAAACTACTGCTGCTACCAAAAAAAATTTGTAAAAAAGAAACGATAAGATGTGTAAATTGTAGCCCAATCGATAGCACAATTAGTGAAAAGAAGCTCAATTGTGTACAAGAAAAATATGTTTAACACCTGAAACACACATTTTTAAAATTATTCCAATTATGTATTTATTTCAGATTTTGTAGGAAGGTAAATCCTATGAGAGTTATGTTTTTCTTACATGGATAAATAAAAAGAAATTATGAAACATGGTTTTTTTGGTGAAAGTTCTATGTATTTTAAACTAATTCTAAGCCATTTGTTCATGCTATCACAATATCTTTTCAAAACAGTTTTCCATCTTTATGCTGCATATATACAAAAAGGATACAGTAAAAATACATTTAAACACATTCTTGGTCTTATAGATACGTTTTCCTTCTAATAATGGTCCCCTATGCAGCACCCCAATATCTTATAATAATTTTTATAACAACCTCAGGCAACCTTATTCCCATAATCTTCAGTAATCACATACATAACACTTTTCATTTGATTCAGCCATATTATGAAAGGACAAGATTATTGAGTTTGCTAATCATAAGCACATTAAAATGCTCCCCCCCTAAATGAGTAAAAAGCAATAGAAAGTATAAAATGTTGTTAAAATCAAGAGATAGAATGAGCAGAAATTTTCATAATACTTACAGCTGAGAGAGCATCCTTAAAAACCAAACCGTACTTTGATGTAAGAGTTGCATAGGAGGGACTTTTATGAAACAATTTTTCAACTGTGTTTTCATCAATTTCATCAGAAATTTCTATTGGATTGCACAATTTTCCAGAATTTGATGTTACTTTTGTAGTTTTAGAAGGTTTGGGGTTGAGCAACTCATGAAGTAAATTTGAGCTTTTGGGTTCTTTTGAATTATCAGATTCCAAAACATGAATGTCGTCTTGAGTACTAACAGATGAATCATTTGATGAAGCAGTCGACTCATTAATAGTTTGCAGAGGAGTTGATGCACATGGTAATAAGTTAGGCACATGGTTATGTTCTTCCTCAAAGTAATCACACTGAACATCATCTTTTGAAGTTTGTGATTGAACCTCAGAAGTTTGTGGTATACTTAAAGAATGTGACTGATTCAAATTCATATCTTCACCGTTTATTATATCACTTTCAGCAAACGACTTATCTTGAATGTCAGGTATAGGATCAAGTGCTTCACTGCATTCAAGCTCTTCTGCAATAACTGAATTCCCATCAATTTTGCAAATAAACCCTTCAAAAGATGATTGGTTTGAGCGCGTTTCTGGCACACACAATGTAGTATTGACATTTAGCTCAGAAAAGCTTTTGGGTGGAGAGGATGAAGAGGGATGTGTGCATTCTGAATCCTTTTGAAGGGCAGGCTGACTTTCAGATGGTACATCAAGCCCTAAAGACTCAGTTGAATAACAAAGAGAATGTGAAATTTGACAAGAATCACACTCATATGAACATTCAGATAACATTGAATCTTCAGAAAAGTTGGTAACTTCATTTTGTGGAGTATCTGAAAAACCACTGTCAGAGTCACAATGAAGCAAGCAGGATTGTATCCCTAACTGTTTGTGATTATTAAAGGAATTTTCTTCCAGAATATTATTTACAGCAGTATCTTCGATATGTATGTGCAAATTTTCAGAATCTAAATTTGCTTCAGTGCATACAGTTTCTTTTAAATTTTCCTTGTCATCACCAAGATTAGCCAAAATACTTGATTCTACCTATTTATTAAAAAGATTAAAATTAATGTATATATAAGTTTACTCCCCAACAACTAGAACAGACTCAATTTATATACACATTAAGCAGGGAGTAAAAAAGCAGAACTGAAAAAAATTTCATCGAAAGAGCTAATCAATGAGTTAACAATTTTATAAATTTTTAAACGAATTATAAAAAAAATTAAGCTGAATACAAGCCCACAGATAGTTGAATACCTAATGAAAATAATACATACATAAAAACTAATTTATTCCTCATATGCAGCACCTAATTAAAAACGTAACACATAATTTCTTTAACTAAGAAGGTAGATCTAGCATGAACCTGCATTATTTGCAAAATCTATTAAAGACAAAGGAAAAATTTACATATTATTTGTCAGTACAATCTCTCAATTTACCATAGAATTTTCTCAACATTTACAGTTTTTTTTATACACTGTTATGAAAAAAATGATGGCTGATCTTGAAGCCATTGGAGCACTAATGCCTCTACATGGCATCCTCATCAAATTGTTATCCCACTAAATTCACTTTCGAAGACACAAAAATCACATGAAGATAAATCAGGACGACTGCAAGGAAGATGTTTTAACTGTTCTCAGCATATTTTCTCAAGTTTTTTTGATTAAAGCAGACCTACCTTATAGACACTTTGCAAAAACCAAGGTTTACCCTAATAATTTCTTAGGCACACTTCCATGTAACAACCTAACTGCAAATGCAATTTGAGCTATCATCAAGCATCAGTCTTTTTTTAAAAAAGAACTCGAGCAGGAGCAATTTTGTACGTGATACTGATTGTTTTTCTCCTGCGAACGATTGGGTCTTTGATAATGTTTTACCTCTTAACTTTTTCGAAAATTTCTCTTTTGACTCAACATTTAATAATTCTCCATTGGTCTTTTGCAAAGGTTTTTCTTTAGAATCCATTAAATGAAATTCACTATGGTTCTCAAAAAATTCTTTATTAGTCTCTTGCGATGGTATTTTTTAGATTCTCTAATGACAACCGATTCAATAAGACTGTTCAGTAGCTTTTCCTTTATCTCTTGTAAAGATTTTCCGGTGTCAACTAATTCAATAAGATTGTCGAGTAACTCTTGCACAGAGTCTTTTTCAGACTCCTCGACAACCATAGACTCTATAAGATCATTCAGTAATTTTTTATTTGTCTCTTGTATTGACTTATCTTCTAACTCTAGTTCAGCAACAGCTTCTAAAGTTGTTGCATCAGATTTACAAGGATGATTTTCTTTTAATGATTCTGCTACATTCTTAGTAGCTGGCATTTTTGTTATAGATGAAGTAGAATCAGAATGAACTGATGCATATGCTGTCTGTGTTTCAAAATTACAGACAAGACTGTCAAGTACGTCTACAATATTTTCCAATTCATTAATGGCAGATACAACTTCATGTGTATTTGCTTCTGTATAGTTTTCTTTTAAATCAAGAGCCCCAACTTTAGTTTGGAAAATCACCTAGAATAAAAATAAATATGCATTATAATCTATTTTTAAATAATAAGAATAAACAACGAGAAAAACATAATTGCCACAAAAGGAATCTTGCAATATCATGAGTCCCCCCTACTGAGCTAATTTTAAAAATTTGTTACACCAGAAGCACATATTAATTATTTAAACGCTTAATTGGACAAACATTTTACAATTATGTGTTGTATTATTGCGGGATGCAATTCCTTTGAACTAATTTTGTAGCTAACTCAAAAAAAAAAAGAATAGTTTGCGAGAGAAAATAGTGTGATTTGTGGCCCTCCTAACATCCTATTTCAACACATACTAGAAAGCCATCTCCTTGGCATCTTGCCAGCATGACGTTTAAAAATTTGAGTTGATTTTGGTAATCCATGGTACAGAAAAAACAACCTTTAGTAATTCATGGAATAAAAATGACAAAGTTCCTTCTAAACACTGACAGCAGAAAACCAGATATTCTATTTTAAACCCCTTAAATAGAAATAAATACATCAAAAGTAATTCATGAAGAGCCATACCTTATCTTTTTTCTTTGATTTTTCTTTTGAATTCAGTACATTGACAGACTCAACATTTAATAATTCTCCATTGGTCTTTTGCAAAGGTTTTTCTTTAGAATCCATTAAATGAACTTCACTATGGTTCTCAAAAATTCTTTATTAGTCTCTTGCAATGGTATTTTTTTCAGATTCTCTAATGACAACCGATTCAATACGACTGTTCAGTAGCTTTTCCTTTATCTCTTGTAAAGATTTTCCGGTGTCAACTAATTCAATAAGATTGTCGAGTAACTCTTGCACAGAGTCTTTTTCAGACTCCTCGACAACCATAGACTCTATAAGATCATTCAGTAATTTTTTATTTGTCTCTTGTATTGACTTATCTTCTAACTCTAGTTCAGCAACAGTTTCTAAAGTTGTTGCATCAGATTTACAATGATGATTTTCTTTTAATGATTCTGCTACATTCTTAGTAGCTGGCATTTTTGTTATAGATGAAGTAGAATCAGAATGAACTGATGCATATGCTGTCTGTGTTTCAAAATTACAGACAAGACTGTCAAGTACGTCTACAATATTTTCCATTTCATTAATGGCAGATACAACTTCATGTGTATTTGCTTCTGTATAGTTTTCTTTTAAATCAAGAGCCCCAACTTTAGTTTGGAAAATCACCTAGAATAAAAATAAATATGCATTATAATCTATTTTTAAATAATAAGAATAAACAATGAGAAAAACATAATTGCCACAAAAGGAATCTTGCAATATCATGAGTCCCCTCTACTGAGCTAATTTTAAAAATTTGTTACACCAGAAGCACATATTAATTATTTAAACGCTTAATTGGACAAACATTTTACAATTATGTGTTGTATTATTGCGGGATGCAATTCCTTTGAACTAATTTTGTAGCTAACTCAAAAAAAAAAAAGAATAGTTTGCGAGAGAAAATAGTGATTTGTGGCCCTCCTAACATCCTATTTCAACACATACTAGAAAGCCATCTCCTTGGCATCTTGCCAGCATGACGTTTAAAAATTTGAGTTGATTTTTGGTAATCCATGGTACAGAAAAAACAACCTTTAGTAATTCATGGAATAAAAATGACAAAGTTCCTTCTAAACACTGACAGCAGAAAACCAGATATTCTATTTTAAACCCCTTAAATAGAAATAAATACATCAAAAGTAATTCATGAAGAGCCATACCTTATCTTTTTTCTTTGATTTCTCTTTTGAATTCAGTACATTGACAGACTCAACATTTAATAATTCTCCATTGGTCTTTTGCAAAGGTTTTTCTTTAGAATCCATTAAATGAACTTCACTATGGTTCTCAAAAAATTCTTTATTAGTCTCTTGCAATGGTATTTTTTCAGATTCTCTAATGACAACCGATTCAATACGACTGTTCAGTAGCTTTTCCTTTATCTCTTGTAAAGATTTTCCGGTGTCAACTAATTCAATAAGATTGTCGAGTAACTCTTGCACAGAGTCTTTTTCAGACTCCTCGACAACCATAGACTCTATAAGATCATTCAGTAATTTTTTATTTGTCTCTTGTATTGACTTATCTTCTAACTCTAGTTCAGCAACAGTTTCTAAAGTTGTTGCATCAGATTTACAATGATGATTTTCTTTTAATGATTCTGCTACATTCTTAGTAGCTGGCATTTTTGTTATAGATGAAGTAGAATCAGAATAAACTGATGCATATGCTGTCTGTGTTTCAAAATTACAGACAAGACTGTCAAGTACGTCTACAATATTTTCCATTTCATTAATGGCAGATACAACTTCATGTGTATTTGCTTCTGTATAGTTTTCTTTTAAATCAAGAGCCCCAACTTTAGTTTGGAAAATCACCTAGAATAAAAATAAATATGCATTATAATCTATTTTTAAATAATAAGAATAAACAATGAGAAAAACATAATTGCCACAAAAGGAATCTTGCAATATCATGAGTCCCCCCTACTGAGCTAATTTTAAAAATTTGTTACACCAGAAGCACATAATAATTATTTAAACGCTTAATTGGACAAACATTTTACAATTATGTGTTGTATTATTGTGGGATGCAATTCCTTTGAACTAATTTTGTAGCTAACTCAAAAAAAAAAAAGAATAGTTTGCGAGAGAAAATAGTGATGATTTGTGGCCCTCCTAACATCCTATTTCAACACATACTAGAAAGCCATCTCCTTGGCATCTTGCCAGCATGACGTTTAAAAATTTGAGTTGATTTTTGGTAATCCATGGTACAGAAAAAACAACCTTTAGTAATTCATGGAATAAAAATGACAAAGTTCCTTCTAAACACTGACAGCAGAAAACCAGATATTCTATTTTAAACCCCTTAAATAGAAATAAATACATCAAAAGTAATTCATGAAGAGCCATACCTTATCTTTTTTCTTTGATTTCTCTTTTGAATTCATTACATTGACAGACTCAACATTTAATAATTCTCCATTGGTCTTTTGCAAAGGGTTTTCTTTAGAATCCATTAAATGAACTTCACTATGGTTCTCAAAAAATTCTTTATTAGTCTCTTGCAATGGTATTTTTTCAGATTCTCCAATGACAACCGATTCAATAAGATTGTCGAGTAACTCTTGCAAAGAGTTTTTTTCAGACTCCTCGACAACAATAGACTCTATAAGATCATTCAGTAATTTTTTGTCTCTTGTATTGACTTATCTTCTAACTCTAGTTCAACAACAGTTTCTAAAGTTGTTGCATCAGATTTACAATGATGATTTTCTTTTAATGATTCTGCTACATTCTTAGTAGCTGGCATTTTTGTTATAGATGAAGTAGAATCAGAATGAACTGATGCATATGCTGTCTGTGTTTCACAATTACTGACAAGACTGTCAACTACATCTACAATATTTTCCATTTCATTAATGACACAGATACAACTTCATGTGTATTTGTGTGTGTTTCTGTACAGTTTTCTTTTAAATCAAGAGCCACAACTTGAGTTTGGAAAACCACCTAGAATAATAATACACATTTTAATCTATTTTTTAAATAATAAGAACAAACAATGAGAAAAACATAATAGCCACAAAAGGAATCTTGCAATATCATCAGTCCCCCTACTGAACTAATTTTAAAAATTCATTACATCAAAAGCCCATATTTAATTATTGAATTACAAAGAAAATCTGACTTTAAATGAGAGTATATATAAGATTCCTGTTTTTTAATAAATTCTAAAGTTTGACACTTATTTTGTGCACCACATATTCCTAAGTGAAACAAACCTTAAAAAATGATACATTAGCGTTAAATATTTTATTAACACAACACAGAAAAAAATGACTACATTTTGGATTTAATAAGAAGCACATGAAAAAAAAATAATATATATATAATACACACTTTTAAATTTACAAAGTGTACATTTGTTGTGTAATATATAGATATTTCACAAGATGTGTGGCCAAGGAAAATATCAGACAGTTGATCATAAACTGGCCTTACCCTCTGAGAAATTCAGACTTTCTTCCAGAGAGGGGAAAACAATGGTCTCAGTATGAACAAACACCTATGCTGGCTGATTATCACTCAAAGTAATTGTACATAAGATATATATATGACATAAAAATTTGACATTAAATATTCAAAGACCATACTTGCAAAGAACTTGGCTTATCCTCTATGATCACAGATGTACTTTTTGCTTTCGGTTTGCACTTTCTTAGTACAGCATAATCAGTTCTCGAAAATGCATGATTAATTATTCTGAAGAAACTATTTCTATTCAATTTAAGATCTTATCAATGTTTTCAATTATTATTATTAAAATAAAATACCTAAAAAGGACAACCAAGTTCCAGAAATAAATTTTTTGTACATAATAACACCCAATTTAATTCAATAATAACAACATTTGTGATTATTATACTCTGCTTCAACCTAACTCGGCAGTAAAGAAAATGCTACAATGGTATCACAACTGTTATCATAGCCGATGCTGAGAAAAGTGGAAAAAGACTTTAAACAATGAAATTTGCCAAATTTGGCAAGGAGAGAAAAAAGTATGCAAAAAAAACATATGTGCATGTCTTTTCGTTAGAAAACTTCATACTAAGAGAGAAACAGAGAAAACTAGGGAATTTCTGAAAAATAATTCATAATAATACAAAATAAATTGCTACCAACAAGGTGAAATCTTTTTGGAAAACAGTCCCAGATTTTTTTAGGACAATAATGCTCCCTATTGCCCTGCAAACGCAGCCCAGAAAAAGTTTGAAGACAATACAGTGAATAATATGAACTGACCTAGATAATCTGCAGATCTTAATCTGATGGACAACCTATGGCATAACATAGTTTATCATATTTAGAAGAAAAAATCTTTAGACAAAAGGCAAGTTAATTGCAGTTTTCAATATTTCTTACAACCATTATGACAAAAAAAGAACTTCTTGTGAAATTAGTGTACTCCACACCCAAAAGATGAAGAGCCATAATTAAAACAAACAGATGTCGCATTAAATACTGATGTTAAAAAATTTAAGTTTCAAAGGCCATGTTAAAAGTACTGTTTATTTTGTGTCACACCTTGTATATACACTAAAAAAGCCAAGATTTTGCAAGCAATTATCAAAATTGCCTAAAGTAAACGATTCTTTAATTAACATTTGTTATTTGTGGACATCGAATTGAAATCCCACTGGCGTATTATAACAATAAACAAAAATACACATACATTTTCTATATTTTTAATTTTTTTATAACACAAGAGTAACAAAAGTTTCAATAGAAATACAAAATCGCAAAGATATTAAGAGTTTCAAGCAGACCTAGTGTTAAATCATCACACTTCATCAGCCTTCTGCACTTACCTAGGCACCAGGTCATTTTTTTCCTTCAGAACTTAAGACTTAATGATTTCTTTCCTCTCTTTTGAAATGAAAAAAAATTTCTAAGAAATACCACTTAGTTGAGTGAGTGAATATTTACATCGCACTATTCAGCTACATGAGGGCTTTGGGCAACGGACCTCATAATTTTGAACCATGGTTAAATGACAAGGAAGACACTTGAGCTGGCACCCCCTCCTAACTTCCACACCACACCAACAAGAGGACGTTTGAGCATCAGCAGATTTAATGAGAATCGCCCCCTAAACGGGGGATATTAAGCAGTACTAGGCTTGAGCTCATGACACTCCAACCAGTGGCGGCGTTAGGCATCGGCGACCGCCGACGGCCTCGCGCTTGAGGGGGCCTCGCAAAGTTATTAATTATTTAAAATATTCATTTTTATTTATTTTCATACAGTTGCGCGAGTAAAGAGAGTGATTAGTACTTTACGGGCATTATCCAGAATCGTCTGGCAACACTATGGAAACTAAACAACTTAGCATCATCGCAGATGGTTAGTTTACTCCATGTTTGCGCAAGCGCGACAGCGCTGCCTGGACTGCGCATGCCCAGTAATTCTGATGCAACTGTAAAAAGAGTTGTGAGTAAAAAATAAATACCAATTTACACCCCAGACCCCAATTTTAATAGACCTAGAAACATTTTAATTTAAATTTATCTCTCCATATCCCAAGATTAACTTTTTTTTTTGTCAATATCAAAAAAAAATCGTTGATGAACTGGATGGAGTGCCTAGGCCTGTCGGCCTCTAACCTCCTATCAGGTAATTTTGAGATGCCTTTGACGAGTTCTACCATTGCCCAGTTTTAGGAATAAATCAGTTTAATAATGAGAAAGTTCCGTAGATTTTAAAAATTTAAGCTACTTGGATGTGAGATTAAAATAATTATTAAAAATTTAACTTTAAAAACAGTGAAAAAATCATTGAAAGATGCGAGAAAAGTGGGCGGAGTTATCCAAGCTAATCCGAGTGCAGCAAAAACTGACTATCAGAAAGCGCGGGAAAGTGATCTTGGTTTTTGATCCAAGTCAGAAAATAAAAGAGGAGGTGATCTGATTGGCCGAGCAAAAAGTTCGGCTAATGTGAAATAGGGGGAATACCCAATCAGAGAGCATCTGCAGTTCAACGAAGTTGGACTGCAGTGAGATAGAAAATAAAAATTAAAGAATAAAATAAAAAGGGGAAAATAAATAAATTAATTGAAATCTGGATTGACCAAGATGTCTCTTGGTCTTTTTACAGAAAAGTGGGAGAAGTAGGGGGAGATTTCATTAATAGAAGCATTATCTGAGTCGTCTATATTTTTGAAAAAGTTGATAGCAAGTTTTCGTATGGTCTGTCGAATAGTTGGTATATTGCAAGCTATTCTTAGATCTTTATTTCGCATATACCAATGAGCATTGCAAATTTGTCTTATTATTAAATTTTGAGCAGTTTCAAGTAAATTTATATTAGTTTTTGCTGCATGTCCCCATACAGGGGAGGCATAGGTAAGAGTAATGGTTTCATGATCAGTGTAGATAAGCAGTTTGTTATGTGTGTCTATTCAATTTAGACTTTCTGCAGATAAGTTTTGTCAATATAGACTGAACCCGCCCCCCCCACGCGACCTGCTGCCTCCTGATTGGTCGAGCAAAACTCACGCTAAGACTTTTAAATACGGCCGTTCCTAAATTGAAATTTCATTCTACAACACTTCCTTTGCTGCCCTGCACTGCATCATTGAAACTGGGTTCTTGTGTGCTTAGTCACTGCTTTGATTTACTGCTTTCCGCCGTCCCGACTGCCTTCCTGCGTTCTTCCCCTCCCCCCGCCGGCGCTCTGCTTCGTTAGAGCGTTTCGAGTTTCGGGGTACGTCCTCCCTCCCCGTTCTGCCGGGGAGTTTTCTTGATTAGATCCATTTTCATTCATATGGTCTTTCTATTTCGCCCATCCTTCTGGGTAAAGGCGCTGTCGCGCCGTCGCCCGCGTTCCATCTAATTTATGTATGAAATTTCATTCAATTTCAATTTCATTCAATTTCATTCTTCTTCCTGTCTTGGTAGCGTTCAGACGCGACCCCTTTCTTCGAGCGTTCACCCCGAGTTCATTCTGGATCTTTTTGCATCCGCTTTTTCGTTCATCCTGTGTCACATTTTGGCCTTGTTCCTTCAAATATAACCGATCGAGGTTATTGCTAGGGATTAATTTTTAAATTTTTCCGCTTATTTTTTAGTTTGATTCTGCACGCGGCTCGTGTTAGGCCTCGTGCCTCTCATTAGTTCCTCGTTGCGTTTTATTTCAGATATTGGATTACACTATGGGTATGTCCGCTTCCAGGACAGATGTGGCTTCATCAATCGAGGTAAGTGATTTATTCACTCTTGAACCCTTGTCTTTTGATGTAATGGCAGCTACGGATTTCATTGATAATTGCACCACGTGCACCGAGTCTGAGGATTTGTGCGGTATTCTCGATGAGATACTCTACACCCTCGAAGACGTCGACGCAGAAGTAGCAAACACGCCTGAGAGATTCAAGCTTGTAAATTTAGTCATTTGGACAGCATTGAAATGCTCACGTAGATCAATTCGACTCCAAAATGCGGAGTTCAAAAAGACATTAGGGAGGTTGAGCTTTCTAAGCGCACCCCCACTGCAGCCTCACCCGCTTCGCAGCAGAAGCGGCTACAAGCGAAACGCCAGCCCGCATCGCCTCAGAAAGACGTTCCGTCGAAGAATCAGGCGAAGTCGGAGCGAAAGCGCCCACGCACATCCACCTCCCCTCGCCATATCGAAGACTCGTCTTCTATGGAGGAAGGGGAAACGTCAGCCGAAGAGAGCTCGGTAGAGATCGAATCAGCTAAACCAGCTAAGTGGGTGATCGCGCAAAGTAGCCCGGCGGCGAAAGCCGCCGAGAGCGCTGGCGCTCCCGAATTGAATAAGAAAGACGACGGCTTTACTTCGGTAGGCCGAAATGGAAAACGCATTGCTCCCATTGTGATTGATGCACAGAGCAATGCAACCGAGCTCCTTACTCAGATAGGGAACTTGTGTAATAATACATCACTTCAGGGGCGCTTTGAGAACGGGAAGCTCCGAGTCTTCCCAACTTCTGCCGAAGAGCACCGAATCATCCAAAAGTTTGTCTCGGACAAAAAATGCGGTCGCATACATTCGAGATGGCCCACAATAAGCAAATTAAAGTTGTATTGAGAGGGTTACCCACCGACTACAATCAAGAAGAACTCATGTCAGAGTTACATACACTTGGCTTTAAGCCCAACCATATTTCCTTGTTGAGAAACAGGAAAACAAACACCACCATGCCTCTATTTTTGGTAACCCTCCTAAGAAATTCTGAAAATAAGGGTATTTTCAACATCAAAAACATTGGATTTTTTAGAGTTTTGGTTGAGCCGCTCAATAAATCCACCTTGCCCCCACAGTGCTATGATGCCAAGAATTTTTCATCACTCTCGGTTTTGCACAAGAGCACCGAAGTGTTTGAAATGCTCTGGAGGCCATCTCACCTCTGAATGCACCAAGTCAGCCAATGCCCCGGCTAAGTGTGCCAATTGCAGCGGTCCGCAGCCTGCAAATTTCTCGGGTTGCCCCAAAACCCCATCAACACCAAAACTACAAAGTCAAAAGCGACGAAAAACGTCTGGCAAGAGCGTGCGGCTGCGCGCAAGCAAAATTCCAAACAATCAAACCTTCCTTTGCGGAAATTGTTAAAGGCTCAAATAACAACTCACTGGATGCCAAAGAAGTTATGACAAAAATGGTCCAGATGATGTCTCAGTGGGGAGATATGCTGTCCTTATTACAGTCTAGACTTTAAATTAAAATTCATCTGTTTTAACTTAAATAATTCTCTCAGGTTTTTTAGCTGGAATGCTAATATTTTTAATTTATTCATTAAATATTTTATTATTTGTACTTCTTTTGACCCCGACGTAATCGGCAACACAGAAACGCTTTTCGTCCTTTTTGGACTCTATTAGCATTCCGATCTACATTTGTCACGCGAGTGACCGCACAAACACATAATCCAACAAAAACACGTTTTTCACACTCTCTTTACAACACTTCCTTTGCTGCCCTGCACTGCATCATTGATACTGGGTTCTTGTGTGCTTAGTCACTGCTTTGATTTACTGCTTTCCGCCGTCCCGACTGCCTTCCTGCGTTCTTACCCTCCCCCCGCCGGCGCTCTGCTTCGTTAGAGCGTTTCGAGTTTCGGGGTACGTCCTCCCTCCCCGTTCTGCCGGGGAGTATTCTTGATTAGATCCGCATTCCGATATATGGTTTTTCTTTTTCGCCCATCCTTCTGGGTAAAGGCGCTGTCGCGCCGTCGCCCGCGTTCCATCTAATTTATGTTTATGTGTGAAATTTCATCATCATCCCCCGCCATCGCTCTGCTTCGATAGAGCGTTCCGAGTTTCGGGGTACGTCCTCCCTCCCCGTTCTGTCGGGGAGATCTCTTGATTAGATCCGCATTCCGTCATATGGTTTTACTTTTTCTCCCACCCTTCTGGGAAAAGGTGCTGTCGCGCCGTCGGCCGCGTTCCATCTAATTTTAGTTTTAGTGAAATTTCATCCATTTTCATTTTCATTCTCATTCTTCTTCCTGTCTTGGTAGAGTTCAGACGCAGTTTTTCTGCCCTCGACTGCGACCCTTTTCTTCCAAGCGTTCGCCCCGAGTTCATTCTGGATCTTTTTGCATCCGCTTTTTCGTTCATCCTGAGTCTTTTTTTGGCCTTGTTCCTTCAAATATAACCGATCAAGGTTATTGCTAGGGATTAATTTTTAAATTTTTCCGATTATTTTTTAGTTTGATTCTGCACGCGGCTCGTGTTAGGCCTCGTGCCTCTCATTAGTTCCTCGTTGCGTTTTATTTCAGATATTGGATTACACTATGGGTATGTCCGCTTCCAGGACAGATGTGGCTTCATCAATCGAGGTAAGTGATTTATTCACTCTTGAACCCTTGTCTTTTGATGTAATGGCAGCTACGGATTTCATTGATAATTGCACCACGTGCGCCGAGTCTGCGGATTTGTGCGGTATTCTCGATGAGATACTCTACACCCTCGAAGACCTCGACGCAGAAGTAGCAAACACGCCTGAGAGACTCAAGCTTGTAAATTTAGTCATTTGGACAGCATTGAAATGCTCACGTAGATCAATTCGACCCCAAAATGCGGAGTTCAAAAAGTACATTAGGGAGGTTGAGCTTTCTAAGCGCACCCCCACTGCAGCCTCACCCGCTTCGCAGCAGAAGCGGCTTCAAGCGAAACGCCAGCCCGCATCGCCTCAGAAAGACGTTCCATCGAAGAAGCAGGCGAAATCGGAGCGAAAGCTCCCACGCACATCCACCTCCCCTCGCCATATCGAAGACGCTGCGTTTTCTATGGAGGAGGGGGAATCGTCAGCCGAAGAGAGCTCGGATGAGGTCAATTCAGCTAAATCAGCTAAGTCGGTGATCGCGCAAAGCTGCCCGGCGGCGATAGCCGCCGAGAGCGCTAGCGCTCCCGAAACAAATCAGAAAGACGACGGCTTTACTACGGTAGGCCGAAACGGAAAACGCATTGCTCCCATTGTGATTGATGCACAGAGCAATGCAACCGAGCTCCTTACTCAGATGGAGAACTTATGTAATAACACATCACTCCAGGGGCGCGTTGAGAACGGAAAACTCCGACTTTTCCTAACTTCTGCCGAAGAGCACCGAATTATTCAGAAATTTGTCTCGGACAAAAAAATGCGGTCGCATACATTCGAGATGGCCCACAATAAGCAACTTAAAGTTGTATTGAGAGGGTTACCCACCGACTACAATCAAGAAGAACTCATGTCAGAGTTACATACACTTGGCTTTAAGCCCAACCATATTTCCTTGTTGAGAAACAGGAAAACAAACACCACCATGCCTCTATTTTTGGTAACCCTCCTAAGAAATTCTGAAAATAAGGGTATTTTCAACATCAAAAACATTGGATTTTTTAGAGTTTTGGTTGAGCCGCTCAATAAATCCACCTTGCCCCCACAGTGCTATGATGCCAAGAATTTTTTCATCACTCTCGGTTTTGCACAAGAGCACCGAAGTGTTTGAAATGCTCAGGAGGCCATCTCACCTCCGAATGCACCAAGTCAGCCAATGCCCCGGCTAAGTGTGCCAATTGCAGCGGTCCGCACCCTGCAAATTTCTCGGGTTGCCCCAAAAACCCCATCAACACCAAAACCACAAGGTCAAAAGCGACGAAAAACGTCTGGCAAGAGCGTGCGGCTGCGCGCAAGCAAAATTCCAAACAATCAAAACCTTCCTTTGCGGAAGTTGCTAAAGGCTCAAAAAACAACTCACTGGATGCCAAAGAAGTTATGACAAAAATGGCCCAGATGATGTCTCAGTGGGGAGATATGCTGTCCTTATTACAGTCTAGACTTTAAATTAAAATTCATCTGTTTTAGTTTAAATAATTCTCTCAGGTTTTTTAGCTGGAATGCTAATATTTTTAATTTATTCATTAAATATTTTATTATTTGTACTTCTTTTGACCCCGATGTAATCGGGAACACAGAAACGCTTTTCGTACTTTTTGGACTCTATTAGCATTCCGAACTACATTTGTCACGCGAGTGACCGCACAAACACATAATCCAACAAAAACACGTTTTTCACACTCTCTTTACAACACTTCCTTTGCTGCCCTGCACTGCATCATTGATACTGGGTTCTTGTGTGCTTAGTCACTGCTTTGATTTACTGATTTCCGCCGTCCCGACTGCCTTCCTGCGTTCTTCCCCACCCCCGCCGGCGCTCTGCTTCGTTAGAGCGTTTCGAGTTTCGGGGTAGGTCCTCCCTCCCCGTTCTGCCGGGGAGTTTTCTTGATTAGATCTATTTTCATTCATATGGTCTTTCTATTTTGCCCATCCTTCTGGGTAAAGGCGCTGTCGCGCCGTCGCCCGCGTTCCATATAATTTATGTGAAATTTCATTCATTTTCGAATTCGATTTTTCATTCTTCTTCCTGTCTTGGTAGAGTTCAGACGCAGTTTTTCTGCCCTCGACTGCGACCCCTTTCTTCGAGCGTTCGCCCCGAGTTCATTCTGGATCTTTTTGCATCCGCTTTTTCGTTCATCCTGTGTCACTTTTTGGCCTTGTTCCTTCAAATATAACCGATCGAGGTTATTGCTAGGGATTAATTTTTAAATTTTTCCGATTATTTTTTAGTTTGATTCTGCACGCGGCTCGTGTTAGGCCTCGTGCCTCTCATTAGTTCCTCGTTGCGTTTTACTTCAGATATTGGATTACACTATGGGTATGTCCGCTTCCAGGACAGATGTGGCTTCATCAATCGAGGTAAGTGATTTATTCACTCTTGAACCCTTGTCTTTTGATGTAATGGCAGCTACGGATTTCATTGATAATTGCACCACGTGCGCCGAGTCTGAGGATTTGTGCGGTATTCTCGATGAGATACTCTACACCCTCGAAGACTTCAACGTTGAAGTGGCAAACACGCCTGAGAGACTTAGGCTTGTGAATTTAATTCAATGGGCGGCATTGAAATGCTCACGTAGGTCAATTCGACTCCAAAACGCGGAGTTCAAAAAGTACATTAGGGAGGTTGAGCTTTCTAAGCGCACCCCCACTGCAGCCTCACCCGCTTCGCAGCAGAAGCGGCTTCAAGCGAAACGCCAGCCCGCATCGCCTCAGAAAGACGTTCCGTCGAAGAAGCAGGCGAAGTCGGAGCGAAAGCTCCCACGCACAGCCACCTCCCCTCGGCATATCGAAGACGCGTCTTCTATGGAGGAAGGGGAATCGTCAGCCGAAGAGAGCTCGGTAGAGGTCAATTCAGCTAAATCAGCTAAGTCGGTGATCGCGCGAGAGCGCTAGCGCTCCCGAATTGAGTCAGAAAGACGACGGCTTTACTTTGGTAGGCCGAAACGGAAAACGCATTGCTCCCATTGTGATTGATGCACAGAGCAATGCAACCGAGCTCCTTACTCAGATGGGGAACTTACGTAATAACACATCACTCCAGGGGCGCGTTGAGAACGGGAAACTCCGACTTTTCCTAACTTCTGCCGAAGAGCACCGAATTATTCAGAAATTTGTCTCGGACAAAAAAATGCGGTCGCATACATTCGAGATGGCTCACAATAAACAACTTAAAGTTGTATTGAGAGGGTTACCCACCGACTACAATCAAGAAGAACTCATGTCAGAGTTACACACACTTGGCTTTAAGCCCAACCATATTTCCTTGTTGAGAAACAGGAAAACAAATACAAACATGCCTTTATTTTCTGTAACCCTCCTCAGAAACCCTGAAAAAAAGGGTATTTTCAACATAAAAAACGTTGGATTTTTTAGAGTTTTGTTGAGCCACTCAATAAATCCACCTTGCCCCCACAGTGCTATAGATGCCAAGAATTCTTTCATCACTCTCGGTTTTGCACAAGAGCACCGAAGTGTTTGAAATGCTCAGGAGGCCATCTCACCTCCGAATGCACCAAGTCAGCCAATGCCCCGGCTAAGTGTGCCAATTGCAGCGGTCCGCACCCTGCAAACTTCTCGGGTTGCCCTAAAAACCCTATCAACACCAAAACAACAAAGACAAAAGCGTCGAAAAATGTCTGGCAGGAGCATGCGGCTGCGCGCAAGCAAAATACTAAACAAACAAAACCTTCCTTTGCGGAAATTGTTAAAGGCTCAAGTAACAACTCACTGTATGCCAAAGAAGTTATGACAAAAATGGCCCAGATGATGTCTCAGTGGGGAGATATGCTGTCCTTATTACAGTCTAGACTTTAAATTAAAATTCATCTGTTTTAGTTTAAATAATTCTCTCAGGTTTTTTAGCTGGAATGCTAATATTTTTAATTTCTTCATTAAATATTTTATTATTTGTTCTACTTTTGACCGCGACGTAATCGGGAATACAGAAACGCTCTTCGTCCTTTTTGGACTTTGTTAGCATTCCGATCTACACTTGTCACGCGAGTGACCGCACAAACACATTATCCAACAAAAACACGTTTTCACACTCTCTTTACAACACTTCCTTTGCTGCCCTGCACTGCATCATTGACACTGGGTTCTTGTGTGCTTAGTCACTGCTTTGATTTACTGCTTTCGGCCGTCCCGACTGCCTTCCTGCGTTCTTCCCCTCCCCCCGCCGGCGCTCTGCTTCGTTAGAGCGTTTCGAGTTTCGGGGTACGTCCTCCCTCCCCGTTCTGTCGGGGAGTATTCTTGATTAGATCCTTATTCAATCATGGTTTCACTTTTTCACCCATCCTTCTGGGTAAAGGCGCTGTCGCGCCGTCGCCGGCGTTCCATCTAATTTATGTTTATGTATGAAATACGCTCATTCTGCTTCCTGTCTTGGTAGACTTCACACGCAGTTTTTCTGCCCTAGACTGCGACCCTTTCTCAAAGTCATACCCCAAGCTGGATTTTCTTTATTCAACTCCATCGAGCTAGCGATTAGGATTTTGGTCATTTATTTGACTGGTTCCTGTTCTAAGGACAATTGTGGTCCTTTTTAGAGGATTATTTTAGTTAGTTTTCCGGTTTTTTTTTCGGGTTTGCGGTGACACGCGGTATGTGTTAGGCTTAGCGCCAACACTGGTTCTTGGATTGGTGAACGTGTTTACGTTCACTATTTCATTTTTTTTCAGTTCATACTTGGATTACCATGGATGAGACCGCAACCAGGTCAGATGTAGCGTCGACAAAGGTAGGTGACATGTTAAATACTGATCCCTTTTGTTTTGATGCAGTAAGAGCAAATGCTAAATTAGAGAAATGTAGTACATGCGCGGAATGTGAAGATTTGTGCGATGCTCTTGAAGACATCCTCGACACACTTCACAAACCCGACAACAACACGCCTGAGAGACTTAGGGTCATTAATGAAGTGCAATGGATAGCATTAAAATGCTCCCGAAAATCCACGAAACTCCAATGTCAGGAGTTCAAGGATTACATTACAGAGATCAAGCGTCTCAATCAAGTTAAAGTCCCCACTGCTACCGCTGCTTCTAAAACGGCGAAGAGTAGAAAAACAAGCGAGCGACTGGCACTCCTACGCCAGGCAAAGGAGGGAAGAAGAAATGCTCGGAGCGTTCGCTCCCACCCAACACCCCTTCCCCTCCAGTCGAAAGCGAAACGCTTTCGATGGAGGAAGATATTTCATCCGACGACAGCTCGGAAGAAACAGAAACTACGAAGGTCGTTTCTCCCGTTGGCGCTTCGCGCTCGGGAATTACCGATAACGGTAACGCTCCTTCAAATAAGGATTACGATAGTGACTCATTCACTGAGGTTACTAGGAAAAGACGCATTGCCTCCATCGTTATCGATGCAGGGAAAAATGCAACCGGGCTGTTGGAACAGTTAGGTAAACATGTAGGCGCACCACTTGAGGGGCGATTTGAAAACGGAAAACTTCGCTTTTTCCCAAAGTCCATAGTCGAGCACAGAAAGCTCCAATCATATATAGCTGAAAATAAAATGCGGTCCCACACTTTTGAGATGTCACACACTCAACAATTAAAATGCGTGATCAGAGGGTTACCCACCGATTTTGATCACACCGAACTGATGCAGGAACTCCGTGGTTTTGGTTTTGATCCCAACCACATCTCCTTGTTGAAAAATAAGACCAACACAAACATGCCACTTTTCCTGGTAACCCTCCCTAAAAACCCTGATAATCAGGGTATATTCAATATTACCAACATAGGATTTTTTAGAGTTCATGCTGAACCTCTAAACAAATAAAACATGCCTCCTCAGTGCTATAGATGCCATCACTCTAGGTTTTGCAATCGTGCACCTAGATGCTTGAAATGTTCAGGAGGCCATCTCACCTCCGATTGCAAAAAGCCAAATAAAGTCCCAGCTAAATGTTCAAACTGCAGTGGACCGCACCCTGCAAATTTCTCAGGATACCCCCAAAACAATACAAACAACATGAAGAAAAAACAACCAATGAAAAACGTCTGGCGGGAGAAACCAGGAGCGCGCGCTCAGAACTCCACACCTCCTCAACAACTGTACTCTGCTGCAGTTAAGAAAAACACGAAGCACGACTTTGATGTATCTCTAGTCATGTCACAAATGATGACACAGTGGGGACAAATGCTGTCCTACATTCAATCTAAAATTTAAAATTAACATTCAATAATAACGCGAGCAGTAACTCTCAGGTTTTTTAGCTGGAATGCTAACGGCTTAAAACGATGTATAGATGAATTTAAAGACACTATCATTGACTACAATCCCGACGTAATCGGGATACAAGAAACACACCTTCGTCCTGCGGACCGAGTTAGCATTCCAAACTACACTTGTCACAGAAGTGATCGTACAACACACCGCGGGGGCGGCACTGCCATCTTCGTTAAAAATTCCATTAGGCATCACGCCATTGTCAATACTTCAAACACATTTGAAAATACATCGGTTATTCTACAAGTAGGTAACAACACAAAAATCACGGTGGCGTGTATTTACAGACTTCCACACGGCTCCATTAATACTATTGAATTGGACGCAATTCTCAACCATAGCAACAAAGCCTTTCTTTTCGGTGACTTTAATGCGAAACACTCGAGCTGGAACCCAGGCAGGTCTAACACAAATGGTAATATTTTATGCAATTGGGCCGTCGGGTCCGCATTAGATATTATCGCCCCTGACACTCCAACTCATTTCAACGCATGGCACACTAACAACATTCTTGACATCGGCTTTGCAGCTAATTTGGCTCACACTGATGTTTTCACGATAAATGCCCTTAGCAGTGATCACAATCCAGTGATTTTTGATTTCATAACAAATAACATCTTACCACCGATTCTTAGAACTCTTAAATCTACAAACTGGATTAAGTTTCAAGAGATACTTTATCACAACATTCCGGGAAATCCCCAAATAGATAATTTGGACACGGCCGTTCAAAATTTCACCGACGTAATTACGAATGCGATCGCTGCTTCCACGTCCACTAGAGTAATCAACACACCTCACCTCCGCCTTCCTGAGAACATACGAGAGCTTATCAGAGCAAAAAATAGATTCAGGAAACTCTGGAATAACACCAGATATCAACCATACAAACGCGAAGTTAACGCTCTCATTAGACAGATCAGGAAAGAAATCGAAGCACATAAAAACAGGACCTGGAAAGATCTTCTTTTAACTTTAAACCCACAGGATAATTCCTTGTACAATTTACATAGGAAAATCACTAAATGAGCTACGGTCATTCCCCCCCTCTCCATGGTCCAGGAGGAATGGCTTATTCTGATTTCGAAAAAAGCGGAGGCTTTTAAAGACACACTTGAAGTCACTTTTCAGGAAAATGTTGAACCCTACAGTGACGACAAGATCGAAGAAGTTGAAAATGTAGTTTGTAACTACTTCGACAACTTCACAACACTCACACCTCCCCTCACTTCCCCTATCGAAGTCCGAGGCATTATTAAAAGATTCCAGAACCGTAAAGCTGCGGGTCCCGACCATATCCCAAATATTGCACTCAAATATTTAACTTTAAATGCTATTACACATTTAACAAAAATCTACAATCAATGCCTCATTAAAAATCACTTTCCGACACAGTGGAAGCAAGCAAACGTAGTTATGTTGCCAAAGCCAAATCAGGACCACAAATTTAGTCAAAATTATAGGCCGATTTCTTTATTAAGTACCACTGCTAAGGTTTTCGAAAGAATAATCTTAAAAGAATTCAAACACACTGCAAAGCCATAGATTGCATTCCCCCGGAACAATGCGGGTTCCGGGAGGGCCATTCAACGCTACACCAACTTATACGAGTTACGAATATTATAAATGAAGGATTCGCTAACAAATTCTACACTGTCGGTGTTTTCTTAGATGTTAAGAGAGCATTCGACAAGATGTGGCATGATGGCCTCACATACAAACTTATAAAACTCAAATTCCCTGGATATTTAATTAAAATTATTCACAATTATTTACGCAACAGGACCTTCAGGGTCCGTGTAAATAACACATTTTCTACTAATGGACTTATTCAAAGTGGAACCCCCAGGGTAGTTCTCTGTCCCCCAGTTTATACAACATTTACACACACGACTTCCCAGAACACCCCACCGTCAGTACTTGCCTGTTCGCGGATGATTCCGCCATGCTTACGCAAGGTACCCAGCTCAAATACACACTTAAAAACATGCAAAACTATCTTGACAAGTTACAAGATTGGCTCACACAATGGAGAATTGCAATTAATGTTGACAAGTCTCAAGCAATTATATTCAGAAAATGGGGAGTTATTGACCCCTCTTTTCAACTCACTCTTTTTGAAGACAACATGCAGTGGATCTCGGTAGTTCGTTACTTGGGTCTACACATGGATAGCCGCTTAACATACAAAAAGCATATCGACTATCTCTCAGAAAAGTTCTGGGGGAGAATTCATTTAGCTATCTCCCTCGTTGGGAGGAATTCTCCACTTTCCCTTGAAAACAAAGTCATTTTATACAAGCAAGTTCCGCGCCCAATTATAACTTACGCTTCTTCTGTCTGGGGAGCAGCGGCTGCCACCCACATGAAAAAAATCCAAGTTATCCAAAACAAAATTCTCCGACTCATTACTAACGCACCTTGGTACGTTAGAGATGATGTTATTCACTTCGACCTACATATGGAGCCGATTTCTAGTTACATCACTAAGTTAGCTAGGAATGTTTTCAGAACTATAGAAAATCACGACAACCCAATTATTCGAGCACAAACAATGTTCACGTATCCACATTCTAAATTGAAATACGCCTATGCCACGGCAAAATGGCAGCTACCGCTCAAACCGCCGTAACTCGACAAATAAACATTACATTCAAACGTCTACAACATCAAACGCTCTACTGCTAATCGAAACAGGGTCAGTTCTGACTGTCACCTCCCCCCTCCATGTACATCTTTTGGCGATGGATTCCTTCCTGGTCCTTCCCTTCATTCAAGCCACTACGTCACCAACCTGTTTCTGGGTAGTTCACTCAGCTCGTTCGGTTGGCGTAGCAGGCATCTCGTTCATTCCCCCCTCTTTTGAGGGGTTGTTGATTTTTTATTATTTCATCATGGATTTCCTATTCTTCTCATACTAGGTATAAACGTCTTCGGCGTTGGCACCTGAAAATTCTAATTTCCGTTCCGAAATACGCTAACTGGACGGATAACTAAACAACCCCTCCCTATTTTCCTAGTCACGCTCCCCCGCAACCTCTTTAACTCCAAAATTTTTGACCTCAATAAATTATGTTATCTCTCTGTCAGAGTTGACGGATATGAGAGTAAAGGAGTCACTCACACACACACAATGCTTTTCATGTATAACAAATTCAATCATACTGCAGAAAATTGTCACCACAAACCCAGATGTCTAAAATGCGGTCTGAATCATCAGACTAAAGAATGCGAAATTCACCGCGTTGAGCAGATGTTCTGCATTAATTGCCAAACCTATGGCCATATGGCCAATTACGCAAAATGCCCCCAATTCCCAAAACCCAAAAAAGGTTCCAGTAACACTAACTCTAAAAATACCTATTCCAACGTAATCAATAGCATCGTAAGACCAAATGTTTCTTATGCAAGTGTAACCAAAAATAAACCTTCAAATAACTCATATCCCTCAACAGATGACGACAGGCAACAGTGGAAATTCCTTCGGTTCTATCCAGCCTCAGGCCAATCAAGTTAAAATTCCGCCTATCACTACCCAAAGTCAATCAAATAATCCTAATTTTAACATAATTAATCAAACCATCCAAGGAATCATACAAGCATTATCAGCCCTCACTGTTCAAATTAATAATATGAGCCTTGTTGCTCCCCCCCCCGTAAATTTAATAATAACAATAATAAAAATAAAACTAAGGAAGAAAGAAAACAACAGATGTACGCCCTAGTAGAGGCTATCTTTGAACATTGCGATGATTAGTCTACCAATGATTGGCCTTAGTCTGATATCTTGGAATGCAAACGGCATCCGGATCCTTTTCGTAGAGAAGTATAGTCCCGATGTTATTTTAATTCAGGAAACACATCTGAGACCTGTACACAAATTCAGCGTCGCAAACTATAAATGCTATAGAAATGATCGCATCACGGACGGACCGGCTTCCGGTGGCACGCTTATCTTAATTAAAAAATCTATTCCCCACTTTAATACCCCCACCCCTCAGCTTTATTACATTGAAGCGACTACGGTCACCATCAATCCTCCTAACTTTGACCCCCTCACTATCACCTCTATCTATGTTCCCCATCACTCCGATAAATACCTTTTTACTCTAGATATTGATACTATTATGCAAGTCAACAACCATTGTGTGATTTTTGGCGATTTCAATGCCACACACAATACGTGGAACTGCTCCCAAAACTCGACCAGAGGTACTCATTTAAAAAATTATTGTGATTCTGCTGATTTTGAAATTATTTTCTCTGCTACTTCAACTAGATTTGGCTACGGTACTCAAAATACTCTTGAGTTTGCTATTGTTAAAAATTTTAATTTTCCATACTCCATTGAATCTCTGCCCGAACTCTCCTCAGATCACAATCCGGTTTTACTAAATTTCTCTTTCTCCTTTCCCATTCATCAAGTAAATACTAGAGCAGTTACCACCTGTTGGCATCTCTTCAAAAAATGTTTAAATAACAATATTTTAATCGAAAATTATGCTAATATCTCTCTCAAAAACCCCCATATCCTTGAAAATAAAATTGAAGATTTTACCGAAGCCGTTCGCTCCGCCCACACGGAAGCCTCCAAGCCAATCACAAACACTCAACACTCGTATACTCCTAATCACATTAAAAATCTCATTTTCCTTAAAAATCGCGCACGTAAACTTTATCAAAACACTCTCAATCCGATTTTTAAAACAGAAACAAACAGATTACAAGCTAAGATCAAAATAGAGCTGAAAAAACACTCACAAGAAACATGGAAAAATAAATTAATAGCTCTAGACACTCAAGACAATAGCTTTTGGAATATTCAAAAAAATTTCAAACACAAACGCGTTGACATTCCCGCACTAAAAACAAATTCTGGCATCGCCATTACTGATGACCAGAAAGCCAATTTAATTGCTGACACACTTAAAGATAACTTTACGCAAAATACTAGGCCAAACAATCACAACTCCACGATTGACTCTGACGTCACGAGCACGCTCGAAAACTTCTTCTCTTCTCCCCCCTCCATCCCCATCTCTCCTACTAATCCTCTCGAAGTTTCTGATTATATCAAAAAGTTAAAAATTAGAAAAACTCCAGGTAAAGATAATATTACAAATAAAATGATTCGCAACTTTTCTCTCAAAGCTTTAATTATTCTAACCTACCTCATCAATAAAATTTTAATTCTTAGGCACTTTCCAAAAAATTGGAAAATAGCAATCATTTTCCCCATTAAAAAACCTGGAAAAAATAGTAATCTAGCTCAAAGCTATAGACCGATTTCTCTCCTTTCAGTCCTTGGTAAAATTACAGAGTACATTATTCTAAATAGATTAAATACTTTCATTTTGGATTCCGATATTATTAACCCAAATCAATACGGATTTACGAAAAAACTTTCTACTAACCACCCACTGCTAAGGATTACAGAAAAAGTCTCTTCTGGGTTTCAGAGAGGCAGATCCACTGGAGCTGTCTTTCTGGACATTCAGAAAGCCTTTGATCGTGTCTGGATCAGCGGGCTTATTTATAAACTTATATTAAATATAACTTACCACCTTCTCTTATTCACATTATAAATTCGTATCTTGTTAATAGACACTATCAGGTCAGAGTCAACAATACGCTTTCAGACACACATCACATTAACATAGGCTGCCCTCAGGGTTCCTTGTTAGGGCCAATTTTATTTAATCTTTACATAAATGATATGCCCACGCACCCGCACACAATGCTAAACCTTTATGCAGATGACACATGTATCACAGCCTGCTTTAAAAATCATAACACCATTACTAGTGCTCTAAACAAACACCTCTCGCTCCTGGAAAATTTTTTTAATGATTGGAAAATAAAAATTAATGTTGACAAAACGGTTGCTGTTCTTTTCACCAGGAGAAGGAAACCATGCACACCACCCACTCTTTATTCCACACCGCTCCATTGGTCTCAGAGTACTAAATACCTTGGCGTAATTTTAGACAGTAAATTAATTTGGAAACAACATTTTTTACACGCGCGAAATAAATTCCGGTACGCACTCAGATTAATCTACCCCTTAATTTGCCGGAATTCTGAAATGACTTTATCAAACAAGATACTTCTCTACACTGCTGTTTTGCGGCCCATTCTTAGTTATGCTTCTCCTGTGTGGGGTTATGCAGCAAATACCAATATTAAAATTCTTGAAGTAGCACAAAATTCTCTCATTAGAAGTATTGTCAGACCTGGCCGATACGTCAGAAATGCATATATTTACAGGGATTTAAAAATCCCTGCCTTCAAAACTTACATTCAAAATCTTGCTAAGAAATTTTACGAAGACTTACCGCATACTCATAATCTAAATCTTATTGACATTCAAAACTATAATTTAGTTGATAACATCAAAAGGCCAAGGCGAATTCTCCTTGACTCTTACAATCCCCCCTAATTTCACTGTTGTTCATTCACCGGTGGTGAATGACTATTTCTTTGCTAAATTTTTTTTAAATTCTTAATTTTTTTCTCTTTTAAATTTTTTAACTGCTGCTCCCACCAGGATAGCTTTTTTCCTTCTTGTCCCCCCCCCCTTTTATATCAGGAAGGCCAAGAGAGAGCTATCTCACTCGCTAATGTTTTACGAAATTCCTCTCAGTTCCAGCAAAAATTCTTTTTCATTGAACTATCGCCGAAACCATGAAGAACCGCCCATGACGCTCTCTCTGACGCCACTCCCATACCACCTCAGCCATCCAATCAGAATTCCAAGAACAACATCTCATCAGGAAAGAACTTTCATTCAGGTTTTCCACTTGAAGGAACTTTTATTTGTTAGATAAGGGAAGGAGGATCATTTTTGATCCATATCCCCATGACGTCAATCGAAACTCGAAAAAAAAATTGAAATACGCCACCCCGCCGGCGCTCTGCTTCGATAGAGTGTTTCGAGTTTCGGGGTACGTCCTCCCTCCCCGTTCTGTCGGGGAGATCTCTTGATTAGATCCGATTTCAAATTATGGTTTTTCTTTTTCTCCCATCCTTCTGGGAAAAGGCGCCCTTGGCGCCGGTGCCCGCTATCATCTAATTTTAGTTTTAGTGAAATACGCCAATTCTTTACAAGCAGATTCTGCGCCCAGTTATCACTTATGGTTCACCCATTTGGGGAGCCGCAGCCGCCACCCACAAGAAAAAAATTCAAGTAATGCAAAACAAAATACTACGCGTCATGACGAACACACCTTGGTACGTC
Organism: Trichonephila clavipes; assembly: GCA_019973935.1. Lineage (NCBI taxonomy): Eukaryota > Metazoa > Arthropoda > Arachnida > Araneae > Nephilidae > Trichonephila > Trichonephila clavipes. The sequence goes on along the minus strand of BMAU01000244.1, from coordinate 181,665 downwards.
CGAAATGACGTGATTCACAACGATCTACAAATGGAGCCGATTTCTAAATACATCACTAAACTTTCTAGAAATGTCTTTAAATCTATTGAATCTCATGACAATCCAATTATCAAAGCACAAACATTATTTACGTATCCTCATCCTAAAATTAAATATTCATTCTCTTCGACGAAGTGGAGAAACCCGCTTCGCCCCCCATAATTCAACAAATAAACACTCTCTTCACACTCTCAAACAACATAATTTAGCTGCACTGCACTGCGTCATTTTATTTTGGGTTCTTGGGTGATAAATCACCGCCTCTGATTCACTGCCTTCGGCCGTCCCGCGTTCCTTCCTGCCTTCTTCCCCTCCCCCCGCCGGCGCTCTGCTTCGATAGAGCGTTTCGAGTTTCGGGGTACGTCCTCCCTCCTCGTTCTGTCGGGGAGATCTCTTGATTAGATCCGATATCAAATTATGGTTTTTCTTTTTCTCCCATCCTTCTAAAAAAAGGCACCCTTGGCGCCGGCGCCCGCGATCATCTAATTTTAGTTAGTGAAATACGCCAATACATCACTAAACTCTCTAGAAATGTCTTTAAATCTATCGAATATCACGACAATCCAATTATCAAAGCACAAACATTGTTTACGTATCCTCATCCTAAAATTAAATATTCATACTCTTCGACGAAGTGGAGAAACCCGCTCTGCCCCCCATAACTCGACAAACAACTCTCTTTTCACACTCTTAACAACATGATTTAGCTGCACTGCACTGCGTCTTTTACTCTGGGTTCTTGGGTGATAAATCACCGCCTTGATTCACAGCCTTCGGCCGTCCCGCGATCCTTCCTGCGTTCTTCCCCTCCCCCCGCCGGCGCTCTGCTTCGATAGAGTGTTCGTGTTTTGGGGTACGTCCTCCCTCCCCGTTCAGTCGGGGAGATCTCTTCATTAGATCCGATATCACATTATGGTTTTCCTTTTTCTCCCATCCTTCTGGGAAAAGGCGCCCTTGGCGCCGGCGCCCGCGATCATCTAATTTTAGTTTAGTTAGTGAAATACGCCAAATCAAAGTTCCTTCCAATCTTCCCTCCCCGCTGATATTAATACTAATGATGTGCAAAACCTCTTGTAGATCTTTTTAAAATTATCTCTAATATTGTGAAGCAATGCCCAAAACTCATAAGTATTTTACCAGCACTTAAAGCAACTAACGATTTTAAGCAACAAGCTTTCCTAATACTTCAAGCTCTAATGGATTAAATTTTTAACTGTGAATTTTATTATCAATAATTTTTCTCTTTCACATATCATTTAAAATTTTTTAAATTTTCTATAGTAATGTTCCCTACTTGTTTACTCAATAGTATTTACTTCTCCCCAACCGGGTCAGTTAGCCCTATTCAACGTAGCTCACAAGCCAAGTTCTATGTTTTCTCCCGCCCCTCCCCATTTTTTGGGACTCTTCTGATGTCGGCTTCCGACACACTTCATCATTCATTCTGAGCAGAAGCGCTAGCTCGCTGTCGCTCGCCACCCATCTTATTTTCGTTCGTTCGTGAAATACGCCACCCCCCGCCGGCGCTCTGCTTCGATAGAGCGTTTCGTGTTTTGGGGTACGTCCTCCCTCCCCGTTCTGTCGGGGAGATCTCTTGATTAGATCCGATATCACATTATGGTTTTCCTTTTTCTCCCATCCTTCTGGGAAAAGGCGCCCGCGATCATCTAATTTTAGTTTAGTGAAATACGCCTTCCCCCGACATTCTGCTTCTTGTCTTCGTAGACTACATACGCAGTTATTCTGCCCTAGACTGCGACCCCTTTTTTCGAAGCGTTACCCCAGTTCGGATTGTTTTTATCCATCTTATTCGAGCTAGTGTATATGTTTTAGGTTATTTTCTTGGCCTTTTTCATGTAGCAAGGACATTCGTAGTCCTTTTGTAGGATTTTATTTCCTACTTTCTATTTGTTTTTTATTTTTATTCTTTGACTCTAGAATGGAAGTGTCCGTCACTTATCGACGCATTAGAGGATATTATTGATACGGTTAGAAAGACAGACGGAGCTTTAGATGCCTTAAAGAATGTATTATTGATTATGACCCCGACGTAATCAGGATACAAGAAATGTATCTTCGTCCTGGGGACAGAGTTAGCATTCCAAATTACACTTGTCACAGAAGTGACCACACAACACACAGAGGAGGAGGCTCGGTCCTCTTCGTCAAGAATTCTATTAGACACCACGCTATCCTAAATGTCTCAAACACCTTTGAAAATTCATCGGTCATCCTTCAGTTAGGAAACAACAGTAAGATTACTGTGGCGTGTATTTATAGACCTCCAGACGGCTCCATTAATACTACGGAACTCGACGCAATTCTCAACCATAGCAACAAAGCCTTTCTTTTCGGCGATTTTAATTGTCACGAGTTCAAGCCCAGTACCACTAAAGACCCGCCGTGTAGGGCAGCGATGCACGTTAAATCTGTCGAGAGCTGAAACGTCCTCCCGTTGGTGTGGTGTGGTGTGGTAGTTAGGAGAGGGGGGTGCCAGCTCAGGTGTGGTCCACGTCACTTGACCATGGTTTAAAATTACGTGGTCCGTCGCCAAAAGCCCCCGTGTAGCTGAACAGTGCGACGTTAATATTCAATCAATCAATCAATCGGCGATTTTAATGCCAGACATCCCAGCTGAAACCCAGGCAGGGCAAACACAAATGGTAATATTCTGTGCAATTGGGCCGTTGGGTCGGCACTGGATATTCTTGCCTCCGACACTCCTACACATTTCAACAGTCGACACTCCAACGCTATCCTTGACATAGGCTTTGCAGTAAATTTATCTCACACTGAAGTTTTTACTATTAATGCACTTAGCAGTGATCACAATCCAGTTATTTTTATTTTGTCACTAATAATGTACTTCCACCAATTCTTAGAACTTTAAAATCTACCAACTGGACTAAATTTCAAGAAATTATTTATCACAACATTCCCGGAAATCCCCGGATAGATGATTTGGATCTAGCCGTTCAAAATTTTACCAGCAATATTTCGAATGCTATTTCTGCTTCCACATCCACTAGATTAATTAACACTCCACACCTCCGCCTCCCTGAAAACATCAGAGAGCTTATCTGAGCTAAAAATAGATTTCGTAAACTCTGGAATAATACCAGATACCCGCCATACAAACGCGAAGTTAATGCTCTCATTAGGCAGATCAGGAGCGAAATCCAAGAACATAAAAACAGGACCTGGAAAGATTTTCTGTTAACTTTAAATCCTGAGGACAATTCCTTGTATAATTTACATCGGAAATTTTCTAAAAGGCATATCCCTTTTCCACCTCTCCATGGTTCGGGTGGAATGGCCTATTCGGATTTCGAAAAGGCGGAGGCTTTCAAAGATACACTTGAAGTCACTTTTCAGGAAAATGAAGAGCCCTACTGTGACGACAAGATTGAAGAAGTTGAAAACTTAGTCGATGACTATTTCGACAACTTCGCCACATGCACGCCCCCTCTCATTTCCCCCTCCGAGGTCAGGGGCATTATTAAAAAATTGCAGAATATAAAAGCTGCAGGCCCCGATCAAATTCCAAGTATAGCATTTAAATATTTTACGCTAAATGCTCTTACTCACTTAACGAAATTATACAATCAATGCCTCATTAAAAATCACTTTCCTACACTGTGGAAGCAAGCAAACGTCATAATGTTGGCCAAGCCAAACCAAGATAGAACATATCCACAAGGCTACAGACCAATTAGTTTAATTAACGCCACTGCTAAGATATTCGAAAGAATTATTTTAACTAGAATCAAATCCCACTGCAAAGCCATAGATTGTATTCCCCCGGAGCAATGCGGCTTCCGGGAGGGCCATTCAACGCTACACCAACTGATACGTGTAACAAATATTATCGATGAGGGTTTTGCCCACAAATTTTATACTGTAGGTGTCTTTTTAGACGTTAAAAGGGCATTCGACAAAATGTGGCACGATGGCCTCACGTACAAATTAAGGTATCCGTACACCTTCAAAACGTCATTTTCGTCAAATTTTTCGATTTTTTAATTTAAATGTATTTGAAAATATGAACTTTTTTCTTTAAAATGGTGTTTAAATTTTGTTTCTATCTTATTTAGAACTTAAGTTATGGGGATTTGAGTTTCATTCGATAGCACCTTTTTGAACCCGGAAGTACAAGTCTGCATTGCGAAGTAGAAAAAATGTTTGTTGACATTTTTATTTTTCAAAGTATCGTTTAAATATGCAATAGTACGAGATTTAAACTTTTTAAAATATGAATTTGAGTTTTCAGAATTATCAAGAATATAATTGGCAACAGGTTTTTATTTATATTTTTATCTAGAATCTGGCAAGAAAATAGAGAGCTTTACTGTTTGTTTACATTTGCTTATGATTGCGTAGCTCTTTATAAGCTTTTGTTTAATCCTTTTTTATAGCAGAAAATTTTAATTTTTGTCATTTAAAATGGGTAATGCTAAACGTAGAGTTAGTGCAAAGAGAAAACGCCAATTTAGAGGTAATGGATCTACCATTAAACATTCAAAAAATAGCAGCGCAACATCTACCAACGCCAGTTCTTCAAAAATTAAAATACCTCCTGCCTTTGATGAAGAAATAGCAGAATATCAACGTGAACCACTTACTGGTAACAGAATAATTGATATGGAAGTCCTTTTAAATTTATTTTTACAACTTTGCTGCCCAAGATGTTTCGAAGAAGGTATCCTGCTTTCTGAGGATTCTACATATGGTTTGTGCTCAAATTTTGTTATCAGGTGTAAACATTGTGACTTTTACTCGGGGTTTTCTAGTTCAAAGAAAACTTTAAACTGTCCTGAAGTAAATACAAGGTTTGTGTATTGTATGAGACAAATTGGGAAAGGTTTTCTGCTGGGTTTAAATTATGTGGTACGTTAAATTTACCCAGGCTCAGTAAAACTGCGTACACTAATCATGAGAATAAACTCATGTCCGTGATTTCAGAAGTTAGTGAACTATCAATGCAAAAGCAGCTTCTGAACTGTTAGTGCTACATCCTACTAAAAATAAAATTGTTGAATGTGACATTTCAGTTGATGGAACGTTGCAGCGTAGAGGTTACTCTTCCATGAATGGGTGTGTCGCAGCTTTGTCAGTTGACACTGGTAAAGTAGTAGACATTGAAATATAATGTCGTCATATTGTCCCACCTGCAGAAAGATTTCTAAAATGCCTAGAAGCATTGAGTCGGAAACTTTTGCAGCAGATCACGTGTGCCATAGCAATTTTCAAGGTTCTGCGTTAAAAATAGAAGCTGTTGGTGCTACGAGAATCTTCCAATGTTCTATTGTCAAACGAGGCCTTAAATATGCACATTATTATGGTGACGGGGACTCTAAGGGCTTTATCAGTGTCAAAGATACTTATGGGAAGGATAGCGTCACAAAATATGAATGCATTGGTCATGTTCAAAAGAGAGTAGGTGCGAGATTGCGCAAACTAAAGTCTAAAAATAAAAATCTGTCTGGTAAAGGCAAACTCACCGACTCTTTTATTGACCGATTGCAAAACTATTATGGGATTGCTGTTCGTAGCAATGTTGGAAACCTATCCGGTCTTCAGCAAAATGTTATTGCGGCTTTGTTTCATTGCTCATCAAGTGTCGAGAAACCGATGCATGGGCAGTGTCCCATCGGAAAAGATAGTTGGTGCTACTACCAGCGAGCACTGTCTTGTGGCAAAAGCCAAACGAAAAATATAAAGGCTTATCAAATGAAGTACTAAACACGATTAAGCCTACATATTTAGAGTTGTGTACCAAAGAACTGCTTACTAAATGCCTGCATGGCAAAACACAAAATTCAAACGAGTGTTTAAATGGCGTTATATGGCAGAGAGTACCCAAGGAAGTTTTCGTGTGCCTCAAAATTTTAAAATCTGGTGCATTGGATGCTGTGATCCAATTTAATGATGAATACAAGGGTTGTGTTGAAATTTTTAAAAAACTTAATATAACTCCTGATTATTTTACTTTAAAAGCATACAAACATCTTGACATCAATAGAATTAACGATGCAGAACGACATTCAACACCAAATGTAAAGCAGCGTAGAAAAATTTTAAGAGCTACAAGGAAAAAAAAAATCAATGTTTTAGAGAGTAAAGAAGGTGTTATTTATAAATCAGGAGCATTTTAAGTATATCAAATTGTGTTTAATATTAAAATTTGCAGTTCAAAGTTTATTTCTGATTTATCTCAAAATGAATTTTTTTAACGTATTGACATCTGACAACGTAAATATCAGAAAAAGTTGTGAACCAAATTAGTTCAAATTTTATAAATATATTTGTTTTATAGATTTAAAGAACCCCTACTACTTTCATAATTATATAGTTGATATGTTTTTAGTAACTAAGGTATATATCATGCTCGTAATAATTTTTTAATGATTTTTCAATGTTCTTTTACTCGAAACTTGATAAAAATTGTAATAAATTGATTATCATCAGGAAAATAGTACCAGCCCTAAAAAATGTTATAATGATCATCATCAAATTTACAGAAAAGTAATATTTTTGTTTACATTTGAATTATGTGCGTTATTCTAATAATCAATTTAATTACTATTTACACTATGCTTTACTCCCTAAAATTTTTTTATGTACTACAAGTAACATATTAAATGTATTTTTCATAGTTTTAAGTTATATTTCATCAGTAAAAAATATTTTAATAGCAAATATTACAGTTTTTAAAAAAATTTTCTTCGAAGGTGTACGGATACCTTAATTAAATTACAGTTCCCTGATTATCTAATTAAAATCATTCATAATTTCTTACACAATAGAACTTTTAGAGAGAGTTCGTGTAAATAATTCATATTCTAACACGGGATCTTGCCTCTCTGGGGTCCCTCAGGGATCTGTCCTTTCTCCGTACTTATACAACATCTACACACATGACTTTCCACAGCACTCCACAGTCAGTACTTGCCTGTTTGCGGATGATTCCGCAGTCCTCTCGCAAGGTGTCCAGCTGAAATACACTATTAAAACTGTTCAACACTTTTTAGATAAACTTGAAACGTGGCTTACACATTGGAGAATTGCAATTAATGTAGATAAATCACAAGCAATTGTTTTCAGAAAATGGGGGGTCCAAGCATTTTGGTATTTTTTTTTCTCCTTTTGGTGGTGTTTTGCTTTTCCGCTTGTACATATAACTATCATGTTCAATTTACGTTTTAATAATTTCCATCGTTTTTCGTTTTATTTATAACTCCCATAATTTCCATCATGTCTAAAGATACTTTTGAAAAAGACATGGGCTCCAAGATTAAGAAAAACAAAGAAAGTAAAGACAAGGATGAAGGCATTATTACTAGCCTTCTTCAGTACTTCCCGGGAGCTGCAGGAACTGATGAATACCTTAAAATGGAGGCTACTCTTTCAGCTTTTGAAAATTTCCTCCAGACAGCCGACGCAAAACGTCTCAAGGGTTCCTCTCCTATGCTTATGGAATTCCTCATTCCCATCTTCCATATCTTTAGTGACCTCGTAGTTAAGAAGCTTCCATCTTCGAGCGTCTCCCCTTCTGGCTCTCCAACTGAAGACAGTTCCGACGCTCCCACTCATGAGGCCCTGGATAACGCCTATCAACACATCCGAAATTTGGAAAAGCAAGTGGCTCTATCCGAAGGAAAATTACAGGAATCTCAGCGCTGTTTCGACTCGGTCATTTCTAGCCTGGCTTCACACATTGAATCAACCGTTTCCTGTGTAAGCGATCTTAAATCCTCCATGGAGCATAACACTGATACTCTCGCCTCCCTTCCAGCCATCATCGCCAAGCCTAGCTACGCACAGGTCGCTTCTTCACCAGCAGCTGTTTCCTCCTTTACCATTCCTCCGCCTCCGAGTGAACAGGTCCTTCTGGTCAGACCTCTGGAACCTAATGCCGGTTCTTCCACCACCCGTAACAAAATAACTTCCTTTCTGCTGAGCAAAAATCTACCCTTTAGAATAACCAGAATTAAAAATATCAATAATGGTGGAATTGCAATCTGTTTGACCACCGACGAGGATGTAAGCAAACTAATCCAAGAACTCTCCAATAATGCTGACTTTGCAAGTTTCTCAATATCCAAGCCAGTCCGACGTAAGCCACAGTTTATATCATTTGGTGTGGATTCATCATATAACAAAGACTCCATTACCCCAAAGCATTACTTCTAAAAAATGATATATTCAAGGATGGTGGTTTTGAGGTCAATTTCTCTATAAAATCGAAATCTTCCAATAATTGGGTCATATCTGTAATTCCTGATCTCTACCCCGTTATCAAAGATCACGGTTATCTTTATCTAAATTTTGAGAGAGTTAGAATTGAAACATTTTTATCTGTCATGCAATGCTCTACTTGTGGTACTTTGGGCCACACAAGGAATCATTGCTCCAATACTCAAGCTTGTGTGTGTGTGTGCTTCAGTTGTAGTTCCACGGACGACCATGATCGAACCTCCTGCGAACCTCGATGCATAAACTGTACAAATCATAATGTCAGGTTTAGATCAGGTTTTTCAGAAAATCACGGATGCCGTGATAAACACTGCCCAGTATTAATCCAATTTAAAAAACGTACAATGGATCACACTGATTACGGACGCTGATTTCTTTCACTTACTTTCTGACTTCTTAACTTTAGCAACCTGTTTTATCATTTTTATAATTAATTATTCCATTTATTTTTATTTATCAGCATATTGAAATTACATGTTTAACTTCATTTCATGTTTATTTTGTTGAGCTACATTTTATTCTTTATTTTTTCCCTTCATTTTTGTATATTATGTGTGTACCTTGTGCTTTAATATTTAATATTAATATTTAATATTTATTTTGTAGTACCTTCTCAACTTTATGTACATATATTTTTATTATTATTTTGATATATTCTGTTTATATTTGTTCTTAAATTGTTCTGATTCACCTCTTATTTTTATGTAATCAAGGCACATTTTTTGCGTGTTATTATATTCACCTAATTAGTTTTTATTATTCGATTTTATTTGTTTTCGATTCGTTTCCTTATTCAAAATTTTTTGAAGGCAGAATTTGGCCAATAATTTTTTTATCTTAGTTATTATTACTCACTTACATTATTTTTTATGTATCTTTCATGCATTTCGTTTATTGTATTTCATTTTTAAGTATTTATACTAGTATTGTATTTTTATTGATTTTTATAATATTATATTTGTATTGTATTTGTTTTGATATTTTTTAATTCCTTTTATTACTTTTATTTTCATTTTGCATATACTACTATCTCTATCTTTAATTATTTTATGCTTTCAATTCTCTTGCTTATCCATTGCAGTTATAACCACTCCTTTAATTCTGGCAGATCTTAGAATTTTACAACTAAATGCGAATCACTCCCGGTCTGCCCATCTTCAAGCTCACTTGGTTGCAGTGGAGATGGGTTTCGATTTACTTCTCCTCCAGGATCCTTACCCTAACTTTAATCTTCCCTTAAATTACCCACTTGGTTCCTCTCAATTCTTTTCAAATTCTCTCAATTGTGCAATTGTTTGTTATAATCGGAATATCATTTGCAACTTTCGCATGAAAACAGATCACACTGTGTCCGTCAACATTAAATTAAATCAAGTTCTTCTTACTGTTATTAACGTTTACTTTTCCCCTCATGGTGATTTCTCCGAGGCTATTAATCAATTGAACCTCTATAAAGGAATTAATAAGAATTGTTTGTTAGCCGGGGACTTCAATGCAAGGTCAGTTGTTTGGGGGTATAAGAACACTGACAGGAGGGGGATATCTTGACTGATTTCTTACTCTCCAACAATTTGCATCTTTGCAATATTCCAGGACTGGGACCAACCTTTCATGGCCCTAGGTCCGCGGTTGGGAACCCCGATCTCACCCTCACATCTTGCGACCTGGTTTCCTTTGTTGAGAATTGGGAAATTCTTTCCACCGAATCCCTTAGCGACCATAGTTTTATCAGTGTTCATCTCCGGTGTGATCTAATCTTTTCTGACTTTGTCTTTAAAACCAAATATGGCATTAATAGATTCATCTATAATTTTCGCAAGAACTATAACCTTCTTAATTCCTTCTTGACTAACATCTCCTCAATTGAACTACTTGATGATTTCGCTAGTCTATTAATTAATACTACAAATGCCTCTGCCTTCTCAACTCTTAGAAAGCGCCGGGTTTTAAATACCCCTTCTTTCAAATGGTGGAACAATTCCTTAAGAATCCAGCGTAATCAGCTGAATGCATACAAGCGGAGGGTGGTTTCTCTCACTACGCATGGCATGTCGGTCGACGAGATTGCCTCCATGCACTCCAGGTACAAAGCCCTCAGGGCCAACTATAAAAAGTCAATAATTGACACCAAGAATAAAGCTTGGGAGTATTTCTGTTCAACGAATTCTAATAATTTTGGATTTACTTTTAAAGCAGCTTTCGGAAAGTTATCCAGCCCAACTAATCTTCATCAAATTTCGACTGGCGATCCTGCCTCTTTGTTCCATAGTAAGGTTAGCCTTCTTGATTCTCATTTCCCTTCAGGATCTTCTCCTATTCCTCTTGTCTTCAATGACTGCTCTCCTCCTTCATGCCTGAGCCCCAGTGAAGTTGAAGTCGTCTTCCGGAAGCTTCGTGGGGGTAAAGCCCCGGGTATTGATCTCATTGACTATGCTATTTGGAAAGCTCTTTATAACTCCTTCCTCAACTTGCTTTTTCGATTCTTTAACCTCTGCATCCAATTTAATCACTTCCCTTCCATTTTTAAGAACACAAAAATTAAATTTTTACTAAAGCCCGGGCGTGACCCATCGTCTACTCTCTCCTATCGACCAATTTGTTTGCTCTCCACCCTTGGCAAAATTTTAGAAAGAATTTTTCTTAATATGTTTCTCCGTTGTATTTCTAAGAATAATATTCTCCATAGATCTCAGTTCGGCTTTTTAGGAAAACCGCAGCTGCATTGAGGCCGTGGACAAATTAGTGCATCACATTAAAAATACCAGGGTGAATAAACATACTGCTTCTACGTTTATTGATATCAAATCTGCTTTTGACAACGTTGATTGGTCGACTCTCTTCCATATTTTTCATTCATACCGTATTCCTCTTCACTTTCAGAAATTCATTCACTCTTACCTCACTAACAGGGTAATTATCTGGACTGATAATACTTTTACCATTAAAAACAAATTTTTAAAGGCTGCCCACAAGGGTCTGTTCTTTCATCAACTCTTTGGAATATTTATTTTAATCCTATCCTTTCTCTTAACTCTGAACTGTTTCTTCTCCAAGCCTTTGCGGACGATCTCGCAATTGTCTCTTTTGGCCTTTCACGTAAGAAACTTGAAGATAATACTAATAAAATCCTTAGTTTAGTAAATTCTAAGCTTTCCGAGCTCAATTTGTCAATAGCAACAGCTAAAACCGTTTCAGTTGTTTTCAGATGTCCCTTTATTCAATGCCGTGGTTTTCGAGAGAGCACGACCTTCAGGAGGAATCCCATTTTTAAAATTGGTTCCAATTCCATCTTTATCTCTAAGTCATACAAATACTTGGGTGTCAACATTGACAATCGCTTATCTTTGACTCCTGATATAAATTCTATCAAGGATAAGATTCTCTGGATTTCTTCCAACTTTTATCGTGTTTCCAAAAATTTCAATCACCAGCATATTTCCCTAATGAAACTTTGGTATACTTCGGTTGTTCAACCAATCATCTCCTACGGAGCAGGAGTGTGGGGTGGATCCCTGACCTCTATCCAGGTCCAAAAGCTTAAATCTATTCAGAGGATTTACTTATTAAAAATCACTAAAGCCTATAAAACCTCCCCTACTGACGCTCTTAATATCCTATCAGGCATTCCCCCCATTCATATTGTTATTCGCTCTCTCTACTTTAAATTCCAACTTTGGAACAACAGGGGAACGATCTCCTTCCAGGCCTTATCCCAGCTACGAAATTGGACTCTTTTATTTCTCTTCATCAGATCCTTCCCGATTTTCTTTCATTTCCCATTAATACTTTCGAGGGCCCATCTGAGTGGGAAGTGTATACTGACGGATCCAAAATCGATTCCAATGTTGGTTTCGCCGTGTATATTTTTTTCGGGGTCTCCCTTTAAAACATATCTCTTTAAAATTCAGGATTTTAACTCGGTCTTTCAGGCAGAGTTCTCTGCCATCGGTCTCTCTGTCTGTTGGGCAGTTCATCCTAATACTAAAATTCATATTTATACTGACAGTCTCTCCTCTATTCTCTTTCTTAATAATCTTACAAATAAATCCAGTTATCTCAATTCCATTAAATTCAAATTGTTTCAATTCAGAAGCTACTACAATCTTTACTGGGTCAAAGCTCATAACAATAACCTTTATAATGATTACGCCGATTTTTATGCAAAACAGGCTGTATATGATGGCGAAGTGTTTTTGGTTCCCGCTCCTCGCTCCTTCCTCTCCAGTTCCTTAAATAAATTTATCCTAGAGTCTTTTTTTTGGACCTCCTCTTGGAATGATTGCAATACTGGATTAAGGGTCAAGCGCTTTTTCAATAATCCTAAATTAAACATTCTTCCCATTTCTAAATATCTGGTCCATTTTCTAACTAATCATGGGCCTTTCCCCGCTTACTTGCACAGGTTCAATCTCCTTCCATCTCCAAATTGCCTGTGTGGGTCGCCTGGAGATGCCGACCATTACGTATTCCACTACCCCTTCACTTCTGATCACCATCTTGTTAACCCCAGCTTGAACGCTCTCTATCCTTGGGTCAACTCTATTATTAATAATCGTGCAATTCACAATAAATTAATTTCCTGCTTTGCTATTTCCAAATCCATATGTTATAATTTGGCTTAACTTTCCCTTTTCCCTCTTCGGTTCTTGCTATTCCTTTAAATCTTTTTTGTTCCCCTCCCATAATTTTTTGCAGCTTCCTGTTTTAACCCTTAATCATCATTCTGGGTTTACTTTATGATTAATTTCTTGTTTTTTTTTCTCTCTTTTAGCAAAAATGATTTCTTTAATAAAATTCAATAACTTATCTGTTTCCCCCCCCTTTCTCCCCTCTTTCTCTTTTTAGTGTCTTAAAAATATATTTGGAGGAGGAAATGTAAAAAAAAATCATCTTTTCAGTGCTTTTTCAAAAAAAAAAATCTAACGACAACAGGAAGTGTTCGCGCCAATCTTGTCTGTGTTTGTTAAGTGTTTTTTTAATGTATTTGCATTGTAATTTGTAATTGTTAAGCGTTTTTTCTGTATTCCCCCAATTCTCAAGAATTTTGGGGAAGGGACTTTTTTGTACATGTTTTTCGTTTAATTTGATAATAAAATACTTCTCGGAGGGTCGGATGCAGCTCTAAACCCTTTGGGTGAGCTCGATTCTCTGGAGTAAGTAAGTAACTTACACTTTTTGATGACAACATTCAGTGGGTTCCAGTGGTGAAATATCTGGGTCTACACATTGATAGCCGCTTAACGTTCAAAAAGCACGACTATCTATCTGAGAAATTCTGGGGTAGGATTTCTCTAGCCATCTCCCTCATCGGGAGGAGGTCTCCTCTATCCCTGGAAAATAAAGTTATTCTATACAAGCAGATTCTGCGCCCAGTTATCACTTATGGTTCACCCGTTTGGGGAGCCGCAGCCGCCACCCACATGAAAAAGATTCAAGTAATGCAAAACAAAATACTTCGCGTCATGACGAACGCAGCTTGGTACGTCCGAAATGACGTAATACACAACGATCTACAAATGGAGCCGATTTCTAATTACATCACTAAACTCTCTAGAAATGTCTTCAAATCTATCGAATATCACGACAATCCAATTATCAAAGCACAAACATTGTTTACGTATCCTCATCCTAAAATTAAATATTCATACTTGTTGCCGTTGGTTGAGTTCGAATAACAGCCAGAGATGGAGATAGTACTTAAATTTATATTACAGGAAAATAAATATTTACAGTTAAAGTTTACACTAAAAGGTAATAACGCGGTTAAATGAAAATTACACCTTTGAAGGTGCTGCGGATAGATGCGGACAAGACCTTGGGTCTTTCCGTTGCGTTTCAGTTTTCAGAATGTCCCGGTACGGGGTTGCAAAACGTTTCCGTTGGGTAGGAAGGCACAAAAGTATGGCGCACTCAGTTACAGTTAAGTGAGGAGTGTAGGAAACATACTCCCACCCTATATACGAACTAGTTCGGATATATAGGAAGTTTGTGAAGTTTATGAACAGGTTGTTTTAACACTGAGTTTTGGGTTTTCACCGTTGCAACTCGAACCAGTCCGTCGTTGCCTGGATGCACTTGAAGAACTCGAGCCATTGGCCATGTACCAGGGGGACCCTCCTCTTTGATCAATACGATGTCATCTTCCTTCAAGTTTGGTTGTGCGTCCTGCCATTGCTTGCGAGGTTGTAAGGAAGAGATAGATTCGGAGCTCCACTTCTTCCAAAAGCCCCGTTTTATGTTCTGTAGCAACTCCCAACGATCTCTGTGTTTGGAGGTTGAAGGAAGCTCCTCTGGAACTGAAAGAAGAACATCACCTGTAAGAAAATGTGAAGGTGTGAGCGTAGATATGCATTCTATGTCAGAGTCATTAACGTAGGAGAGAGGCCTGGAATTTAGTAATCCTTCGATTTGTGTGAGCAAGGTTGTTAACTCTTCAAAAGTTAATATGGTTTCTCCCAATACTCTCTTCAGATGAAATTTGACGGATCGAATTCCTGATTCCCAAATACCTCCAAAATGTGGTGAGGAGGGTGGAATAAAGTGCCAATCTATTGAAGATTTGGATAAGTAGTAAGAGATGGCTTCATTAGTTGGTAAAGAAAGCCATAACTTCCGTATTTCGTCAAGTTTTCGACGAGCTCCAACAAAATTGGTTCCATTGTCATTATAAATGTGGCGGGGAGCACCACGACGAGCACTAAAACGACGAAGTGCAGCTATGAAGGAATCAGTTGTTAAGTCTCCGACTGCTTCAATATGAACAGCTTTAATTGCTAAGCATACAAATAAAGCAATGTAACCCTTTGTAGATTTAGTCCATCGACCTTTGTTGCATTTAATCAGTACAGGACCAGCATAATCAATATCGCAACTGAAGAAAGGTCTCTCCAGCGTGACACGGTGTTTTGGTAAATTGCCCATCAGTTGTAATGTTGTGGTGGATGTTTTGAATTTGTTACACTTTAAGCATTTTCTAATACATTTGTTAATTAATTTTCTACTTCCTACGATCCAATGGGACTGTCAAAGAACGTGAGCTAACAAAGTCGGCCCAGCATGTAAATGAGCAATGTGTTGTTCCTTGATAAGGAGTTCACTAATACTGTGCTGAGAAGGAAGTATGATAGGATGCTTGGAATTGAATCGAAGCTGGGAATTTTGCAATCTCCCTCCCACCCGTACTAAACCATGTTTGCCATACTCCGACGGAGTCTGGAGCTAGAATCCTGGTGAAGAGGTAAGAGAAAGCTGCGGCAAGAAGAAAAGCAGTATTTCCGATACCGGAAAGCTTGAGAGAAACGACCTCACTTCGTGAAGGCGTAAACTCGAATCCCTGAAATCTAGCGTTTTTTCTTTTGATGCCTAGCAATTTTAAACATTTTTCAGAAATAAATGTTGATTCACTTCCGCTGTCCGTCATAACTCGAACTTGACAGTTCTCCCCCAAAGTATTTTTAATGTTAACGCTTAAAGTTGGTAATAAAGAAAAATATGTTTGTATAGAGTTCACGGAAGCTGTAACTTCTTTGTTTTGATTAGTATCATTTCCTGTCTGATTTTGACCTTCAGCACGATGAGATTTATTTACTGACATTGCGTAATTTTTAAAATTATTATCATGTAATAGCGAATGATGCCTTTTCTTACAAAAGTGGTAAGTAAAAGTTGAATTACAATGTGACTCAGTGTGCCTATCAGATAAACAGTTCATACATAATTTTTGTTTATTAACAAGTTGTTTACGCTCTTTAACAGACATTTCTTTAAATTTAGAACATTTGAAAACAAGATGATTCATTTTACAAGAACATTTTAAACTATTGTTAAATTTCGATTTATTAATATAAGGTTGCTTTTCATAAGTAACATTTTCATTATATAGTTCTAAATATGTACATCTGCTACTTAAAAATTCTATAAATGCTTCAAATGTGGGAAAATCAATATTATTTGAGAATTGCGCCCATTCTTGGCGCGTTTTAGGATCAACCTTTTGTAACAAAATGTAAATCAACCATACATCTCTAGACTCTGCTTTAGTATCAATAGATTTAAGACCTCTAATTATTTCGTCGGAATCTGCTATGTTGCGTAAGTTGTGAGAGTTAGTATCGTTAAAAGAAGGTTGTTCCATGAATGTTTTAATAAGTGAATAAATGATTTGCTTCTTTTTATCATAACGGACTAATAATTTTTCCCAAGCTTCGTTATAAGCAGTTTCAGTAATAGGAATATGCTTAATTATATTTGCTGGTTCTGACAGCAATAAACCTCTAAGATATAGAAATTTTTGTATATTTGATAAACACATATTATCATGCACTAATGATACATATAAATCTTTAAATGAAGGCCAATCTTTATAATCACCAGAAAAACGCTCAATATTAATTTTTGGTAACTTAAAATTGCTAGATTTCATATTTGAGACATTTTCAAAGACATCAGAATTATCATTATATACATATGTTCTCACAGATAAATTTTCTAAGATATTCTGTAGCTTGGCTTTGGTTTCGTAATATTTTGTTTCGAATTCTTCCATTTCAGAGAATTCGATAGGTAAAGCAGCATCCGCTTTATCAAATTCCGTATAAGTTAATTCAAGTTTCTCTAACTTGTTGCGTATCTATCATTTTTGTCAAAAGTTTGATCATTTTTATCAATGAAATTTATAGTTCTTGTAAGTGCAGCCTTCGCTCTGCCGCGAAGCACTGTAGCCGTTTCGGCGTCCATTACTTGATAAAACGAAATATGGACGGAATGATTCAGTAAGAGAAACCAAAGTCAAACGTTGAATGAAAATATAAAATAGTACTTATCTCTTGTTTCTCTGAATCGTTGACGAATCTCGTCGGTGCCTCCAAATGTTGCCTTTGGTTGAGTTCGAATAACAGCCAGAGATGGAGATAGTACTTAAATTTATATTACAAGGAAATAAATATTTACAGTTAAAGTTTACACTAAAAGGTGATAATGCGGTTAAATGAAAATTACACCTTTGAAGGTGCTGAGGATAGATGCGGACAAGACCTTGGGTCTTTCCGTTGCGTTTCAGTTTTCAGAATGTCCCGGTACGGGGTTGCAAAAAGTTTCCGTTGGGGTAGGAAGGCGGGAAAGTATAGCGCACTCAGTTACAGTTAAGTGAGGAGTGTAGGAAACAATACTCTTCGACGCAGTGGAGAACCCGCTCCGCCCCCCATAACTCGACAAACAACTCTCTTTTCCCACTCTTAACAACATGATTTAGCTGCACTGCACTGCGTCTTTTACTCTGGGTTCTTGGGTGATAAATCACCGCCTTGATTCACTGCCTTCGGACGTCTCGCGATCCTTCCTGCGTTCTTCCTCTCCCTCCGCCGGCGCTCTGCTTCGATAGAGCATTTCGTGTTTTGGGGTACGTCCTCCCTCCCCGTTCAGTCAGGGAGATCTCTTGATTAGATCCGATATCACATTATGGTTTTCCTTTTTCTCCCGTCTTTCTGAAAAAGGGGCACCTTGGCGCCGGCGATTATCTAATTTTAGTTTAGTTGAAATACGCCTCGCCCCACCGACGCTCTGCTTCGATAGAACGTTTCATGCTTTGGGGGTACGTCCTCCCTCCCTGTTCTGTCGGGGAGATCTCTTGATTAGATCCGACATCACATTAAGGTTTACCTTTTTCTCCCATCCTTCTGGGAAAAGGCACCCTTGGAATTCTTGGCGTGTTCGAATTGAGTGCTGAGTATTCGACGGAGTGAGTCATAACATTGGTCCGTCGAGCCGGAGAAAAACCGCGTGTAGTGATGAGTTAAAATTGTGCCGGAAATTGTGTCTGAATACTGAGGGAAGAAACTGAGTTTCCGAAGTATTTTCTGTGTCTTGAGAGTCCAGCGCAATTCATCAGTCGAAGTAAGAGCGATTTCCTTGCTTCTTATTTGATATCAAATTAATGTTATGTGTTAAAATGTCGACAATTAAAAGTCTTAAAAAGGACGAGCTTTTGCTGGTCGCCGAGGAGCGGGGATTAGACATACCCCAGAATCCAAAAAAATATAGTATTAAAAAATTTAATTGAGAGTAGTGAAATCTTTGAAACTGATAAGGAAATTCTGCAAAGTGTAATTGATGGCGTTTTGGCGGAAAAGGCCGCTAAAATTGAACAAGAAAAATTTAAATTAGAGTCTGAAAAGGCCAAGATTGAATTTGAAAAAATTAAATTAGAACAGTTAAAGAAAGAGCTTGAGTTAACCAATGCTAAATGTAAATTGTCCCCTGCGCAAGAGAAAAGTGAACATTTCGAATCTGTCCCATCTGATATTGAAAACTTAATTAAAAGTATCAAAACTCTAACAATACCTGTCCCTTCTAATACAGAAGCCTATAATTTATTTTTTCAATCGCTAGAAAAAGCTTTTAAAACAAAAAATGTGGAGGATAAATTTAAAGCAGAGATTTTATTGAATATGTTGGGAGAAAAGGTGAGAAATTTAATGATTTATGTTAAACAAGAGGAACTGGGTGATTATGAAAAAATCAAGCAGTTAGTGCTAAAACAATTTCAACCAACACCTCGAGTATTGCTGAACCAGTTTCGAAGGTCCCAAAAACTACCAAATGAGAACTATGTTCAGTTTGCTTCTAGAATTGAAGCAATGTTTGATTATTATTGTAAATTAAGAAACGTTAATGAGTTTAATGAATTATGCCAGTTAATTGTTGCCGATCAGATAATTAATTCTCTTGATCAAGAACTGACTAGTTATATTAATTTAAAAATGTGCGAAAATTGGTACACACCAGATAAGCTGGGTCGTGAATTAGATTTGTTTATGTCATCTAAAGTTTCAAGTAGAAATGAAATAAATACGGGTTTCCGACAAAATAAATTCTTTAAGAGTGGCGTCGACAGAAAGGGGTTAAAAGGTGTAACTAGTGTTTTTTTGTCCGATGTCAATGAAACAAAGTGTTCATATTGCTGTGAAAATCATGCTATTCCTTTTTGTACAAAATTTAAACAACTGATGGGGGGCCGCCGGTCCCTAAGGATTGCAACTGTAATTTTTATATCTGCCCTGTTGTTGTTTACAACGAAAGGAATTCGTTGGGTGCGTCTCTTACCCCACCGAAAAGGGTGACGCGTTTCCCACGCCTGGAAGAAGGCAATGTACACATAAATACATCATGGTTTGGGATGTTTTTTGGGAATTTCCCGCGTTTGGGGGAAGTCATTGACCGCGAGAGGATATCGCTCCGCTGACTCCAGACCAATCAGAAAAGCTGATTGAGTTTCGGGAAAGAATCCGCTCCAGAATACACAAGAAAACCACCGCGAAATATAAGCGCATGCACGACGAATTGAGACACTCTCTGACACAAATTTTATCACCGATTTTGGTCTGACACGACCCTATTTGACGGTGATCGCGGTTGGACTCTCCGGACGCCAACATCATGATTCCTCTCTCTCCGAAACTATTCAGTTAAGTAATGAAGAATGCTTTTAGAATTTTTTAACATAATTTCAATCTTATAACTTTAAATAAATTAATTATTATATAAAGAACGACCTTATTAATTTAGTGTACTGTTTTATTTGTCATTAAAGATCTAATTGTTTAAACTTAAGCTATAGTGTGACGCCAAATGATAAATTAGAACCGGGTGTTAATAAAAAATGGATCCAACGAAATAAATTAATCACTTTACTTTAAGTTACACATTCGTCGCATTATCTGGTGCCAGTGACCAGGATTTTAATTTTTTTTTGGTCGTTAGAAATTTTTTTTTACATCTTTTGAGTTAGAAAATTTTTTTTACATCTTTTTTTTTTATATAAACGTTTCTTGATGGATCATCAGGACAAATTTTCATCTCGTGTGCTACTGTGTATTTTATGTATTGCTCGAATTTGATACTGTGAATTTTTTTTCTTGCTGTTTTGGAGTCAGAGAGTCCGGGGTGCAGCGATGACGCAGTTACTTGTGCTCTTTAATTTTTTTTTCAATATTGATGTGAATTTTTTTTCTCTATGCATGTATTTACGCGAGAGCCGATTAGTTAAAAGTTTCATTTAAATTAAAGAGTTCATGAATTTCTGTTGCCTTGCACGAGTGCTTGAATTTTGTTTCAATAAACGGTTTTCGTTGTGAATTAGACTCGCTAGAAATTTTGTCTTAACTAATAATTAACAAACATGCCACGTACACGACAATCAGACCCCCTTTTGACGCAAATGGCGTCCGGGAAATTTAATCTAATTGATCTAATTCCAATGTACGACGGAGGTGAATCGTTAGGAATACGCAGGTTCTTAGAGAAAATAAACGATGTTGCGAATTTAGGCAAGTGGTCAAACGATGAGAAAGTAACAATTCTGAAATTAAAATTAACGGGAATAGCTGAGGAATTTTTTTTATCCGACCCAACCCACAGTCAATTGACAGATTATAATGATATCGCAAGAATTCTTATTGGAAGATTCGAAAAAGCTGTACCTTTATCAACGCGTCTCCAATTATTTTCATCGTGTATTCAGGGTCCTTCTGAGAGCGTACAGGAATTTGCAGCACGCATCAATAAACTGGGAACACAGATTTTCCAGTCAGGAAATTCGGCTCAAAATACCGCGGTGAGAAATGCGAATGACCAATTGTTACAATCTCGTTCATAAGTGGTTTAAGAAATGACATCCGCCGATTTGTTCTTTCTCGCGATCCTTTGAATTTAGACGAATCAATCAATGCGGCATTGATAGAAGAGCAGAACATGAAATTAAACCAAATAGCTAGCGAAGAGAGATCCGGTTTGTCGACCGCACAAACGGAAAATCCAGTTCTTTCAGCATTAGTGGATAGATTAGAAGAAATAAATTTAAGGGTCGGCCGTCTACAAGAGGCAAGTGCAGTTACAGCTCGTAAATCAGGGGGGAACTATTTTAACAGAAGAGAGAACGTTTTCAAGTGTGCTTTTATTGTGGAATTCAAGGACATAGACAGGCGGAATGTAGAAAGAGACAGAGGGACGAACGCGCTGCCCGTTTCCAGCCCCCCCCGGAGAAACGCCGCCAGCGAGTATTCTTTTTCAAGTAACCCCGGGCCAGGAGGGAGACATGTACATTTCAAGGAATCTACTCTCCGCGACAATTACGCTGCCCCCAGGCATTCGGTGAGAGGGTCACACACAAATTCTGGGAATAGGGGTTTTCAACGTTATCACAGAAATGAGACTTTAAACTCCCGTGGAGAAAGCCGTATTTAGATTTTTTTCATTCGGTAGAGGAGCGGTTTTCTCCGATTCAATCTCAAGACAATATATTCGATCTACCAATAATAAAGGCTAACGTTAAACATCACAAGTTTAGAATTTTAATTGACACAGGTGCATCCGTATCTTTTTAATGTCTAATTCTTTTTTCACTAAAATAAAAAATGATAACTTTAGGGAATTTAATGTTTCAATTCAGATTAAAGCTGTAAGCGGAGACACGGTAGAAATTATCGGTTGCTATGAAATACAATTGTCATGGGGAATTTCAATTTCGACATATTTTTTTTATAACGAAACAAGAGATTAACGATAATTATTGCGCTATTTTGGGATACGATTTTTTGAAAGTATGGGACGCAGTCTTAGACATAGGAAAAAACCGTTTATTAATAAATAATTTTTCAATTCCGCTTATTCATTATTCACTCCCCACGCGTGTGGTACAGAGTAACTTTATAAATGGATTTTTAAAACACAAAACGTGTGTGGGTCCCCATTCGGTCACAAATGTTCGCATACATGTTGAAACATTACCTAATTCGACGTCACTGGCCACTATTCGGAGTTCAGCAAAGCTACAAACTAAAAACATTCATTTAACTCACTCGCGCATCAAGATTAATCCACAGACAAATGACACCATCTTAGAAATTAGAAACGATTCAGATAACATAATCACCCTTAACAAAAACATGAAAATAATTACAGTCAACAATTACGAAGACTTTTCTTCTGATTTTCCCGTTTCTCAAGATATTTTACCCCCACTCACGGAGAATGATTTCAACCTTTCAGGTTTGGACAGTAAAATCAGAAGCAGATTATTTCAACATTTAATTTCGCACAAAAGTGCTTTCGCTCGCTCTACGGTAGAATTATCCGCAGCCGCTACGGAGCATCACAGAATCAGTTTACAACATGATTATCCCATTAAATGTCCAATTTATAAGATTCCATTCAACTTAAGAAACGAATTTCGACGTCAAATAGCAGATTTAGAAAAGGCGGGGATTATTTGGAAATCTAATTCTCAGTATAATACTCCGGCCTTGTTTGTCAAACAGAAAGAAAAATGGCGCCTAGTTTTGGATTTTCGGAAACTCAACGAAATAACTTTGACTCAGGAATTCGTCATTCCAACATTGGACGACATTTTACATGAAATTTCAGGTTCAAACTATTTTTCGGCGTTAGACATGAAGTCAGCATTTAATCAAATTCCACTACACTTTGCGGACAGGCATAAGACGGCATTCTCTACTCCCGACGGTGATAAATATCAATTTAACAGATTATGTTTCGGTTTAAAAAACTCGCCTAAAGCTTTTCAATTAATCGCACAGGAGGTCCTAGGAGATTTATTACACCACGGAGCTTTGGTTTATATAGACGACATTATTTTATTCACTAAAACTATAGATGAACATTTTGAACTACTGGGTAAGGTTTTTGAACGCTTTGAAAGAATCCACTTAACATTTAATCCGAGTAAATGTCAGTTTTTAACAAAAAGTTGTAAATTTTTATGCTTTGTAGTAACGCCGGAAGGCATTCATATAGATAAAGATAAGTCCGTATCATTTAATGAGTTTCCAGTTCCAAAGGATCAAATACAAATTAAATCTTTTTTAGGGTGCTGTAATTTTTACAGGAGATATATCAAGAATTTCGCGAAACGTGCACTTCCCTTAACGAATTTATTGAGAAAAGACACTCCATTTGAGTGGACCTCTGAAACGCAGGAGGCATTTGTTGATATTATGAAAGCCATATTGAATCCACCGGTCTTGGCTCTACCTGATCAAAACGCGGAGTTACAAATAACAACGGACGCTTCTTCTCGCGGCATAGGGGCAGTTTTAGAACAAAAATATCCTAACTCTGAAGTCAAAACTTTATATTTTTTTTCTAAGAAATTAAATCCATCACAATCTAAATATAACGCAATGGTTTTAGAAATTTTCGCGATATATACAGCATTAAATTTTTTAGACCTTTCTTGTTAGGCAGAAAATTTAAGGTTTTTACTGATCATAAGCCTCTCGCAGGATTTCTTTCTAATAAAAATCCCTCTTCCAAAATTTTGCGTTGGAAATTGGCTCTGGAAGAATTTAATTACGACATACACTACATCAGGGGCTCCTTAAATTCAGTCGCAGATACTCTTTCTCGTTATATTAACAACATCACAATAGCTTTACCGGACTCTAAAGATCTTATTAATATGCAACGCGAAGATTCTGTTTTAAGCACTATCATACAAAAAATTGATCAAAATGATGTTAGCCCACAAATCAGGAACTATTTTATTAATGGGGAAGGTTTGTTATGTCATTTGTCCAAGCGCCTCTCAAGATCGCCCAGATCTTGCACCACTAGAAAGCAAGTTTGCATTCCACATTGTCTAAAAGCTAAAATTCTCGAATCCGTTCATTCAGAATATGGAGGACATCTCAAATTTTTTAAAACATACCATCGACTCAGCGAAAACTTCTTTTGGCATAACATGTACAAAGACACTAAAAATTTTGTTCGTTCTTGTACCATATGCTTATCTCGAAAAAAACGCTTTTAAAATTCAACCTGTTGAACAAAGTACTGAACCAGGAGAAACGCGTCATATGGATATTTTCGGTTCCTTAAAAACCACGCTTAAAGGAAATATATATATATAGCTATGTTTTATCTATGATAGATGCATTCACAAAATATATTCACATCGTTCCACTTCCGGATATTAGGTCCAGTACAATTTCAAAAGCTTTCTTTGATAATTACATTGTACACAGGGGTTGCCCACATAAATTAGTCGTAGATAACGCTACATATTTTAAGAGTTCCGAATTTGTTGAATTTTGCAGAGTCATGGGTATTCAAAAAAGGCACATATCAAAGTTATTCCGCTCACGTCAACGGTAGGGTAGAGAAACCCAATCAATCGCTAGCCAATATCCTTGCATCAATTTCACAAAACACAAACGATTGGGATGAGAGCAACTCCCGCACACCATGTTAGCATTAAATTCAGCGATCCATGAAGCTACATACACATCTCCCTTTTTCTTAGAGCATGGCAGAGATATTCGATTATCCTACACTTACGAAAAGAATTCCGATACACCACAAAATAAGTATGAATATATCGAGAAACTTTTACCGTCTTTGGAGCATACTTTCAATAAAGTTTTAAATAATCTAAAGGATCAGGAGGCATCACATGTTGAATTGAGTACGAGAGCGACAAAACAACATCATTACGATTACAAAATCGGGTCCTTGTGTTTTATAAAGACGCCTAACATTAAATCCAATTTATCTCCAAAAGTCAGACCTAAGTTCGAATGTCCTTACAGAGTGATAGAGCGTTTTTCTAATGTCAATTATAGGGTGCAACATGTAGAACAATTGAGGAAAAGATTTAACACGCATGTCAATCGGATGATTCCATTTATTAAGAGATTTTCATATTTGCATTTGAAAAATTTGGGTGATTTACAACCAGACGAGACGGAGGTTAAGGGTATTGTTCCAGGTCCACGGTATAATTTAAGGGCTCGTGCAGGTAATTCGGCTCGTTAACACATTTCCGCGCTGAAACATTTGAGGGAGACTTGATTTTTTTTTACAATTTTACGCTTCGTCACTTTCGAGAGCACGCATTGAATGGTACCTGTCTCATACTTGCACCTTGTTTCATGCTATGTTTTATGTTTTTTTTTTTTGTTACATCAAATTTTGTACTCATTTATTTAATGATTTCCGGTTATTTAATGAATTCCAGTTAAATTTTTTTTATGCAGTTTGTTTTATGTCTTGATTTTATGCTTAAATGACAGTGTTGTGTTTGTGGTTAATATCAATTTTAACTCTAGATAAAATATTTTTATGCTGTGTGTTTTGTGCAATATCTTAAATTAATTTGTGTAATGCAAGTGTTATTCAATGATAATCATGTACGTACGTCAATTTTTAACTTTATAAATTTTAAGCTTTAATTTATGTTTGCGGCAAAAGTCAAATTTTGGGGTCTCTGGACACCTGTCATGAAATTTGAATGTTGTTACGATACATACATATTTGAAATTTTTTTTCTCATCTATTACATAATTTGTGTTGTTGTCATTATCTAGTAATTTTAATTTCTTTTCATGCAAAAGGTTCTTTTATTGAATAACTTAGTTTATGCTGATTTGATTGTGTATAACTGTGTACTTTCTGGTTAAATTTTGATTTTGCATAGAAGATTAATTTTTTTTGGTAGCAGCATTTTGTTAGAATTAATTTATTGCTAAATTTTGTTGGTGTATTAATTTTAAGTGTTTGTATATTTCTAAATGATGATAACATTGGAATTTATGCTTGTTAAGATATGGACAGAGATGGTTGTTTGAATATTTTCTATAAGAAATTAGGTTGAAACTTTAATAATTTTTTTTTCTCACGCATGTTTTTTTTATGTGAGATGATTGCTAACTTTGACTTAAATTTTTTTGTGTTTCCGTTGGGTGTTTCAATGCTCCTCTAATTTCTGCGTTGTTTGTTTTGCTATAGATTTTAAATTTTTTTTGTTGTGGTTTATTCAGGGGTTTAGATTAATTGTGGTTGTTAAAGTAATGTGCAGTCAATAATTGTGTCTCGCTTGTGTGCTAAACTTTACTAGGAATTGAAGGTTTTGTTTGTCGAGATAGTATTTCTGTTGGTTTAGATTAATTGTGGTTGTTAAATGAATTTGCAGTCAATAATTGTGTCTCGCTTGTGTGCTAAACTTAATAGGAATTTTAACGTTTGGTCTATCAAAATGGTAATTTTTTTGTCGTTTATGCTAGGCTTACATGTGTTGATTTATGTTATCGCGTGGGTAGATTATTTAGCCGAGTGTTGATGTTGATTCAATTTTTTTGTTCTGGATTTTAATACGCAGTTCTGCTTGTTATTTGGTAATAAGCCTTTCTTTTGTTGTTGTTGGTCAGCTAATGGTGTTGAAAATGTTTCGTCCATTCGTTTCGAAAACGTGGGGAGAGCTTTTGTCCGCACCCTTTTTCGTCCGTAATCCCCCCCGCACGCCATCCGGTCTAGGGATGGACACTGTTGTCGATTGGAATTTCTGTTTCTTGGTTACTCATTGCCGCAGGGACTCTCCTCCCCGTGGGCAGCACAGTTCAGGGGTGGAATTTGTGGATGTCGGATTCTTGCCGCATTAGGAGGGGTTTTCCCCTCGCCCCACCACTACTGTCGCGACAGAGGGAAGAGACTAAGCAAAATTTTTCCAAAGGGTGTTCGTTTCTTTTTCTCCCCCCCCCTTGGTTTCCTGTTTTTACGTAGGATGCTGGCGTTGTTGCTATGAGAATTTGAAACTGTTGGAAGAGGATTGGGTGTGAGTTTTTTGTTGTTGTTTCAATACTTGTTTAAGGAGTTAGATAAGTTTGAGTTAGGGATTTCGTGGAATATTTGAGAAAGTTATTTGAAGGAGATAGATAAAGTTTGCACTGATGAATTTGTTGAAGAATTGGGAAAGTTATTTTTGTTTTTTTTTCATGGAGATAGATAAGTTTGTTCAAAGTACGTTTATTCGATAGTTGTTTTTTTATGGAAATGGATAATTGAATTGAAAAGAAAGTCATGGTTTATTTAATAAAACTGTTTGAGGTACTGAAGGATGTTTTGATTTAAGGATTTTGGGCAAGGGAAATTGAGTTGATATAATTATACGGTATAATTGAGAAAGTTGTTTTGATGTAGATGGGATAATTTGAGTTAATGGTTAGGTACAGTTCCGAGTAAATAAGTTGATGAACATAGATAAGTTGAATTAATGATTGTGTGGTATATTTAATAATGTTTTGAGATGCAATTAGGAAAGTTCGAGTTCAAGTTTATGTGAGATTTTTGTAAATAAATTGATGAGCATAGATGGTTTTAGTTAATGGTATTGTGGAGAAGTCAATATTGATTATTTTTTAAGTTGCAGATAAGTTTAGTTAGTGTTATTGAGTATATGAGATCTTGTGTAAATAAGTTGATGAGCATAGATGGTTTTAGTTAATGGTATTGTGGAGCAATCGATTATTTGGAAGGTGCAGATAAGTTTAGTTAGTGTTGTTGAGGCATAAGATGTGAACGATCTGAGGTAAAGGCAATTTTGGATTATCGAGGAATCATTTTAAGGTTACTGAGAATTTTGGGTTTTTGTTATAGAATTGTGTTTGAGTTATTGATTGGAGGATTTTAGATGAATTGAGTTAGCGGTATTATTGTAAATAGAGGATCTTGTTTTTCTATTTTTTTCGTGTTTGTATATTTGTTGCGCGTATAGTGAAACATTTTGAGTTTTTTTTTTTTATATTATTTGAACTTGTGGATACATTGTATTACGAGGATTGTTAAAAAGTTATGTTGATTAGTTAAGCGATATTTTTTTTTTTTTATTTTGGAATTTATGTTTAATTTTGTGTAACACTTGCAATAATTTTCTTTTAGTTAAATTGCTTTACTCTGTATGTGTCGCCTCATATGACTTGGGTTGCATATCAATTTTATGTTTTTTAATTTTTTTTTTCTTTCTGAAATTTTTAACTGCACTTGTGATTTCTGGAATTCATTTCTCAAATGGAAATTCGAATGTATTGAATGTGGAAGAAATTTTTTTTCCTCTCAAATTTAAATAAAAGGCATTAATCGCTATAGTTATTTTTTTCTTACAATCGGATTTGCAAAGAAAATTTTTTTTATCTTAATTTCATTGTCTCTTGTGCTGGCGTTTGCGGCATGCAGCAAATCGTTTGCGCAAGGAATGGCATGTAATTTTTTTTTGTGTTGCATTTGTAAACAGTGGGGTTGCATACTGTTCACATGCGCACTCATAGTTTGCAATTCTAAATTTAATTACAGTATTTTTTTTTCGTAACTTTCAATTGTAACCAATGCTAGTGGTGAATTTTTTTAAATTCCTTAGGCTACTCAGCATTCTTGCAGGTTATAAATTTTTTTATCATTTATACGATTCGTTAATTTATAGAATTTTAATTTGCAAATCTTAATTACGTTAAATTTTTTTTTAAACTTTCATTTGTAACCAATGCTTGTAGTTAAATTTTTTAATTTCTTAGGCTATTAAGCATTCTACGAAGTTACAATTTTTTTTCTCCACTTATGCACACCCATCGTTTCAATCTCTAATTTTTTTTTTACTTTTACTTAATTATTTTCATTAAATATTGTTATCAATGCTCTTAGTGAACCATTGAAATTCCTTATGCTTTGAGTATGTGAAGAGTTCTGCTAGTATTTTTTTGGTGGTCTGGGACTTTCACTTCACATTAGTCGTGTCAAGATTTCGATGTTAAACGATTTTGAGGTGTCTGTTTCTGGGTGCCACGCTTTAATTGTATGTAAATGTTTTCACTGGCGTTTATTTCTTATCAATGTATTTTGTTCAGTACCCCTAAGTGTTGTTTTTGTGAGTTGCGCAGTTGTTAGATACGCTAAATTTGCATTGTTACGTGTTATTTGTCTAATATTTTTTATTATTTAGTGGCACACGATTCTTTGTGATTGTTTAATTATTTCTATTTGTCAGTCTGTGTCTGATGTCTTTGTGAATTGTTTGGGGGATCCATTCAGTGAAATTTTTTTTCTCCTCTTCGTACATTAACGTCATTATAGTTGTTGATAGTTAATTTGGTTTTCCCTCACGGAATTGGGTAGGAACTTCAGAAATTGATTGTATTTTTTTTAACATTCTTATTTTTATTTTATGAGCGGTGGGAGGAGTTGGAGGTTGGTGCTTGGAGTTTTCGACGGCGGTCACAAAGGGCCAAGTTAAAATTTTTTTTCTGATATTGGTTGTTTGATTACTAATATGGTTTCCCTGGGAGACAAAGATTTTTTTGGAGTTTAGCAGATTCCTTTAGGAAGATCTAAGCGATGATGGAGCGGGATTCAAACAGCACAAGACCACGAATGACTTCAGTTAGATCACGACGCCCCAGAAGATTTGTTTCTCATTCTTCAAGAAGTGGACACTCGTTCTTGACCAGGAGTTTGTGAATTTTTCCACTTGACACTTCACTTGACTCGCGTTTTATATTTGCCGACGCTAGGCCACATATGTATTTCGTTTACTTACTGAAATTTTTGTTTTTCATTCATTTTAGTTTTGTTAATCTGAGAGAGGGGAGGAGTGATGGGGGGCCGCCGGTCCCTAAGGATTGCAACTGTAATTTTTATATCTGCCCTGTTGTTGTTTACAACGAAAGGAATTCATTGGGTGCGTCTCTTACCCCGCCGAAAAGGGTGACGCGTTTCCCACGCCTGGAAGAAGGCAATGTACCCATAAATACATCATGGTTTGGGATGTTTTTTGGGAATTTCCCGCGTTTGGGGGAAGTCATTGACCGCGAGAGGATATCCCTCCGCTGACTCTAGACCAATCAGCAAGGCTGATTGAGTTTCGGGAAAGAATCCGCTCCAGAATACACAAGAAAACCGCCGCGAAATATAAGCGCATGCACGACGAATTGAGGCACACTCTGACACAAATTTTATCACCGATTTTGGTCTGACACGACCCTATTTGACGGTGATCGCGGTTGGAATCTCCGGACGCCAACATCATGATTCCTCTCTCTCCGAAACTATTCAGTTAAGTAATGAAGAATGCTTTTAGAATTTTTTAACATAATTTCAATCTTATAACTTTAAATAAACTATTATATGAAGAATGGCCTTATTAATTCAGTGTACTGTTTTATTTGTCATTAAAGATCTAATTGTTTAAACTTAAGCTATAGTGTGACGCCAAATGATAAATTAGAACCGGGTGTTAATAAAAAATGGATCCAACGAAATAACTTAATCACTTTAATTTAAGTTAAACAGGCGTCGCATTACAACTTTCCATTCATGATAGAATAGAGATAGTTAAAAAAACAGCGACTATGCTTTCTGTGTTTAAGAGTAGGTTGTATGGCGTCGAAGTGCAAAGCGAAACCTTGTAAATTATGCGCTAAGAGGCACCATGTCTCGTTACATTTCCCCAAACAAAATACGGATTTTCAAACAAGCCATAGCAAGTCGAATGCTTTCCATCCATCAACCCAGTCAAATTTGATTTGATTTAATATTAACGTCGCACTGTTCAGCTACACGAGGGCTTTTGGCGACGGACCACGTAATTTTGAACCATGGTCAAGTGACGTGGACGACACCTGAGCTGGCACCCCCTCTCCCTAACTACCAAACCACACCAACGGGAGGACGTTTCAGCTCTCGACAGATTTAACGTGCATCGCTGCCCCCACACGGCGGGTCTTTAGTGGTACTGGGCTCGAACTCGTGACCAGGCAAGCCACGATCCGATACCTATACCACTCGGCTAACGCGGCCACATCAACCCAGTCAAGGTTAAATGTTTAAGCGCGAGAATTTAACCCTGCTTTTCCCTCTAGAGAGGTTTCGGAGAAAGATAGTAATGCGGTGTTTGCAATTAATCAAAAAAAGGGAACCACTTGTGTGTTTTTGAGTTCCGTGAAGTGTTTTGTAAAAGATTCATATGACGAGAAATGGGAAAATAAGAGGTCTGCTTGACGTCAGTTCTATGACAAATCTAATTACGAAAAATTCGTAGAAAAATTAGGATTACGAAAAGAAAAAAGTAAATATTTTGGTCACGTGTTTAAATGACTCCTCTGTATGTGTTAAAAATTGCGTAACTACGGAAATCTCGAATTCCGATGGTAGTTATAAAAAGAGAATAAAAATGTTAGTTGTAGATAAAATTACTGATTTAACTCCAGTTAAAAATCTAAATGTGAAAGGATTAATTCCTGAAAATATAAATTTAGCAGATGATTCCTTTTATGTGCCAGGTCCCATTGATTGTTTATTGGGTGCAGAAATTTTTATGAATTATTGCGTAGTGGGCAAATTCGTTCTGAAAATTCTAATCTTATTTTCCAAAATACTGTGTTTGGGTTCGTGGTTTCCGGGAGCAATAGTTTTGCAGATACTGAAGCACGGGTTCATTGTGGATTAATTAAAGGAGATTTAAATCAAACTTTAAAAATGTTTTGGGAATTGGAAAACGTTGAGATAGAGAAAACTAAAAATGAAGAAGCAATTTTTTGTGAGGATCACTTCCTAAAAACGCATTCTAGAGATGAGGAGGGTCGGTATGTGGTTAGAATGCCCCTTAAAAACGAACCGAATTGTTTAGGTGAGTCGAGGGACATCGCTCTAAAACGATTGAATGCGCTGTGGAGTCGATTAATCAGAGATCCTCAATATCTTAAGTTGTATAGAGACTTTATACATGAGTATGACCAACTTGGTCACATGAAAGAGGTTGTCGCAGAGCATGACAACTCTGAAGTTGCCTATTATATGCCACACCATGGCGTCCTTAGACCAGAAAAGAGCACAACGAAGCTGAGGGTAGTTTTTAATGCTACCAATCCTACAAGTAATGGGTTATCGTTGAATTCCATACAATACAATGGAGGACTGGCTCAAAATGACCTGTTTACAATTATGATTAAATTTAGAGAGAGAGCATCCTTATGCCTTTACGGCAGATGTGAAGATGATGTACCGAATGATAATCATCCATGAGAGCCAACAGCCGTTGCTTAGAATTTTGTGGAAAGAAAGTCCAGAGGATCCGGTGAAAACCTTTGAGATGAAAACAGTCACTTATGGCACGGTGAGTGCACCCTTTTTAGCAACGAGAACTTTACTGCAGTTATCGAGAGATGAAGAGAAGAACTTTCCTTTGGCTGCACCTGTTCTTAGAGAAAACTTTTATATGGACGACGTTCTTTGCGGCGCTGCATCTTTAATGAAAGCCAAGGCCTTGAAGAACCAACTTTCCGGCATTTTGAAAAAGGGAGGAATGGAATTGCACAAGTGGGGTAGTAGTCATCCGGAACTGGCTTCAAACATCCTCGGAGACTATGAGTTCGAGAATCCAATTGAAACCAAGACATTAGGAGTGTCCTGGAAATCACAAGAGGATTGTTTTATTTTCAAAATTGCAGTGAAGTTAAAAGACTCCTACACCAAGAGATGTGTCCTTTCGACAATAGCCAGACTGTTTGATCCATTAGACTATTAAGTCCAGTAGTCGCAAGAGCCAAGATCGTCATGCAGTCTTTGGAGTCTTAAAATCGACTGGATGGACGAGTTGCCTTCTGAGAGTGCCAAAGAGTAGCATCGTTTCCTAGAGGACTTCAACAGTGTAAGAAGTATCTGCATTGGTAGAGGTATTGTGCATCCTCAAGCGACAAGGGTAGAACTTCACGTTTTTCCTGATGCTTCAGAGAAATGTTACGGAGCAGTGATATATTGCCGTTCTCAGTCGCCAGATGGTGCAACAACAGTGAAACTTGTAACAAGTAAAAGCAGAGTAGCACCTGTGAAGAGTGTCACAATGCCGCGACTCGAGCTGTGTGTGCCGCCGTTCTTCTTGCAAAGCCGATGAAAAGAGTTGAGACTGCCTTACAAATGAAAACACCCCCGTGTACTTGTGGAGTGACTCGACTATTGTCTTAGCGTGGATCCAGAAGGGGAGCCTAACTTGTTTAAAACATTCGTGGCAAATAGAGTTGCCACAATCCAACACCTGACTAACGCAGAGCAGTGGCATCATGTTTCTTCGGACAGAACCCAGCTGACCTCGTTTCAAGAGGTCTCGACCCGTCCAGTCTTCTCAACAACTCTTTGTGGTGGAATGGACCTAAGTTTTTAACGACGAAAGATTTTCCGGAAAGGAATACCCTTTCATCAGTGACTGATAGTGATGAATTTAACTGTGAATTTAAAAGTAACGCAAAGCACTGTGTGTGTGTTAATTTAAATCTAACAAACTCAACACATTTATGACTGACCTGTTAAATGTAAGTAATAAGTACACTAAAATAATTAGAATGTTAAATTTTTTTTTTAGGTTCATAGCAAATTGCCGAGGAGAAAAAAGGAGAGGACCTTTAGATGTCCAGGAAATCAACCAAGCGGAGGTCACCTTAATCAGGATTGTGCAACTACAGGAGTTCAAAAGAGATATAATGATAATTGTCAAATAGGAAAAAATTCTGCCATCTGCAAAAAAGCCTGTGACAGCACATAACATATCTTTTTTGTGTGAAGCAAAGCCTCCCTTTTGTTTTGTCTACGCCATGTCAAAAGGAATAAATTAGAATTAAATGTAACAGATATTTCAAAAAAAATTAAAATACTTATAACTTATTTTTGATGAAATCAACATCTATTAGATAATGCAGTGAATACATTTTTCTGGTTATTAGGGCAGATATAAATTAAAATTCAATACATGATATTTTTTCATGAAATGTGTATTTTTCTCAAAAAAGGGGGTGAATGGGAAATACAGGAATTACTGTTAATTAATGATCATAAATAAACGGCTACAAAAAAAAGGAAAGAAAAAAATAAAACTACATATTTTTCTTTCCACAAAAGAAAATATTTTCAACATAAATTTTGAAATAAAATAGTGAAATTCAAAAATGTAATGATTATGTAAGGATAAAATATGATCTGAAATTTAGTAAAAATCAATAATAAAGCATTTAAAGTATATTTATATAAATTATTCTTTAATTTAAATTTAGTTCTCTGAAAAATAGCAAAAAAATTAGAACATACAATATATTTGAAAAAAATTATTTAACAAACTGACAAAATAATGAATGCACAAGTTGTGCTGACAGTTTTGAGGGAAAGTTTGTTTCCAATATTGCTCCATAAAAGTGCTTTGTAAACATTTTGCAATGTATATTGAAAGCTTTGAAGAACAGAGACAATTACCTTTAACATTCATGAAAAATATATCTACTATAAAAATGGCTATATTTTCTATTTTTATACAAATAAATGATTCATTTCTTTATGCAATAGGCACTACAAATTGCATTGTTAATTATCTAAGCTTACAATTACAGCTCTTGAACTTATAATGATGAGAGCTTCCCCACATATGCATATATATATATATATATATATATACAAAAAGATACTCTACTAATTTTACAATACACATAGAATGTGCCTTTAAAAAATCAAGTACAGATTTGATGAAATGAGAATTATTAACACAAAAATAGACATCACATGATTCAGTTGAAATCTTCAAAAAAAAAAAAAAAAAAAAAAAAAAAAACAGTGTCTAGGGTTCAAATCTACATTTCAGTTTAAATAAGTTAACACCTCAAGGGTATATATTTGCATAGTTAAAGATGGGCCTGCAAAAACGAACATTCAACAAAGTGAAAAGAAAAGAATGGTAGCAAATAGAGTCAGTGATTTGATACATATTGCACAAATAATTGCAATTTATGTTTACTTCTATAATTTTTATTTTAAAAGCTACTTTTTATCAATAAAATGTATGAAAAATTTGTTGCATTTAAAGGGAAGGATGTTTTTATAACACACCATTAAAAAAAATTACATGAACAAATTAGCATAACACAAAAGTAACTTAAAAATCTTGCTAAGTAATTATATAATAACTAGCTGGTACACCCGTTCTTCGCACGGGTGAACTGAAAAATTAAAGAACACAGATTGAAGGATAAAGAAGTTTGTAATGAGGTAATTTTACGTGAATTGCAAATTAAACAAAAGAAGCGCTTTTTGCATATTTCAGCTACATAAAAAAAGAAAGAAAAAAAACCACCTTTGTTAAATTTTAAGTATGTAGATCTAATAGCTGATAAAAATGATTTTTTTTCTATTTATAACTCCCCGTAACACTCTTGTGGGTCGATTTTTGAAAATACCTGCCTAAGCTGATCTCTGCTCAGCAAAAGTAACACATTGTTAAAAGTTTTGTGTAATGAACGCTTAAAATAGTGTAAATAATTTACATCTGAAAGTGTAATACATTAATATTACTTTCTGTTGTATTTATTTTATGTTAAAATTGTAATATTCGCAAGCA
The DNA here is from genome assembly GCA_019973935.1 of Trichonephila clavipes. NCBI lineage: Eukaryota > Metazoa > Arthropoda > Arachnida > Araneae > Nephilidae > Trichonephila > Trichonephila clavipes. Next base: position 146,165 of record BMAU01000244.1, on the reverse strand, counting down.
ACGCCGTTTCTTAAATTATAATGGCGATTCAATGATAAACATAGCGAAATGTTAACGATAGAGTCAAGTTGGTAAATATCTAGCTACTTTCATAGCTTGAGCTTTGTAAGACCCGCCGCGTAGGGGAGCGATGCACGTTAATACTTTATCCACCGCATTATGATTTACTGCAGTTTTTTTCATACAATATTTTTTTAGATAACTACATTGAAAATTAAGGGATATACATATACAAAATACTCCACTTTGGGAAATTTAATCTGTTAGAGCTAATAAATTAATTAAAGATATTCCACTGTAAAATTAATTATGTACACCGTTCACTTAAAATAAATAGTCAAATCGTTTTGTAAGGTCTTCATTAACATACAAAAACATCAGACACTTAAATTTTGACAAAATATTTTTTTCAGGACAAAAATAACAATCTTTGCAATCCGCTGTCAACTGAAAACCAATATCTGCTACAAAACTATTCGCCTTCTCTGCTAAAATACTAATCATAAAACCCATGCTGCCATATATCTTGGAAGAGTGGATTTCAAAGAATATTCCTGCTAAGTATTGGTAGAATATTCCTTCTAACTTGGTGTGGTGGTTAGGAGAAGGGGTGCAAGCTCAGGTGTCATCCACGTCACTTAACCTTGGTTCAAAATTACGTGGTCCGTTGTGAAAAGCCCTTGTGTAGCTGAACAGTGTGATGTTAATATTCACTCACTCACTCCAAAAAATACAGTATAGTAGTTATAACTATTTTTATATTTAAAAATGCAATTCCTGGCCTATTCAATTAAAATTATAGCGTTATAATTAACTACTAACCACAAACAAACTTTGAAAATTAATCCACATGATGTAGTGTGAAAGAGAAAGTTTATTTACTTCAACTACCAGAACCGATAAAAGCATTTATATTGAAAAAAGATCAATTTCTTATTACCATATATGCATAATAAAATCATAAAAAAACAACATTCAAATAAAGAGAGATTTATAACAACATCTCCCTTCAAAACTTAGTTTTATTATAAAATAAAAAAAAAATTAGGGATTATGCTGATCACAGGAATTAATTAGAAGCGAGCACCTTGCGTAGCCAAAACAAAAAGAGTTTTTCACAAACAAAAGATAGATATATGCTGCTGTGGGTTTTTTTGCAGCACACGCCAGAATTGCTTGCAGATGGCAGAATTTTTTCCTACTTACTTGACAAATATTGTTATATTTTGGACACTTCACACAATATCTTTATAAATTATAGCCTATGCTATAAATTTTAGCCTATGTGTTATTCTGGTATATATCCTATATTCCTGTAACGTTTCATTAAAATCCATTCAGTTGTTTTTATGTGAAAGACGGCCAAACATCCTCACAAACTTTCGCATTTATAATATATATCTAGATTTAGATTAATTTAACATAAGTATAAAAAGCTTTGTTTTCACTTAAATGAGCTCAAAGCAAAAAATGCTTAAATAAATTTAAAAGAGACAAGCTTTAACATGTAAAGAAATTCTTAGAAAGCGTGACAATGGACTTCTTCCTAAAATAATAGGAAAAAACTGTGGGGGACTTTCGGTTTAATCATCAAAATACCTAGAATTTAATTGCAGAAAAATTTATGAAACACAAATGACATGTGTTGGTGAGGGAGGATATCCTACAGCCTTTCATTACTTTTCCTCATTATTAATATTCTGATAAGTAGAGTTTATGAGTGAGAAAATATTTTCTTGATATATATTTATATAAGCTATATATTTATATAAGCTATAACTAACTATAACATTCAAGCTATTTTCAATAATTTTAATACTGAAAATGAATTGGCAGTGATATGCATGTTATTCAGTTAAATGATACATAAATATATGAGTATATGTTTAAGATTGAAAATTACAATAAACAGCTCTGTTCTTCCTCAGGCACTTGAACCACTTTTGCTAAGCAACAATGAAAACCAAAATATATAGCAAGGCCCTAAATGAATTACTGAAATCCATTTATTATAAAAGTGATTACAAATAAAATGGTATGACTAAATATAAGCGAACTCTTACAATATAAAATGAAAAAAAATGTAGCTTTCACGCAAAATATGATATACATTTACAATGACAGATAATTTTAAGTCAATATTACAGAAATAGAAAATAAAACAAATCTTAATAATACTACAAAAATTATTATGATAAATTACATCTCTTCAATTACAGTACAATGAGAAACAAATATGTATATATATAGAAATTACATAATTTTACACTCTATTGTTAGATACTTAACTCACAAAATGTAGCCAAATAATCAACAAAATTTCTCAGAAAGATATTCCTTAGGAATATGGGTAAAAGAGAATATCATTTTCAGAGATATTGAATTATTTAATACAGACTTTGTATCTTTTTAGTTTTTCAATACTTATTTAAGATCATTTCTGAAATATATGAGCAGTAAATTAATCAGTTTGATGTTTTCTTACAACCAAAGGAAGTGTAGAATCAAACCATACAAGAGAGAAAATGAGGAAATTATCCAATAAAAATGGGTTGAGGAATTAAGGTACACCTTCTCTTCAACTAGATTAGCTAATTATATAAATAATGTGAAATAAATTTGGTTAATCTATACGTCAAGAAATTAAAAACAATATTTCTGTACCAAAAATTACTCCTAGAACATATAAATGCAGATGAACCACAGTTTAAACATCATGGAAATTGTACTTAAATGAATTTAAATCCCATTTTTAATACGATTGCTTCTTCACTTCTTTGTATAAAAAATTAACTTAGGTCAATGGCTTTAGATGTTGCAGAACAGAATCTATGAAACGATTGAATAGATAAAAAAAAATATATGCCTAATTCTTTTATGCAAAATCTTGTTTGGGACTTAAAATGACCTATATATTAATTTTTTTTTTGGCAAAGCAAATTAAAAAACTTTAAAAAAGATATATCTTGAACTACATAAAACAAACCTTCAGTCATGAAAGAAACAAGACATTTTATGGGGAGTTTAAACTTTTTCATCTCAATGAACAAAAACTGACACATCAATAAGGAAAAAATATATAATTTTCTCCCTATTTCTAAAAATCAAACTGCATCTTATTATACACAGTACATTTTTTTACGCCCTCAATGGTATTTTTAAAAATATTTATAAATGAAAATTATAAAAACTTGTTTCAAATAGTAGCATTTTTCTTTTTGAAATATTTTTCATAATTTTTAAATTGAAGTAGACAATATTAACAGTACTTCATTCTCCACAAATTAAAATAATTATGTTTGATAAATTTTTAAGTTTATATTTCAACTAAAAAAAGATGTACCTGATTGGGTGTATCCTGTAATAAATTAGTATTTTGTGCTCTACTAAGCATTTAGTAATTCAGAATTATTTTGAAGTTTAGTAAAGGAGAACATAGATTTTGAAGTAAATATAAATTTTATGGTTTTCATATTGAATATATATAGGTTATTCTTTAAAAAAACTTATTTTTCCAATGTACCTTTGGATGTACAAATACTATTATTTAATAGAATGTAATCTACAGATGAGTCAAAAGATAAAAGAAATTGAAACATTGTCCACGATAACATAAATTGACAATGCTTGCATTGCCAAAGTTAGATAAAAGTAAATGACATAAATAAAATTAGCTATTGAGCTGCAAGGGGAAAAAACAGACTATTTATAGGATTAACACAGATTAATAATAGGTACCAAGGATAATGCAAGATATATATAGAATGACAAAACAAAATTCAAAATGCAGTATGGTTATACTTGAAAATATACACAATTTACAAATAATAATACTAGATTAATTACAAAAGCCATACTGGAAATAGTTTGTAATCAAGTTCTATATTTTGAAATCATGTTATTTAATGTTTAAAAAGATACAATTGTTAACAACAATTTTATCTTGGTTCGCTTTAAAAAGACCAAGAATTCAATTTATATTTCATTTTTCTCCAAGCAATATATAATTTTGAACATTTTTTATAAAAAAAAGAATTCAATTATAAAAGTGGTGTGTGTAATATATTAATAAATCGATTTTTAGTTATTTTGTCGATTCAATCCAATTTCCTCACTGCCAAGTATTGAATGCTACACAAATAATCGTTTAAAGAAATAAATAACATAACTTTTAACTTAACATGGTAAAAAAAAATAAATTAAAAATTTCATAGTAAAAAATTTTAAAATACAAATAATTAGCCTACCTATATAGAAGTCCCTAAAAATAAACTAGCATATTAAATAACCATGATAAACAAAAAACATAACATCGGATATTTCCAATTCATATTGTTAAACATATAATTTCAGAAAATATCAAAAATAACTTTTTATAAGATATGAATAAAAAAATTAAATTTGTTCATACATATTTTAACAGGCAACACACTGGTATATTAGAAAAGGAACAAATTAGGGCATTTTTGTTTGAAAATCTACTATAATATACTATACAAGGAAAACTATTTGAAATAAAAATATAATTATGTTTATTAAAAGATATATAAATAAAAGAAACAAATGTGTGTAACTATATATACATTACTTTTAAGCCTATGATATATTAAAAGGTATGGTGTCAAGACACTACACCTTAAATTTTATCCATAAAGAAAAAAAAAGATATTTAAGTGGTGTGAATGTTTTCAACCAATAAATAGTTAACTGTCAATTTTTACAGTGTATTAATATGATTGCAGACGCAGTAAAAGAAAAGAGACCAAATATTAATCATGATTCAAGATACAGGAAAAATTTATCTAAGAAATCTTGAATAAAAATAATAACATAATAACAGGCAACATCTTTCTGGAATTAAAAATTATAGGCTCACAGAAAAAAAAAGCAAAGGAAATAATTGTTAAGAATAAGCTATAAAAATAAAGTATTTTGAGGGGAAAAAATGCAATAATACAAGTTATTTTTTTATACTGATGCATTTTTCTTAAGTATGATTGTTAAAATTTAGATCTCTACCAAAAAAAATCTAGTAAAAATTTTATAAAGATTTTTCTGAATTCATTAATATTTTGTAATCAAAAGAAATTTTACATCATAAGAAGTTATTGAGAATATTTTTCATCTAATTTTTAAAATTATACACAGATTAAAAAAAAAGAATTAAAAAATAGGGAGGGGGAACATTTTTTTAAAAAAAATTTCACTTGAAACAGAAAGTATACTGTCCAGACACACAATTATTAACAGAAATTATACTTCAAATACAGTATTTTCATATAGATGTTAGAATTAATTTCTAATATTAGTAGAGATATTAAAACACATTATTTATAAACACATTCATATGTATAAACAGATATAAAAAAACATCAGTATAATAAAAGAAAAGGCTTATTTGTGAAATTGGAATTAAACTTAGACTCAAAACAAACAAGACAAAGGAAACAATGGGAAAACCAACAATATAAAAATAAATATAACCACACCATTGTTGTTCCTTTACTTCAAATAATTATTTTCAAATAAAATTTTTGACAGCCAAAATTCTTTAAAATAAATGTTTTCCAATACATTTTTTTAATCCCAGTATTTGTATCAAGATTCAATCGAATGCTTATGTTTAAAAATTTTTTATTATGTATTATTATAAACATATAGAAGAAATTGATTTTATCACATATTGCTTTCTTGGCTTGACACAGATGTATTTTCCTTCTTAATGAGTTCAGATACACAAGTAAGTCTAGCAATACCTGAATTGCCAGCAGTAAATAACCATAAATGGCAACCATGATTTGGGTTCCAAGAAATCTAAAATAACAAAATTGAATCACAGATTTAATCATTTAAATGATTAAATATATTATACATATAAAAAACACTAAAATGATTAATGTGACAGTTTCAAAATTCCATTCTAATTAAACTGAGAATTTAAAAACAAATTAGGACGAAGTGTGAAACATAACTACATTGTTTTAAACTTTCTGTATGTATATTCACAGTTGAATTTCAAAAACAAAATGCCCATGAGTTCTCTCCAAGATTTAATATATATTACAACATTTAAAAACCAAGAATAAAAAGGCTTTAAAACTTATAAAATGTGTAACAACTGTTACAATACTTTAAAAATGAGGAATTTCACAAAACAAATTGTTATTGTTATGTTTCATTTTCATCAAACAGTTTTTAAAGAAAATTAGCAGAGTGTTATATATCCTGAAGGGATATTAATATAAATGGATGGAAAGCAACATTCTGCACATTTTTTTATTTTGTACTTCACTACATAAAATTTGAAACCTCAAATCATGTAACTAAAGTATAACTAAAATCTTATTGCAATATTATTTATTAAGTTTTTTTTTCAGTTTCATGTGACATTGCACATTATTTTTCCAAAAAACACATAATTGTTTTTCAATATGTACAAACAGTTCAGATTTTTCTTTAGAAATCCATGACTTTTTATGGACATATTAGACAAGAGAAATGCAAACATTTGATGTTTAACAAGACAGTAAATACAATTAACCAATGGGTAATAATGGAGTATAATGGACTATCACCAATAGTCCATTATACTTCACCAAAGTGGCTTTCTTCAAAACCATATATCTCTGATCATTAGCGATTGTATTATCTTATTTTAGATTGTTTTGGAAAGAGCTTTTACTGATGCATTAGCGCAAAAATAGGTTTTAGGTATTGATTAAAATAAAAAAAAAAACATCACAGAATTGATTATTCTTAGGGAGAAGAAATCTTTATGTGAATATTATTTAACTAATTTGAGATATCTAGTTTTAAATGTATGATGAATTATTGCAAAAGTGTTTTCTTAAGTAACATATCTGTAGTAATAGATATTTGAATGATAAAAAAAAAATTGTAAAATTAAAATATAAATGTCAGAATGTTCTGATTGATTAAAAAATTATGTACAAATAAGGAATGTAGTACCTTCATTTATATCTCAAAGAACTAGATATCTCAAATTCGTTAAATAATATTCACATAAAGATTTCTTCTCCCTAAGAATAATCAATTCTGTGATGTTTACTTTTATTTTAATCAATACCTAAAACTTAAAAACAATCTATTTCTATGCTAATGCATCAGTAAAAGCCCTTTCCATATCAATCTAAAATAAGATAATAATACAATCGCTAATGATCAGAAATATATGGTTTTAAATAAAGATACTTTGGTGGAGTATAATGGACTATTGCTGAAGGATCTTCTACAACCGATTCACAATAAAGTGACGAAAATAACATCCAAACTGGTCCAACATTATTTTCCATGTCTTTCTTTAAAAGGTTTTTGAAAGGACAGATGAAACATTTGTCCTCTTAATATAATCTTGTGTGGAAGCAAATTTCAGACTGATGATTCACTAACAGCAAATCTATCACTCTCTACCATCTTTAATTATCCTAAGCCCTACTAATGATCAAAATGAAGGAAATAGAAAATAGAATGTGCCACAGAAAAAATTGAAAAGAGTTAATATTTGCCATAACTCAGTACCAAGTGATGTCAACTCTTGACTAAGCTTTAAATATACATATGATTAAAAACTTAAGCATATACCACTAAATCTTTTCAAATGAATAAAATTTATATGAATTAGTTTAAAGAAAATTACAGTTCCTGAACAATTTATTCATTCCATTAAATATCATTTCTAATTTTTAGACAGAATATGTGAATCAATCTATATATATATATGAAAATTTAAATACCTTATATTAAGTACAGCAATAAAAAAAAAAACTCAGATAATTTAGCCTTTTTAAACAATATATTCGAAAATCTTTTAAAATATTAGGTATCCATAACCCTTATCTTCATTAGCATAAATGTCATTTCCTGATGACTTGAGAAGCCATTCTTTTCGAACTTCTTATTACTTTACTTTTCTTCCACCACAACTACCTATCATTAAGACATCTTAATCTTTTCAGCTTTTTTAGTGTTGTTTCAAAATTTGTATTACAAATTTATCAGATTATTCTTAAACATTATAACTTCTAACATATTTCCTTTAATTTTTGATTACCTGACTTATTATGTGCACATGCCTAAGATTGATAATATAAAGATAAAATAATAAATATAAACTACTTTACGATTGCATTTATACAAATATTATTAATTGATGAATCTAAATACTACATAACTTACTGTATTAACAGCTGACAAAATATTACTTTCATTCTCAAAAGGAAGATAATCTTTCTTTTCACCATGGCTAAGATCTTGTTCACTTTCCTAAAATATAAAGAATTTTAAAGAAAAAAATACCTTCAAAACGTCATAGGCTGTTACCATTTTTATTGTTTCATTTTACATTTTTATACCATATGCAGTGTTCTTAAATGTTTTCCTTAGCAATTACAAAGTTATGTAGCATTCTTCAGAAATTTATGATTGTAACATGTAAAGATAACTTTGGACATTTAAGTGTATTTTAAAAGGACTGCCTGCTTATGTGTAATATGTTCAATCACAACATACACAAACTACAAAACTGATTGATATTTTTGCAATCTAAAATTGATTGGAAATAAAGAATTTTGTAATAAACAACTTCCTATTTAAGAAATATATTGCACATGTTTAAAAGCTTCTATTAATGCTTCAGTAAAACAAATTTGACTAAAGAAAAATTAACATATATCCATACTATACTATACTAAACTCCCAGTTTGAAAAGGTTTGTTCATAATTTGCCTAATATTAAGAGTTAGCCAAAAATTTAAAAAGCCAGAATATCAAAAAATGGTTACATGTAAAGATTAAGAGATGAAAAATTCAATTTAGAAAAATTGGTGCATAAAAAAGTAGAAACATAGATATTTAAGGAAACAATATGACTCACACACTTCACTGATAATAAGTGCTGAAACGTATAAGAATAGCAGCATTATGAATCAATTTTACAAAGTTTCAAACAAAATAAAAACATCTTATTCAAAATCACAATTAAGAAGACAATGTAGAGACTTAAGACTTTAGATCAAGACTATTATTAAGGTAAGATTTTAAATTGCCATTCCATATAGCAACTTTTTGTTACAAAGGACGCAAATAAAACTACTGCTGCTACCAAAAAAAATTTGTAAAAAAGAAACGATAAGATGTGTAAATTGTAGCCCAATCGATAGCACAATTAGTGAAAAGAAGCTCAATTGTGTACAAGAAAAATATGTTTAACACCTGAAACACACATTTTTAAAATTATTCCAATTATGTATTTATTTCAGATTTTGTAGGAAGGTAAATCCTATGAGAGTTATGTTTTTCTTACACGGATAAATAAAAAGAAATTATGAAACATGGTTTTTTTGGTGAAAGTTCTATGTATTTTTAACTAATTCTAAGCCATTTGTTCATGCTATCACAATATCTTTTCAAAACAGTTTTCCATCTTTATGCTGCATATATACAAAAAGGATACAGTAAAAATACATTTAAACACATTCTTGGTTTTATAGATACGTTTTCCTTCTAATAATGGTCCCCTATGCAGCACCCCAATATCTTATAATAATTTTTATAACAACCTCAGGCAACCTTATTCCCATAATCTTCAGTAATCACATACATAACACTTTTCATTTGATTCAGCCATATTATGAAAGGACAAGATTATTGAGTTTGCTAATCATAAGCACATTAAAATGCTCCCCCTAAATGAGTAAAAAGCAATAGAAAGTATAAAATGTTGTTAAAATCAAGAGATAGAATGAGCAGAAATTTTCATAATACTTACAGCTGAGAGAGCATCCTTAAAAAACCAAACCGTACTTTGATGTAAGAGTTGCATAGGAGGGACTTTTATGAAACAATTTTTCAACTGTGTTTTCATCAATTTCATCAGAAATTTCTATTGGATTGCACAATTTTCCAGAATTTGACGTTACTTTTGTAGTTTTAGAAGGTTTGGGGTTGAGCAACTCATGAAGTAAATTTGAGCTTTTGGGTTCTTTTGAATTATCAGATTCCAAAACATGAATGTCGTCTTGAGTACTAACAGATGAATCATTTGATGAAGCAGTCGACTCATTAATAGTTTGCAGAGGAGTTGATGCACATGGTAATAAGTTAGGCACATGGTTATGTTCTTCCTCAAAGTAATCACACTGAACATCATCTTTTGAAGTTTGTGGTATACTTAAAGAATGTGACTGATTCAAATTCATATCTTCACCGTTTATTATATCACTTTCAGCAAACGACTTATCTTGAATGTCAGGTATAGGATCAAGTGCTTCACTGCATTCAAGCTCTTCTGCAATAACTGAATTCCCATCAATTTTGCTAATAAACCCTTCAAAAGATGATTGGTTTGAGCGCGTTTCTGGCACACACAATGTAGTATTGACATTTAGCTCAGAAAAGCTTTTGGGTGGAGAGGATGAAGAGGGATGTGTGCATTCTGAATCCTTTTGAAGGGCAGTCTGACTTTCAGATGGTACATCAAGCCCTAAAGACTCAGTTGAATAACAAAGAGAATGTGAACTTTGACAAGAATCACACTCATATGAACATTCAGATAACATTGAATCTTCAGAAAAGTTGGTAACTTCATTTTGTGGAGTATCTGAAAAATCACTGTCAGAGTCACAATGAAGCAAGCAGGATTGTATCCCTAACTGTTTGTGATTATTAAAGGAATTTTCTTCCAGAATATTATTTACAGCAGTATCTTCGATATGTATGTGCAAATTTTCAGAATCTAAATTTGCTTCAGTGCATACAGTTTCTTTTTAAATTTTCCTTGTCATCACCAAGATTAGCCAAAATACTTGATTCTACCTATTTATTAAAAAGATTAAAATTAATGTATATATAAGTTTACTCCCCAACAACTAGAACAGACTCAATTTATATACACATTAAGCAGGGAGTAAAAAAGCAGAACTGAAAAAAATTTCATCGAAAGAGCTAATCAATGAGTTAACAATTTTATAAATTTTTAAACGAATTATAAAAAAAATTAAGCTGAATACAAGCCCACAGATAGTTGAATACCTAATGAAAATAATACATACATAAAAACTAATTTATTCCTCATATGCAGCACCTAATTAAAAACGTAACACATAATTTCTTCAACTAAGAAGGTAGATCAAGCATGAACCTGCATTAATTGCAAAATCTATTAAAGACAAAGGAAAAATTTACATATTATTTGTCAGTACAATCTCTCAATTTACCATAGAATTTTCTCAACATTTACAGTTTTTTTATACACTGTTATGAAAAAAATGATGGCTGATCTTGAAGCCATTGGAGCACTAATGCCTCTACTTGTCATCCTCATCAAATTGTTATCCCACTAAGGTCACTTTCGAAGACACAAAAATCACATGAAGATAAATCAGGACGACTGCAAGGAAGATGTTTTAACTGTTCTCAGCGTATTTTCTCAAGTTTTTTTGATTAAAGCAGACCTACCTTATAGACACTTTGCAAAAACCAAGGTTTACCCTAATAATTTCTTAGGCACACTTCCATGTAACAACCTAACTGCAAATGCAATTTGAGCTATCATCAAGCATAAGTCTTTTTTTAAAAAAGATTTCGAGCAGGAGCAATTTTGTACGTGATACTGATTGTTTTTCTCCTGCGAACGACTGGGTCTTTGATAATGTTTTACCTCTTAACTTTTTCGAAAATCAAACGAAAATTCATTATATTTAAACACTTAATGGGTCAAACAGTTTACAATTACGAGTTGCATCATTGCGGGATGCAAATCCTTTGAAGTAATTTTGTAGCGAACTCAAAAAAAAAAAAAGTTTACGAGAGAAAATAGTGTGATTTGTGGCCCTCCTAACATCCCATTTCAACACATACTAGAAAGCCATCTCCTTGGCATCTTGCCAGCATGACGTTTAAAAATTCGAGTTCATTTTTAATAATCCCTGGTACAGAAAAAACAATCTTTAGTAATTCATGGAATAAAAATGACAAAGTTCCTTCTAAACACTGACAGCAGAAAACCAGATATTTTATTTTAAACCCCTTAAATAGAAATAAACACATCAAAAGTAATTCATGAAAAGCCATACCTTATCTTTTTTCTTTGATTTCTCTTTTGAATTCATTACATTGACAGACTCAACATTTAATAATTCTCCATTGGTCTTTTGCAAAGGATTTTCTTTAGAATCCATTAAATGAACTTCATTATGGTTCTTAAAAAATTCTTTATTAGTCTCTTGCAAAGATATTTTTTCAGATTCTCTAATGACAACCGATTCAATAAGATTGTTCAGTAGCTTTTTATTTATCTCTAGTAAAGATTTTTCGGTGACAACTAATTCAATAAGATTGTCGAGTAACTCTTGAACAGAGACTTTTTCAGACTCCTCGACAACAATAGACCCTATAAGATCATTCAGTAATTTTTTATTTGTCTCTTGTATTGACTTATCTTCTAACTCTAGTTCAACAACAGTTTCTAAAGTTGTTGCATCAAATTTACAATGATGATTTTCTTTTAATGATTCTGCTACATTCTTAGTAGCTGGCATTTTTGTTATAGATGAAGTAGAATCAGAATGAACTGATGCATATGCTGTCTGTGTTTCACAATTACTGACAAGACTGTCAATTACGTCTACAATATTTTCCATTTCATTAATGACAGATACAACTTCATGTGTATTTGCTTCTGTATAGTTTTCTTTTAAATCAAGAGCCCCAACTTTAGTTTGGAAAATCACCTAGAATAAAAATAAATATGCATTATAATCTATTTTTAAATAATAAGAATAAACAATGAGAAAAACATAATTGCCACAAAAGGAATCTTGCAATATCATGAGTCCCCCTACTGAGCTAATTTTAAAAATTTGTTACACCAGAAGCACATATTAATTATTTAAACGCTTAATTGGACAAACATTTTACAATTATGTGTTGCATCATTGCGGGATGCAATTCCTTTGAACTAATTTTGTAGCTAACTCAAAAAAAAAAAAAAAATAGTTTGCGAGAGAAAATAGTGATTTGTGGTCCTCCTAATATCCTATTTCAACACATACTAGAAAGCCATCTCCTTGGCATCTTGCAAGCATGACGTTTAAAAATTCGAGTTCCTTTTTGGTAATCCATGGTACAGAAAAAACAACCTTTAGTAATTCATGGAATAAAAATGACAAAGCTCATTCGAAACATTGACAGCAGAAAACCAGATATTCTATTTTAAACTCCTTAAATATAAATAAACACATCAAAAGTAATTCATGAAAAGCCATACCTTATCTTTTTTCTTTGATTTCTCTTTTGAATTCATTACATTGACAGACTCAACATTTAATAATTCTCCATTGGTCTTTTGCAAAGGATTTTCTTTAGAATCCATTAAATGAACTTCATTATGGTTCTTAAAAAATTCTTTATTAGTCTCTTGCAAAGATATTTTTTCAGATTCTCTAATGACAACCGATTCAATAAGATTGTTCAGTAGCTTTTTATTTATCTCTAGTAAAGATTTTTCGGTGACAACTAATTCAATAAGATTGTCGAGTAACTCTTGAACAGAGACTTTTTCAGACTCCTCGACAACAATAGACCCTATAAGATCATTCAGTAATTTTTTATTTGTCTCTTGTATTGACTTATCTTCTAACTCTAGTTCAACAACAGTTTCTAAAGTTGTTGCATCAAATTTACAATGATGATTTTCTTTTAATGATTCTGCTACATTCTTAGTAGCTGGCATTTTTGTTATAGATGAAGTAGAATCAGAATGAACTGATGCATATGCTGTCTGTGTTTCACAATTACTGACAAGACTGTCAATTACGTCTACAATATTTTCCATTTCATTAATGACAGATACAACTTCATGTGTATTTGTTTCTGTACAGTTTTCTTTTAAATCAAGAGCCACAACTTGAGTTTGGAAAACCACCTAGAATAAAAATAAATACACATTTTAATCTATTTTTTAAATAATAAGAACAAACAATGAGAAAAACATAATAGCCACAAAAGGAATCTTGCAATATCATCAGTCCCCCTACTGAACTAATTTTAAAAATTCATTACATCAAAAGCCCATATTTAATTATTGAATTACAAAGAAAATCTGACTTTAAATGAGAGTATATATAAGATTCCTGTTTTTTAATAAATTCTAAAGTTTGACACTTATTTTGTGCACCACATATTCCTAAGTGAAACAAACCTTAAAAAATGATACATTAGCGTTAAATATTTTATTAACACAACACAGAAAAAAATGACTACATTTTGGATTTAATAAGAAGCACATGAAAAAAAAAATAATATATATATATATATATAATACACACTTTTAAATTTACAAAGAACTAAAAGTGTACCTTTGTTGTGTTATATATAGATATTTCACAAGATGTGTGGCCAAGGAAAATATCAGACAGTTGGTCATAAACTGGCCTTACCCTCTGAGAAATTCAGACTTTCTTCCAGAGAGGGGAAAACAATGGTCTCAGTATGAACAAACACCTATGCTGGCTGATTATCACTCACAGTAATTTTACATAACATATATATATGACATAAAAATGTGACAATAAATATTCAAAGACCATACTTGCAAAGAACTTGGCTCATCCTCTATGATCACAGATGTACTTTTTGCTTTCGGTTTGCACTTTCTTAGTACAGCATAATCAGTTCTCGAAAATGCATGATTAATTATTCTGAAGAAACTATTTCTATTCAACTATTCAATTTAAGATCTTATCAATGTTTTCAATTATTATTATTAAAATAAAATACCTAAAAAGGACAACCAAGTTCCAGAAATAAATTTTTTGTACATAATAACACCCAATTTAATTCAATAATAACAACATTTGTGATTATTATACTCTGCTTCAACCTAACTCGGCAGTAAAGAAAATGCTACAATGGTATCACAACTGTTATCATAGCCGACGCTGAGAAAAGTGGAAAAAAAGACTTTAAACAATGAAATTTGCCAAATTTGGCAAGGAGAGAAAAAAGTATGCAAAAAACATATGTGCATGTCTTTTCGTTAGAAAACTTCATACTAAGAGAGAAACAGAGAAAACTAGGGAATTTCTGAAAAATAATTCATAATAATACAAAATAAATTGCTACCAACAAGGTGAAATCTTTTTGGAAAACAGTCCCAGATTTTTTAGGACAATAATGCTTCCTATTGCCCTGCAAACGCAGCCCAGAAAAAGTTTGAAGACAATACAGTGAATAATATGAACTGACCCAGATAATCTGCAGATCTTAATCTGATGGACAACCTATGGCATAACATAGGTTATCATATTTGGAAGAAAAAATCTTTAGACAAAAGGCAAGTTAATTGCAGTTTTTAATATTTCTTACAACCATTATGACAAAAAAAGAACTTCTTGTGAAATTAGTGTACTCCACACCCAAAAGATGAAGAGCCATAATTAAAACAAACAGATGTCGCATTAAATACTGATGTTAAAACATATAAATCATGTAAGTTTCAAAGGCCATGTTAAAAGTACTGTTTATTTTGTGTCACACCTTGTATATACACTAAAAAAGCCAAGATTTTGCAAGCAATTATCAAAATTGCCTAAAGTAAACGATTCTTTAATTAACATTTGTTATTTGTGGACATCGAATTGAAATCCCACTGGCGTATTATAACAATAAACAAAAATACACATACATTTTCTATATTTTTAATTTTTTTATAACACAAGAGTAACAAAAGTTTCAATAGAAATACAAAATCGCAATGATATTAAGAGTTTCAAGCAGACCTAGTGTTAAATCATCACACTTCATCAGCCTTCTGCACTTACCTAGGCACCAGGTCATTTTTTTCCTTCAGAACTTAAGACTTAATGCTTTCTTTCCTCTCTTTTCAAATGAAAAAAAATCTCTAAGAAATACCACTTAGTTGAGTGAGTGAATATTTACATTGCACTATTCAGCTACATGAGGGCTTTGGGCAACGGACTTCATAATTTTGAACCATGGTTAAGTGACAAGGATGACACTTGAGCTGGCACCCCCTCCTAACTTCCACACCACACCAACAAGAGGACGTTTGAGCATCAGCAGATTTAATAAGAATCGCCCCCTAAACGGGGGATATTAAGCAGTACTAGGCTTGAGCTCATGACACTCCAACCAGTGGCGGCGTTAGGCGTCGGCGACCGCCAACGGCCTCGCGCTTGAGGGGGCCTCGCAAAGCTATTAATTATTTAAAATATTCATTTTTATTTATTTTCATACAGTTGCGCGAGTAAAGGGAGTGATTAGTACTTTACGGGCATTATCCAGAATCGTCTGGCAACACTATGGAAACTAAACAACTTAGCAACATCGCAGATGGTTAGTTTACACCATGTTTGCGCAAGCGCAGCCTGGACTGCGCATGCCCAGTAATTCTGGTGTAACTGTAAAAAGAGTTGTGAGTAAAAAATAAATACCAGTCCACTAGAAACTGGCTCTGTTCCGCTCGATCATGAGCTGTCGGATTTCATCCGAACCTGGCAGTTCACGCGAGATCCGAGCGACAAGAGAGTGTTGAACAACATTCAGAACAGAATACACAGGAAGGTCAAAGCCTTTCAAAACAAGATCTGGGAGGACGAACTTCGAGCTCTCGACCCCGACGACGGATCCCTTTGGGAAATGTCGAAGGAATTGAGAAAGAAGAAGTCCTCAGTTTACGCCCTTAATGGCCAGGGCGGGATCGCACACACGGACTCTGACAAAGCCGAGGTGATTGCATGCTCCTTGGAAAAACAATTCCAAGAAAATAATATTACTCATACCTCTGATTACTTTATTAACAGGGTCGTCGAAAATTATTTCTTGAACGAGAATAATTTCGATGCCCCCCTCCCCCCCTCCCATGCCCTCGGAGGTTCTTAATTATATTAAGAAAGCGCAAATTAAGCGCGCCCCAGGCAGGGAAGGGATAACTAACAAGATTCTCCGAAATCTCACCCTTCCGGTGATTTTTCAAATTACTAATATTATCTCTAATATTTTCATCACCGGACATTTTCCAGAATCCTGGAAACATGCTTCGGTGATTCCCATACTAAAACCTGGAAAGCCCCGTGGCGCTGCTGACAGCTATAGGCCGATCAGTTTGCTACCTGTGCTTTCCAAGCTAGCAGAGAGACTAATTCTCTCTAGACTAAATGATTACCTCACAACTAACAAAATACTAATCTCTCAACAGCACGGATTCAGGCCTCAACTATCCACATCGCACCAGTTGCTCCGGGTAGTTGAATATGCCAAGTCTGGATTCAAAGAGAAAAAATGCACCGGGGCCGTTTTTCTGGACATCCAGAAGGCCGATCGTGTATGGCATACGGGCTTACTCTATAAGCTCATTAAAATTAACGCTCCTCCCCAACTAATACTGATTATAAAATCTTTTCTGAATAACAGATCCTTCGCCGTCAGAGTCAACGACACTCACTCCTCGACAAAACAAATAAGGGCGGGGGCGCCGCAGGGCGCACTCCTTTCTCCCACTTTATTCAACATCTACATCAACGACATTCCAAAAACACGACAAACGACAGTCTGCCTTTACGCGGACGATACTGCAATCCTCACACAGAGCACAAACAAGAATTGCATCACCCATTTCCTCCACAGACACCTGGCAGAGTTAGAGGACTGGTACAACAAATGGAAAATTTCCATTAATCCTGAAAAAACTGTGTGAAGCAGTCTTCTTCTCTCTCGGGCGCAGCACTCGTAAACCACCGCCCATACACGTCCAGAGAACCACCCGGTTCCATGGTCAAGATCAGTTAATTATCTAGGTGTCACGTTGGACGAGCACCTCTCATTTAAAGGTCATATAATTAAAATTAATAATAAATTCCGAGCTTTAGCCTGTCTTTATTACCCCTACTTCACTCGGAATTCTCCGTTGTCAATTAAAAATAGGTTGCTTATCTATACTTCCATACTCAGACCAGTACTCCTTTACGCTTCTCCCGTCTGGGGGCATGCTACCAAATCTAATATAGACCGACTAGAATTTTCTCAAAACATCATGATTAGAAAACTAACAAACTCCCCATGGTTCGTGAGAAACGAGGATCTTAGATTCGCGTTAAATCTCACAACCGTGCGGGAAACCATTAAGAAAATTGCAACTAAATTCTTTACTAACCTAGAATTAATTGATAATAGAACTTTAAGAAAAATAGAAATATATACTCCTGACCCAAATTTTACTATAACATTAATTCTAACAGGGAGACTTGTCTCCCACCCTGATCACAAACTAACTTTTTTCAACCGACTCCACCCCCTTCTCAGTAGCTGCCTCCCCATTGGTCGAGCGTAAAGTTACACAAAGATCTTAAATCCGACCGCTCTTACGGCCATCTCACCGAAGCGGACGGCAAAAAGAAGGAAAGAACCGGTTCGCCGGTCTCTCCCTTCCCTAGCCGCCCAGCGCATCTGATTTATTGCCGCCGGCCCCCTCTTCGGAGGGCGATTCGACAGGCGCACCTATGATATCTTTCTCACACACACGACAGCCAAACGCAAACACCTGCTTCCAGTCCCCTTACACACCTTTGCATTATTTTTTAATTAAATTTATGGCAATCACTTTAAAATTATATTTGTATACTTTAAATTTAAAAAAGGGCAATTTACCATTTGAAAGTAACAACCATATTGAATGATAGGAGATAAAGATCTCGAAATGAGATCAGGCGCTCCAGCCCCATCGATTCAACACCTCCACTAGAAACTATTCGAATTGAGTGCTGAGTATTCGACGGAGTGAGTCATAACATTGGTCCGTCGAGCCGGAGAAAAACCGCGTGTAGTGATGAGTTAAAATTGTGCCGGAAATTGTGTCTGAATACTGAGGGAAGAAACTGAGTTTCCGAAGTATTTTCTGTGTCTTGAGAGTCCAGCGCAATTCATCAGTCGAAGTAAGAGCGATTTCCTTTCTTCTTATTTGATATCAAATTAATGTTATGTGTTAAAATGTCGACAATTAAAAGTCTTAAAAAGGACGAGCTTTTGCTGGTCGCCGAGGAGCTGGGATTAGACATACCCCAGAATCCAAAAAATATAGTATTAAAAAATTTAATTGAGAGTAGTGAAATCTTTGAAACTGATAAGGAGTTTCTGCAAAGTGTAATTGATGGCGTTTTGGTGGAAAAGGCCGCTAAAATTGAACAAGAAAAATTTAAATTAGAGTCTGAAAAGGCCAAGATTGAATTTGAAAAATTAAATTAGAACAGTTAAAGAAAGAGCTTGAGTTAACTAATGCTAAATGTAAATTGTCCCCTGCGCAAGAGAAAAGTGAACATTTCGAATCTGTCCCATCTGATATTGAAAACTTAATTAAAAGTATCAAAACTCTAACAATACCTGTCCCTTCTAATACAGAAGCCTATAATTTATTTTTCAATCGCTAGAAAAAGCTTTTAAAACAAAAATGTGGAGGATAAATTTAAAGCAGAGATTTTATTGAATATGTTGGGAGAAAAGGTGAGAAATTTAATGATTTATGTTAAACAAGAGGAACTGGGTGATTATGAAAAAATCAAGCAGTTAGTGCTAAAACAATTTCAACCAACACCTCGAGTATTGCTGAACCAGTTTCGAAGGTCCCAAAAACTACCAAATGAGAACTATGTTCAGTTTGTTTCTAGAATTGAAGCAATGTTTGATTATTATTGTAAATTAAGAAACGTTAATGAGTTTAATGAATTATGCCAGTTAATTGTTGCCGATCAGATAATTAATTCTCTTGATCAAGAACTGACTAGTTATATTAATTTAAAAATGTGCGAAAATTGGTACACACCAGATAAGCTGGGTCGTGAATTAGATTTGTTTATGTCATCTAAAGTTTCAAGTAGAAATGAAATAAATACGGGTTTCCGACAAAATAAATTCTTTAAGAGTGGCGTCGACAGAAAGGGGTTAAAAGGTGTAACTAGTGTTTTTTTGTCCGATGTCAATGAAACAAAGTGTTCATATTGCTGTGAAAATCATGCTATTCCTTTTTGTACAAAATTTAAACAACTTTCCATTCATGATAGAATAGAGATAGTTAAAAAACAGCGACTATGCTTTCTGTGTTTAAGAGTAGGTTGTATGGCGTCGAGTGAGTGAAGATTAACGTCGCACTGTTCAGCTACACGAGGGCTTTTGGCGACGGACCACGTAATTTTGAACCATGGTCAAGTGACGTGGACGACACCTGAGCTGGCACCCCCCTCTCCTAACTACCACACCACACCAACGGGAGGACGTTTCAGCTCTCGACAGATTTAACGTGCATCGCTGCCCTACACGGCGGGTCTTTAGTGGTACTGGGCTCGAACTCGTGACAAAGCCAGCCACGATCCGATGCCTATACCACTCGGCTACCGCGGCCACTGTATGGCGTCGAAGTGCAAAGCGAAACCTTGTAAATTATGCGCTAAGAGGCACCATGTCTCGTTACATTTCCCCAAACAAAATACGGATTTTCAAACAAGCCATAGCAAGTCGAATGCTTTCCATCCATCAACCCAGTCAAGGTTAAATGTTTAAGCGCGAGAATTTAACCCTGCTTTTCCCTCTAGAGAGGTTTCGGAGAAAGATAGTAATGCGGTGTTTGCAATTAATCAAAAAAAGGGAACCACTTGTGTGTTTTTGAGTTCCGTGAAGTGTTTTGTAAAAGATTCATATGACGAGAAATGGGAAAATAAGAGGTCTGCTTGACGTCAGTTCTATGACAAATCTAATTACGAAAAAATTCGTAGAAAAATTAGGATTACGAAAAGAAAAAGTAAATATTTTGGTCACGTGTTTAAATAACTCTCTGTATGTGTTAAAAATTGCGTAACTACGGAAATCTCGAATTCCGATGGTAGTTATAAAAAGAGAATAAAAATGTTAGTTGTAGATAAAATTACTGATTTAACTCCAGTTAAAAATCTAAATGTGAAAGGATTAATTCCTGAAAATATAAATTTAGCAGATGATTCCTTTTATGTGCCAGGTCCCATTGATTGTTTATTGGGTGCAGAAATTTTTTATGAATTATTGCGTAGTGGGCAAATTCGTTCTGAAAATTCTAATCTTATTTTCCAAAATACTGTGTTTGGGTTCGTGGTTTCCGGGAGCAATAGTTTTGCAGATACTGAAGCACGGGTTCATTGTGGATTAATTAAAGGAGATTTAAATCAAACTTTAAAAATGTTTTGGGAATTGGAAAACGTTGAGATAGAGAAAACTAAAAATGAAGAAGCAATTTTTTGTGAGGATCACTTCCTAAAAACGCATTCTAGAGATGAGGAGGGTCGGTATGTGGTTAGAATGCCCCTTAAAAACGAACCGAATTGTTTAGGTGAGTCGAGGGACATCGCTCTAAAACGATTGAATGCGCTGTGGAGTCGATTAATCAGAGATCCTCAATATCTTAAGTTGTATAGAGACTTTATACATGAGTATGACCAACTTGGTCACATGAAAGAGGTTGTCGCAGAGCATGACAACTCTGAAGTTGCCTATTATATGCCACACCATGGCGTCCTTAGACCAGAAAAAGAGCACAACGAAGCTGAGGGTAGTTTTTAATGCTACCAATCCTACAAGTAATGGGTTATCGTTGAATTCCATACAATACAATGGAGGACTGGCTCAAAATGACCTGTTTACAATTATGATTAAATTTAGAGAGCATCCTTATGCCTTTACGGCAGATGTGAAGATGATGTACCGAATGATAATCATCCATGAGAGCCAACAGCCGTTGCTTAGAATTTTGTGGAAAGAAAGTCCAGAGGATCCGGTGAAAACCTTTGAGATGAAAACAGTCACTTATGGCACGGTGAGTGCACCCTTTTTAGCAACGAGAACTTTACTGCAGTTATCGAGAGATGAAGAGAAAAACTTTCCTTTGGCTGCACCTGTTCTTAGAGAAAACTTTTATATGGACGACGTTCTTTGCGGCGCTGCATCTTTAATGGAAGCCAAGGCCTTGAAGAACCAACTTTCCGGCATTTTGATAAAGGGAGGAATAGAATTGCACAAGTGGGGTAGTAGTCATCCGGAACTGGCTTCAAACATCCTCGGAGACTATGAGTTCGAGAATCCAATTGAAACCAAGACATTAGGAGTGTCCTGGAAATCACAAGAGGATTGTTTTATTTTCAAAATTGCAGTGAAGTTAAAAGACTCCTACACCAAGAGATGTGTCCTTTCGACAATAGCCAGACTGTTTGATCCATTAGGACTATTAGGTCCAGTAGTCGCAAGAGCCAAGATCGTCATGCAGTCTTTGGAGTCTTAAAATCGACTGGATGGACGAGTTGCCTTCTGAGAGTGCCAAAGAGTAGCATCGTTTCCTAGAGGACTTCAACAGTGTAAGAAGTATCTGCATTGGTAGAGGTATTGTGCATCCTCAAGCGAAAAGGGTAGAACTTCACGTTTTTCCTGATGCTTCAGAGAAATGTTACGGAGCAGTGATATATTGCCGTTCTCAGTCGCCAGATGGTGCAACAACAGTGAAACTTGTAACAAGTAAAAGCAGAGTAGCACCTGTGAAGAGTGTCACAATGCCGCGACTCGAGCTGTGTGTGCCGCCGTTCTTCTTGCAAAGCCGATGAAAAGAGTTGAGACTGCCTTACAAATGAAAACACCCCTGTGTACTTGTGGAGCGCCGGTCCCTAAGGATTGCAACTGTAATTTTTATATTTGCCCTGTTGTTTACAAGAAAAGGAATTTCTGGGAGCGTCTCTTACCCCACCGAAAAGGGTGACGCGTTTCCCACGCCTGGAAGAAGGCAATGTACCCATAAATACATCATGGTTTGGGATGTTTTTGGGAATTTCTCGCGTTTGGGGAAGTCATCGACCGCGAGAGGATATCCCTCCGCTGACTCCAGACCAATCAGAAAAGCTGATTGAGTTTCGAAAAAGAATCCGCTCCAGTATACACAAGAAAACCGCCGCGAAATATAAGCGCATGCACGACGAATTGAGACACTCTCTGACACAAATTTTATCACCGATTTTGGTCTGACGACCCCTTTTGACGAACACCGCGGTTGGAGACTCTCGGGATGGCCACACCAAGATTCCTCTCTCTCAGATCCCTATTAGTTAAGTAATGTTCAGTTATGTATCTCTTTATAATTTAACGTAAATTCAATCTTATTGTTTTAAAATAAATTAATGATTAATTAGAAAATGGTTTTTATTTAGCGTACAGTTTATTTGTTTTTAAAAGATCTAATGTTTAAACGTAAACTATAGTGTGACGCCAACAGAAGAATAGAACCGGGTTTTATTTAAAATGGATCGAACGAAATAAATTAATCAAATTAACTGAAGTCAAACTGGCGTTGCATTATCTGGTGCGTGACCAGGATTTTAAATTTTTTTTTTTTCGTTAGAAAAATTTTTTTACATCCTTTGAGTTAGAAAATTTTTTTTTTACATCTTTTTTTTATAAACGTTTCTTGATGGATCATCAGGACAAATTTTCATCTCGTGTGCTACTGTGTATTTTATGTATTGCTCGAATTTGATACTGTGAATTTTTTTTTTTTTTTTTGCAGTTTTGGAGTCAGAGAGTCCGGGGTGCAACGATGACGCAGGTACTTGTGCTCTTTAATTTTTTTCTTTCAATATTGATGTGAATTTTTTCTCTATGCATGTATTTACGCGAGAGCCGATTAGTTAAAAGTTTCATTTAAATTTAAGAGTTCATGAATTTCTGTTGCCTTGCACGAGTGCTTGAATTTTGTTTCAATTTAACGGTTTTCGTTGTGAATTAGATTCGCTAGAAATTTTGTCTTAACTAATAATTAACAAACATGCCACGTACACGACAATCAGACCCCCTTTTGACGCAAACGGCGTCCGGGAAATTTAATCTAATTGATCTAATTCCAATGTACGACGGAGGTGAATCGTTAGGAATACGCAGGTTCTTAGAAAAAATAAACGATGTTGCGAATTTAGGCAAGTGGTCAAACGATGAGAAAGTAACAATTCTGAAATTAAAATTAACGGGAATAGCTGAGGAATTTTTTCTATCCGACCCAACACACAGTCAATTGATAGAATATAACGATATCGCAAGAATTCTTATTGGAAGATTCGAAAAAGCTGTACCTTTATCAACGCGTCTCCAATTATTTTCATCGTGTATCCAGGGTCCTTCTGAGAGCGTACAGGAATTTGCAGCACGCATCAATAAACTGGGAACACAGATTTTCCAGTCAGGAAATTCGGCTCAAAATACCGCGGTGAGAAATGCGAATGACCAATTGTTACAATCTCGGTTTATAAGTGGTTTAAGAAATGACATACGCCGCTTTGTTCTTTCTCGTGATCCTTTGAATTTAGAGGAATCAATCAATGCGGCATTGATAGAAGAGCAGAACATGAAATTAAACCAAATAGCTAGCGAAGAGAGATCCGGTTTGTCGTCCGCACAAACGGAAAATCCAGTTCTTTCAGCATTAGCGGATAGATTACAAGAAATTAATTTAAGGGTCGGCCGTCTACAAGAGGCAAGTGCAGTTACAGCTCGTAAATCAGGTGGGAACTATTTTAACAGAAGAGAGAACGTTCTCAAGTGCTTTTATTGTAGAATTCAAGGACATAGACAGGCGGAATGTAGAAAGAGACAGAGGGACGAACGCGCTGCCCGTTACCAGCCCCCGGAGAAACGCCGCAAGCGAGTATTTTTTCAAATAGCCCCAGGCAGAAGGGAGAAATGTACATTTCGGGGAATCTGCCTTCCGCGACAATTACGCAGCCCCCAGGCATTCGGTGAGAGGGTCACACACAAATTCTGAGAATAGGGGTTTTCAACGTTATCGTAGAAATGAGACTTTAAACTCCCGTGGAGAAAGCCGTATTTAGATTTTTTTTTCATTCGGTAGAGGAGCGGTTTTCTCCGATTCAATCTCGAGACAATATATTCGATCTACCAATAATAAATGCTAACGTTAAACATCACAAGTTTAGAATTTTAATTGACACAGGTGCATCCGTATCTTTAATGTCTAATTCTTTTTTCACTAAAATAAAAAATGATAACTTTAGGGAATTTAATGTTTCAATTCAGATTAAAGCTGTAAGCGGAGACACGGTAGAAATTATCGGTTGCTATGAAATACAATTGTCATTGGGGGAATTTCAATTTCGACATATTTTTTTTATAACGAAACAAGAGATTAACGATAATTATTGCGCTATTTTGGGATACGATTTTTTGAAAGTATGGGACGCAGTCTTAGACATAGGAAAAAACCGTTTATTAATTAATAATTTTTCAATTCCGCTTATTCATTATTCACTCCCCACGCGTGTGGTACAGAGTAACTTTATAAATGGATTTTTAAAACACAAAACGTGTGTGGGTCCCCATTCGGTCACAAATGTTCGCATACATGTTGAAACATTACCTAATTCGACGTCACTGGCCACTATTCGGAGTTCAGCAAAGCTACGAAATAAAAACATTCATTTAACTAATTCGCAAATTAATATTGATCCACAGACAAATGACACCATCTTAGAAATTAGAAACGATTCAGATAACATAATCACCCTTAACAAAAACATGAAAATAATTACAGTCAATAATTACGAAGACTTTTCTTCTGATTTTCCGGTTTCTCAAGATATTTTACCCCACTCACGGAGAAAGATTTCAACCTTTCAGGTTTGGACAGTAAAATCAAAAACAGATTATTTCAACTTTTAATTTCGCACAAAAGTGCTTTCGCTCGCTCTACGGTAGAATTATCCGCAGCCGCTACGGAGCATCACAGAATCAGTTTACAACATGATTATCCCATTAAATGTCCAATTTATAAGATTCCATTCAATTTAAGAAACGAATTTCGACGTCAAATAGCAGATTTAGAAAAGGCGGGAATTATTTCGAAATCCAATTCTCAGTATAATACTCCGGCATTGTTTGTCAAACAGAAAGAAAAATGGCGCCTAGTTTTAGATTTTCGGAAACTCAACGAAATAACTGTGACTCAGGATTTCGTCATTCCAACACTGGACGACATTTTACATGAAATATCAGGTTCAAACTATTTTTCGGCGTTAGACATGAAGTCAGCATTTAATCAAATTCCACTACACTTTGCGGACAGGCATAAGACGGCATTCTCTACTCCTGACGGTGATAAATATCAATTTAACAGATTATGTTTCGGTTTAAAAAACTCGCCTAAAGCTTTTCAATCAATCGCACAGGAGGTTCTAGGAGATTTATTACACCACGGAGCTTTGGTTTATATAGATGACATTATTTTATTCACTAAAACTATAGATGAACATTTTGAACTACTGGGTAAGGTTTTTGAACGCTTTGAAAGAATTCACTTAAAATTTAATCCGAGTAAATGCCAGTTTTTAACAAAAAGTTGTAAATTTTTAGGGTTTGTGGTAACGCCGGAAGGCATTCTTATAGATAAAGATAAGTCCGTATCAATTAACGAATTTCCAGTTCCAAAGGATCAAAAACAAATTAAGTCGTTCTTAGGGTGCTGTAATTTTTATAGGAGATATATCAAGAATTTCGCAAAACGTGCACTTCCCTTAACGAATCTATTGAGAAAAGACACTCCATTTGAGTGGACATCCGAAACGCAGGAGGCATTTGATGATATTAAGAAAGCCATATTGAATCCACCGGTCTTGGCACTACCTGATCAGAGCGCAGAGTTACAAATAACAACGGACGCTTCTTCTCGAGGCATAGGGGCAGTTTTAGAACAAAAATATCCTAACTCTGAAGTCAAACCTTTATATTTTTTTCTAAGAAATTAAATCCATCACAATCGAAATATAACGCAACGGTTTTAGAATTTTTCGCGATATATACAGCATTAAATTTTTTTAGACCTTTCTTGTTAGGCAGAAAATTTAAAGTTTTTACCGATCATAAGCCTCTCGCGGGATTTCTTTCTAATAAAAATCCCTCTTCCAAAATTTTGCGTTGGAAATTGGCTCTGGAAGAATTTAATTACGACATACACTACATCAGGGGATCCTTAAATTCAGTCGCAGATCATCTTTCTCGTTATATTAACAACATCACAATAGCTTTACCGGACTCTAAAGATCTCATTAATATGCAACGCGAAGATTCTGTTTTAAGCACTATCATACAAAAAATTGATCAAAATGACGTTAGCCCACAAATCAGCAACTATTTTATCAATGGGGAAGGTTTGTTATGTCATTTGTCCAAGCGCCCCTCGAGATCACCCAGGTCTAACACCACTAGAAAGCAGGTTTGCATTCCACATTGTCTAAAAGCTAAAATTCTCGAATCAGTTCATTCAGAATATGGAGGACATCTTAAATTTTTTAAAACTTATCATCGACTCAGCGAGAACTTCTTTTGGCACAATATGTATAAAGATACTAAAAATTTTGTTCGTTCTTGTACCATATGCTTATCTCGAAAAAACGCCTTTAAAATCCCGCCTGCACCCCATCAACTTGTTGAACAAAGTACTGAACCAGGAGAAACGTGTCATATGGATATTTTCGGTCCCTTAAAAACCACGCTTAAAGGAAATAGCTATGTTTTATCTATGATAGATGCATTCACAAAATATATTCACATCGTTCCACTTCCGGATATTAGGTCCAGTACAATTTCAAAAGCTTTCTTTGATAATTACATTGTACACAGGGGTTGCCCACATAAATTAGTCGTAGATAACGCTACATATTTTAAGAGTTCCGAATTTGTTGAATTTTGCAGAGTCATGGGTATTCAAAAAAGGCACATATCAAGTTATTCCGCTCACGTCAACGGTAGGGTAGAGAAACCCAATCAATCGCTAGCCAATATCCTTGCATCAATTTCACAAAACACAAACGATTGGGATGAGCAACTCCCGCACACCATGTTAGCATTAAATTCAGCGATCCATGAAGCTACATACACATCTCCCTTTTTCTTAGAGCATGGCAGAGATATTCGATTATCCTACACTTACGAAAAGAATTCTGATACACCACAAAATAAGTATGAATATGTCGAGAAACTTTTACCGTCTTTGGAGCATACTTTCAATAAAGTTTTAAATAATCTAAAGGATCAGGAGGCATCACATGTTGAATTGAGTACGAGAGCGACAAAACAACATCATTACGATTACAAAATCGGGTCCTTGTGTTTTATAAAGACGCCTAACATTAAATCTAATTTATCTCCAAAACTCAGACCTAAGTTCGAAGGTCCTTACAGAGTGATAGAGCGTTTTTCTAATGTCAATTATAGGGTGCAACATGTAGAACAATTGAGGAAAAGATTTAACACGCATGTCAATCGGATGATTCCATTTATTAAGAGATTTTCATATTTGCATTTGAAAAATTTGGGTGATTTACAACCAGACGAGACGGAGGTTAAGGGTATTGTTCCAGGTCCACGGTATAATTTAAGGGCTCGTGCAGGTAATTCGGCTCGTTAATACATTTCCGCGCTAGAATATTTGAGGGAGACTTGATTTTTTTTTTTACAATTTTACGCTTCGTCACTTTCGAGAGCACGCATTGAATGGTACCTGTCTCATACTTGCACCTTGTTTCATGTATGTTTTATTTTTTTTTTTAGTTTTGTTATCAAATTTTGTACTCATTTATTTAATGATTTCCTGTTATTTAATGAATTCCAGTTAAATTTTTTTTATGCAGTTTGTTTTATGTCTTGATTTTATGCTTAAATGACATAGTGTTGTTTGTGGTTAATATCAATTTTAACTCTAGATAAAATATTTTTATGCTGTGTGTTTTGTGCAATATATTAAATAAATTTTGTGTAATGCAAGTGTTATTCAATGATAATCATGTACGTACGTCAATTTTTAATTTTATTAATTTTAAGCTTTAATTTATGTTTGCGACAAAAGTCAAATTTTGGGGTCTCTGGACACCTGTCATGAAATTTGAATGTTGTTACGATACATACATATTTTAAATTTTTTTTCCCTATTACATAATTTGTTTTGTGATTATTATCTAGAATTTCAATAATTTTTTTTTCATATAAAAGGTTCCTTTATTGAATTGTTTAGTTTATGCTGAATTGATTGTTTATAACTGTACTTTCTGGTTAAATTTTTATTTTGCATAGAAGATTAATTTTTTGGTAGCAGCATTTTGTTAGAATCAATTTTATTGCTAAATTGTGTTGGTGTATTAATTTTAAGTGGTTGTGTATTACTAAATGATGATAACATTGGAATTTATGCTTGTTAAGATATGGATAGAGATGGTTGTTTGAATATTTTCTATAAGATATTAGGTTGAAACTTTAATAATTTTTTTTTCGCGCATGTTGTTTTTTTTTTTTTATGTGAGATGATTGCTAACTTTGACTTAAAATTTGCGGCTATTTCTGTTAAGTGTTTTAATGCTCATCTAAATTCTGCGTTGTTTGCTTTTGCTATAGATTTGGAATTTTTTTTTTGTTTATTCAGGGTTTAGATTAATTGTGGTTGTTAAATTAATGTGCAGTCAATAATTGTGTCTCGCTTGTGTGCTAAACTGTACTAGGAATTGAAGGTCTTGTTTGTCGAGATAGTATTTCCGTTGGTTTAGATTAATTGTGTTGTTGTTAAATTAATGTGCAGTCAATAATTGTGTCTCTCTTGTGTGTGCTAAACTGTACTAGGAATTGAAGGTCTTGTTTGTCGATATAGTATTTCCGTTGGTTTAGATTAATTATGGTTGTTAAATTAATGTGCAGTCAATAATTGTGTCTCGGTTGTGTGCTAAACTACTAGGAATTTTAATGTTTGGTCTATCAAAATGGTTTGCAGTCAATAATTTTTTTTGTGTGTCGTTGATGTTTTGGTCGGTCTTATTGTATTTTTTTTTTCGTTGATTTATGTTTGATTATGCGTGGGGTAGATTATTTAGCCGAGTGTTGATGTTGATTCAATTTTTTTTGTTCTGGATTTTAATACGTAGTTCTGCTTGTTATTTGGTAAAAAGTTTTTTTTTGTTGTTGGTCAGCTAATGGTGTTGAAAATGTTTCGTCCATTCGTTTCGAAAACGTGGGGAGAGCTTTTGTCCGCACCCCTGTTCGTCCATAATCCCCCCCCGCACGCCACCCGGTCTAGGGCGGGATACTGTTTGTTGATTGGACATTTTGTTTCATGGTTACTCTTTTTCGCAGGGACTCTCCCCCGCGGGCAGCATCAGTTCAGGGGTGGAATTTTTGGATGTCGGATTCTTGCCGCCTTAGGAGGGGTTTTCCCCTCGCCCCCACTGCTGTCGCGACAGAGGGAAGAGACTAAGCAAAATTTTTCCAAAGGGTGTTCGTTTTTTCCTTCCCCCCTTGGTTTCCTGTTTTTACGTAAGATGCGGGCGTTGTTGCTATGAGAATTTGAAACTGTTGGAAGAGGATTGGGCGTTGTTGCTATGAGAATTGAAACTGTTGGAAGAGGATTGGGCGTTGTTGCTATGAGAATTTGAAACTGTTGGAAGAGGATTGGCGTTGTTGCTATGAATTTGAAAATGTTGGAATAGGATTGGGTGTGAATTTTTTTGTTTGTTGTTTCACTAAAGTTGTAAGTTTGAGTTAGAGATTTCGTGGAATATTTGAGACAGTTATTTGAAGGAGATAGATAAAGTTTGCACTGATGAATTTGTTGAATGGTTGGGAAAGTTTTTTTTTTTTTTTTTATGGAGATAGTTAAGTTTGTGTTCAAAGTGTACGTTTATTCGATAGTTGTTTTTTTTTATGGAAATGGATAATTGAATTGAAAAGAAAGTCACATGGTTTATTTGATAAAACTGTTTGATGTACTGAAGGATGTTTTGATTTAAGGATTTTGGGCAAGGGAAATTGAGTTGATATAATTATACGGTATAATTGAGAAAGTTGTTTTGATGTAGATGGGATAATTTGAGTTAATGATTTGGTACAGTTTCGAGTAATTAAGTTGATGAACATAGATAAGTTGAATTAATGATTGTGTGGTATATTTAATAATGTTTTGAGATGCATTTAGGAAAGTTCGAGTTGAGGATTATGCGAGATTTTTGTAAATAAGTTGATGAGCAAAGATGGGTTTTGGTTATTGGTATTGTGGAGAAGTCGATTAATTATTTGGATGTTGCAGATAAGTCTAGTTAGTGTTATTGAGTATGTGAGATTTTGTGTAAATAAGTTGATGAGCATAGATGGTTTTAGTTAATGGTATTGTGGAGAAGTCAATTGATTATTTTTTGGAGTTGCAGATAAGTTTAGTTAGTGTTATTGAGTATGTGAGATTTTGTAAATAAGTTGATGAGCATAGATGGTTTTAGTTAATGGTATTGTGGAGCAATCGATTATTTGGAAGGTGCAGATAAGTTTAGTTAGTGTTGTTGAGGCATAAGATGTGAACGATCTGAGGTAAAGGCAATTTTGGATTATCGAGGAATCATTTTAAGGTTACTGAGAATTTTAGGTTTTTGTTATAGAATTGTATTTGAGTTATTGATTAGAGGATTTTCGATGAATTGAGTTAGCGGTATTATTGTAAATAGAGGATCTTGTTTTTTTTCGTGTTTGTATATTTGTTGCGCGTATAGTGAAACATTTTGAGTTTTTTTTATATATTATTTGGACTTGTGGATACATTGTATTACGAGGATTGTTAAAAAGTTATGTTGATTAGTTAAGCGATATTTTTTTTATATATATTGGAAACTATGTTTAATTTTGTGTAACACTTGCAATAATTTTCTTTTAGTTAAATTACTTTACTCTGTATGTATCGCCTCATATGACTTGGGTTGCATATCAATTTTATGTTTTAATTTTTTTTTCTCTGAAATTTTCAACTGCACTTGTGATTTCTGGAATTCATTTCTCAAATGGAAATTCAAATGTATTGAATGTGGAAGAAATTTTTTTTTTTTTTCTCCTTAAAATTTTTTTTAAACAATATTAATCGATATAGTTATTTTTTTTACAATCGGATTTGCTATTTTTTTTTATTAATCTTAATTCTGCACTCTGTTTCTTGTGTTGGCGGTTGCCGGCGATCGTCATATCGCAGGAAATGGGATGTTATGTTTTGTTTGTTTTGCTTTTGTACACTTTGGGGGTGCATACTGATCACATGCGCACTCATAGTTTGCAATTCTAAATTTAATCACAGTAATTTTTTTTCTTAATTTCATTTGTAACCAATGCTCGGGGTGAATTTTTTTTAAAATTCCTTAGGTACTCAGCATTCTTACAGGTTATAAAATTTTTTTATCATTTATACGATTCGTTAATTTAATTTTTTAATTTGCAAATCTGAATTAATTCCGTTAATTTTTTTAAACTTTTATTTGTAACCAATGCTTGTAGTGAATTTTTTTTTTTAATTTCTTAGGCTATCAAGCATTCTACGAAGTTACAAATTTTTTTTTCTCCACTTATGCACACTCATCGTTTCAATCTCTAATTTTTTTTTTTACTTTTACTTAATTATTTTCATTAAATATTGTTATCAATGCTCTTAGTGAACCATTGAAATTTTTACGCTTGAGTATGTAAAGAGTTCTGCTAGTTTTTTTTTTTTTTTTTTTTTTTGATGGTCTGGGACTTTCACTTCACATTAGTCGTGTCAAGATTTCGATGTTAAACGATTATGAAGTGTCTGTTTCTGGGCGCCACGCTTGAATTGTATGTAAATGTTTTCACTGGCGTTTATTTCTTATCAATGTATTTTGTTCAATACTCCTACGTGTTGTTTTGTTAGTTGCGCAGTTGTTAGATACGCCAATTTTGTATTTTTACGTGTTATTTGTCTTAATATTTTTTATTATTTAGTGGCACACGATTCTTTGTGATTGTTTAATTATTTCTATTTGTCAGTCTGTGTCTGATGTTTTTGTGAATTGTTTGGGTGATCCATTCAGTAAAAAATTTTTTTTTCCTCCTCTTCGTACATTAACGTCATTGTAGTTGTTGATAGTTAATTTGGTTTTTCCCTCACGGAATGGGTTAGGAACTTCAGAAATTGATTGTATTTTTTTAACATTCTTATTTTCATTTTATGAGCGGTGAGAGGAGTTGGAAGTTGGTGCTTGGAGTCTTCGAGGGCGGTCACAAAGGGCCAAGTTTAATTTTTTTTTTTCTCATAACTGTTGTTTCATTACTAATATGGTTTCCCTGGGAGACAAAGTTTTTGTTATTTTTTGCAGTTTAGCAGATTTCTTTAGCAATATCTGAGCGACGATGGAGCTGCCAACATCATGGATGAGCATGGACAGAACCCCTCATCAAGACGTGGACAGCTGATCGTGAACCAGGAG
The DNA here is from genome assembly GCA_019973935.1 of Trichonephila clavipes. Lineage (NCBI taxonomy): Eukaryota > Metazoa > Arthropoda > Arachnida > Araneae > Nephilidae > Trichonephila > Trichonephila clavipes. The sequence continues at coordinate 112,830 of BMAU01000244.1, read as the reverse complement.
TCTGTGAATTTTTGTTCTTGACATAGACATTTGCCGACGCTAGGCCAATTCTGTATTTCGTTTGCTTACTGAAATTTTTGTTTTTTTTTTCATTTTAGTTTTGTTAATCTGAGAGAGGGGAGGAGTGATGGGGGGCCGCCGGTCCCTAAGGATTGCAACTGTAATTTTTATATCTGCCCTGTTGTTGTTTACAAGAAAAGGAATTTCTGGGAGCGTCTCTTACCCCACCGAAAAGGGTGACGCGTTTCCCACGCCTGGAAGAAGGCAATGTACCCATAAATACATCATGGTTTGGGATGTTTTTTGGGAATTTCCCGCGTTTGGGGAAGTCATCGACCGCGAGAGGATATCCCTCCGCTGACTCCAGACCAATCAGAAAAGCTGATTGAGTTTCGAAAAAGAATCCGCTCCAGAATACACAAGTAAACCGCCGCGAAATATAAGCGCATGCACGACGAATTGAGACACTCTCTGACACAAATTTTATCACCGATTTTGGTCTGACGACCCCTTTTGACGAACACCGCGGTTGGAGACTCTCGGGATGGCCACACCAAGATTCCTCTCTCTCAGATCCCTATTAGTTAAGTAATGTTCTGTTATGTATCTCTTTATAATTTAACGTAAATTCAATCTTATTGTTTTAAAATAAATTAATGATTAATTAGAAAATGGTTTTTATTTAGCGTACAGTTTATTTGTTTTTAAAAGATCTAATGTTTAAACGTAAACTATAGTGTGACGCCAACAGAAGAATAGAACCGGGTTTTATTTAAAATGGATCGAACGAAATAAATTAATCAAATTAACTTAAGTCAAACTGGCGTTGCAAATCAACCAAGCGGAGGTCACCTTAATCAGGATTGTGCAACTACAGGAGTTCAAAAGAGATATAATGAGTTTGAAAGAAAATAATAGAGTGTCTGTGCAGAAAGTCTTATAAAAAGCTTAAATCCCTTTTAGATAAAGATGGTGTGTTGAGAGTTGGTGGTAGACTTTGTAATAGTGATTTGAACTTTGAATGCAAATTTCCTGTAATATTACCTTGTAATCATAAATTAACGAACTTAATTGTAGAATATTTTCACTTAAAATACTTCCATCTAGGTCCACAGGCCTTACTATATCAAGTAAGACAGAGATTTTGGCCTCTTAGAGGACGTAATGTATGTAGGAAAATAGTACATGATTGTCTTGTATGTTTTAAAGTGAAACCTATAACTTGTGAACAAATAATGGGCAATTTGCCTAAAGAAAGAGTTAGGGAAAATTTTCCTTTTGATTGCAGTGGGATTGACTTTATTGTACCGTTTTGGATCAAGAGCAACAAACAGCGTAAAAGTAGTTTGTATAAGACATATGTTTAAATTTTTGCGTGTTTTGTCACTAAAGCTGTACATTTTGAATTAGTGTCAGATTTAACAACTCAGACATTTATTGCCTCATTAAAGAGATTTATTGCTAGAAGAGGAAGACCCTCTCTAATATTTTCTGATAATGATAAAACATTTATAGGAGCTAATGCAGAACTCAAGAGATTGTACAAGTTAGTGATAAATCCTGAATTGGCTGGTTTCTTAGTAGATGAAAATATAAATTGGAAATTTCTCCCTCCCAGAGCACCAAATTTTGGCGGCTTATGGGAAGCTGGCATAAAGTCGTTCAAATTCCATTTTAAACGTGAGGCAGGCAATTCTAGGTTTACTTATGAAGAGTTTCTAACCATTATGACTCAAATTGAGGGAATTTTGAATTCCCGTCCTCTCACCCCTTGTCAACGGATATAGACGATTTGTCGGTTTTGACACCGGCACACTTTTTAATTGGAAGACCAATTACTTCCATTAGTGAACCAAACATTATACATATAGAAACAAATAGATTAAACATATATCAGAGATTAACAAAAATTGTGCAGTCTATATGGAAAAGGTGGAGTAATAATTACTTAAGTAATCTTCAACAGAGATCTAAATGGAAATTTGAAAAGGATAACGCTAGAGTAGGTGATTTAGTCCTTATTAAAGAGGATAACTTAGCAGTCAATAAATGGCTAATGGGCAGATTGATCGAGGTATTTCCTGGAAAGGATAATAGAATTAGGGTTGTAACAATCAAGACTCAACATGGTGTAGTAAAAAGACCTATTTCTAAAATTTGTATCTTGCCCATGAGAGAATGAATTTTTTTCTTTTGTATTACAAGATTTTACTTATTTTTTAAGTTATTGTAATTAATCTTTTAGTATTGTGTGTATTTTAGTGAATTCTTTCTGATTTATAATTATTTTAATAGTGTTACATTTTAATATAACAATATTGTAAAAAGCCATGAAACTTATTGAATGTTGTAACATTGCAATGCTGGGCGGAATGTTTGCATAAGCGCAACAGTGCTGCCTGGACTGCGCATGCCCAGTAATTCTGATGTAACAGTAATTCTGATGATTGATATAATAAACTACTTAGCCTCACACAATTTATCATTTAGAGCTCATCGAGAATCTCTTAAATTGAACCATAGCAGACACAGTGGCAATTTTAAAGATTTATTTAAGTTGTTATCGAAATATGATCTGACCCTACGAGAGCACATGCAATGTATTAATGAAAATCAACTTACTCAACATTATCTGAGCCACGACATCCAAAATGAATTAATTACATTAATGTCTAAATCAGTTATTGAAGAAATTATACACAGAGTTAAACAAGCAAAATACTAGGCCTTCTTGCTCGATTGTACCAGGGATGTCAGCCGCATTGAACAAATGTCAATAATATTAAGATTTTGCAATTCCTCAACTGGAGCAATAGAGGAACATTTTGTTGGGTTTATTGCCTTCGCAGAAACAATGGGAGAATATATATAACAAATTCAATATTACAAGAACTGGAAAGAAATGGTCTAGATATCCAAAACTGTCGAGGACAGGGATATGATAATGGCGCCAATATGGTTGGTATTAATAAAGGTGTCAGAACAAGAATACTCAATATAAACCCAAGAGCATTCTTCATGCCATGCGGATGCCATAGTAGGAATTTGCTTTTGATTGATGCAGCTAACTCTTCTGCAACAGCCAAAACGTTTTTTGGCTTCATCAATAAAATCTATGTGCTGTTTTTAAAGTCAAGTAAGCGTTGGGATAATGTAAAAACTAAACCAAAATTGACATTAAAACCTCTGTCTGAAACACGGTGGGAAAGTAGAATCGGAGCAGTAAAAGCAATATTTTTGCAATTCGATGATGTTATTGAATGTGTGAATGAGCTGAAAAACAAAAGTGATGATTCTGAAACTCTAAGCGACTGTGACGCAGTCTTGAATGAAATGTTCAGTTTTGAGTTTATTGTTGCGATGCATGTATGGTACGAAGTTTTATTACGTGTGAACAATATAAGCAAACTATGGCAATCGGTTCAAGTCAACTTGAAAGTCGCTATTGATACTTTATGGTCATTTTGCAGCTGGATTCAAGAATTCCGTAATACAGGATTTGACAATAGTGTTGCACAAGCTCGATTATTTGTAGAGAAAAGTACTTTCGAAATTGAGTCTCAATTTAAAGAAAAAAGAACAGCCAGGAAAAAACGAATGTTCAGTTATGAACATATTGATGAACCTATTCAATCTTTTGAAATGCAGTACAGAGTTAACTTTTTTAACACAATGATTGATGCTATTATAGTCGACACCGAATGTCAATTTAAAGCGCTCAATGGATATTTTGAGCAATTTCGTTTTACTTATGATATCAGTTATTTAGATTCTATATCTAAAGAAGACCTTTTCAAGTATTGTAATGATTTAGGTACAATACTTCGAGAAGGCGAAAACAGCGACATACAGCCTTTCGAACTATATGAAGAACTCCAACTTTTAAAAACGAATTCACTAGACTATCAACGACGCGAAACAACTCATTCAGTACATTTTAGAAAATAATTTGGAGAAGAAATATATCCAAATGTTAATATAACAATTAGAATCATGCTCACAGTTAGCGTCAGTACAGCTTCTGCTGAGAGAAGCTTCTCAAAGTTAAAAAATTAATTAAGACCTACTTGAGAAGTACAATGAGTCAAGAGAGACTATCTGTGTTATCAGTTCTATCAATTGAAGCTGAAATAGCGGCTAGTGTTAGCTATGGCATAATCCTGAAAAAGTGCAGTGAGACCAAAACCGAAAAATTCGTCTATTTTAATTTCTATTTGTGTAATTTTTGTCATCATTTGATTAGCAATAAATCTCGTTTACTCATACTTAGTTTAACTATAATTCAGCTTATGTAATTTAATGTTTTCTTGACTGGGAAAAAAGGAGGCCTCGTGAACCCTAACTTCGCTAACGTCCATGCGTGGTCTAGCGTCTCCACTGACTCCAACCAACGAGTTCGTTACCTTGATCACCAGGCTCCCGCGGCCACATCACTTAGTTGAGAAATCTTTTCAATGATTTGATTAATAGATTATTGAGGGCTTTCATATCAAAGTTGAGAATGAACATTCAATACATTTCTCCGGAGTCTACTTTCAAATGATTTGCGTCGCTTTGATGGTGTATATAGCATGGTCAGTGAAATATTTTTTCAGCCACGGTTAGAATGCTACACACACACACACACACAAATAGCACAACAGTTCAGGACTGTAAGTATAAACAATAGCAAAGACGTGAAGTGTATGGCAAAAAATAGGTATGGATGTGAAGCAAGTTTGCCAAGAATGTTACCTTGAAAACAGGTTTCCAGCCAAGAGAATTCCATCACATCACATTCTGTTTCAACTATATTTGTAAATTATGATTAAAAAATAAATGCTTTTAACACATAATTAACTTGAAATACAGCCTTAAAATTACAATTTCTATAATGTATGACATTTTTTACAGATTTCTATAATTATTATTTGAACTATTATTTTAAATTTCAAAACAAGAAAGAACTATTTTTCAAATTGACTGGCACATTTTCTGCTTTTACCAACATTGACAAGTTAAGGTGAAATGGAGTGTAGCTGAACTAAACAGTTTGAATTCATTTAATCTAACCTTAAGATGAAATACATTACAAGTGAAATACAGCATAAAACATTTTTTTCCAGCATATCACAGCAATGATTGAGCACTGAGATTTCAAAATCGCTAACGCTTTTTCATGGTGCACATAAGGCTTAATAATTATTACACTTCAGTAGCACTCTCTAAATCTACATGGAAAGGTCAAATGGACTTGGTGTAGGCTTTCCTGCTTCAAGGGGATTTGAAACAACAACTCCCTAAAATTTCTTCAACATATTCTGCAAGTTAATGGGAATATTTACAGCCCTACTAACATTTAAATCTGAATTTTTCGGGAGAAAAATTGGAATACAAATATCAGAGATAAGGATAAAGATGTTGCACTTCAAAAGACACATACAATTATGTTTCTTAGATTTACTAAGAAACACACACTGCTAGCCATTAAAATTGAAATACCAGGAAGGATTGATCTGACGAAGATCGAAATCACATGAAAAGAAGAAGAGGTTGAGAAATACAAATTATTAACATTTCCGAGCATTTAGATGCCGCAGAAGGGAGAAGCGATATCTGAAGCACTGCATAAAAGAAAAGTTGTGTAGTGAATTTCTCATTCGGAAAGTGCTTTGTAAGGTCGGAGTTTGCTCAGAATATCGAATTGTGCCTCGAGTAAGAAGAAAAGTTTACCAGCAAGTGTAGGAATTCAATAGATACAGTACTGTTGCATATCAAGAGTGTAGATTATCATTCCGAGATAACATCTGTCCCACTGATCGAAATCCAACCACTGTCATACGAATATGGAATCAATGGGTTTGTTAGGGTAACATTAAGAGGCATGCAGGATATCCCAGGAATACCGTGACTAACGTCCGAGAGAGTTCTCAGTTTGGCCCTGCAAAACCGTCCAACCATATCATGGACCATTAATCAAGAAATCCGCATGTTTGTAGCATGTCCTGTATCACCTGGTGCAGTGCGATGATGTTTGCAGCAGCATGGATTGTCAGCACAGCAGCCATTACTTTGACTTCGATTGACAATGCAGCACAGAGAGAGAGATGGCGACTCGGGAGTACCAAATGAAAAAACTGGATCAAGGAGAGGCATGATGCCGTCTTTACAGACAAATCAAGGCATTAAGTACTCTGAAGGCCATATACTTGTCTGAAGTTTCCGAGGAGAGCACTTGTCGCCTGCTTGCATTCGATATCGGCATAGGGGCCGTCTATGCACCTGGTGTGATGGTTTGAGCAACCATTCGGTAAACGACACGCACATCTCTAGTTCGGATTGGCGGTAATTTAAATGCAGATCAGTACATTTCAGACATCTTATGTCTAGAGGTTGTGCCTTATCATCAAGGAGTGCCAAACACCCTCTAACAACAAGATAATGCAAGACCACATGTTCCACGTCATGTTATGACTTTTCTCGATTCCCGGGGTATTCGATTCAACCTTGGCCTGCATGGTCTCCAGATCTGTCATTCATTGAAAACATCTAGTCTTTGATTGCTGAGAGACTGTACCCCCACCGCTCTCCAGCAAATAAGGTTGATGAAGCGTGGCACAGACTTGAAGCAGCATGGAATGAGTTGCCCATTTCTGTGATCCAAGCCCAGTTTGACTCTATGCCAAACTGGCTAAGGGTCGTTTTAGAGGAAAGGGGTGGTAGCTGTTTTTACTAATTTCTTACCTCTGTAAACCCTCAAACTGCTCACAAATGTAATCCTTTTGTCTTCATGTTATACCGTTTACATACAATAAGCATCTTTTTTTGCATTTGTTTTCCTTCATGCTGTTGCAATTTCGATGGCCAGCAGTGTAAATGCTTAGATTTTGGTTTTGGAATATATCAAAGAATCAACTGAATATTATTTAAGAAAAGAAAATAGCAAATCCTATAAAACATAAAAATGATCTAATGAAACAAATCAGAAAAAGATTTCAAACCGAATTTCTGTTAAATACATGGGTAACTAACTCCACACAAATATTGATAAGATGTTTAATAGCAAGCATTTTGTTGAAAATATTATATTTTGGACACACAGAAAAAAAAAGCAAAGAGAGTCAGCAACTCATAACAGTTATGCTTTTATTGGATTTAAATGGATAAAAATGACTAACAAAAAGTTCATTTTTGAAGCAACATTCAAAAAAATTTCTTTAAATAATTCAACATTTTGAAAACATGGAAACACGATGTTGTCAACTCATATTTTTCAAAAAGCCAAATCTCTCCTAAAATGTTGTTTAGACTACTAATGATATGGTCTATCACTTCCAAAAATAGTGTTCAAAACTACAAATTACCCTTCATTGCAAAACCTTGCATTTTGCTCGTTTTTTGCATTATTTACTTTTATGAAAATGCATATGGGACAAGATTTATCCATAACATTTTATCTAACAGTTTTTAATATATTAAAAGATATTCCTAATTTTCCAGAGGATATACTTTAAATTAAATCCTTACAGTTGGCTATATGATGGCAAACATAGTTCCTCAATTTCCAGTTCTTCAGTAGATCATTTAAATTCTAGAGCAATAGAAAATATTTTGCAAAAAAGAACACACATTCATAATTTAAGTTCACAGATCTCATGTTATTAGTCATTTATATCAAAAGCCATAAAATAACACAACTAAAAGTATTCATACAGTAAAAATTTTTACTACTCGAATTAAAATACTACACATAAATTTTGAGATGGAAATTTGACAGTATGAATTAATATTTTTTGAAATTCAAATGCATATTTTATACATGTGTGTGTATTCTTTTATCATATTACTTAATTTAAATTTTGATATTTTTTACAATCTAACTTCATCCTTTGGCCTATTCACCCTATTCAGTGTTATTCATTTACACTATCAAGATAGATTTTCTATTAAAAAAAGGATACCTAGAAGAAAAAATTTAAGTGAAAGAAATTGCTCTTTCTATGTATATTGTAAATAAAATGAATAGTAACTGTTCTACTAGAAATGAAATTTAAAAATCTTAATATAAAAAATCAGTCTTTTACTAGTATTTTTTAATTGTGGAAATACTTTAGTAGTAATTCCAAACAAACCAAAGGTCATTTGCAACTGCAATTGTTTTAATTTATTTTATCCATTTAAGATATAAGAACAAAACTTACATGGGTGAAATCACATGGAACTTTAGCTTGATCATATAAATTGCGAATAAAATTCAAGGACACTGCACCCGTCATATCAGCAATAGCTTGGGCATTAGTTATACTTGAAATGGAAGAATACTGAAACAAAATAATAAAACAATAATAAACAAGATACATCAAAACAAAATGAATCCGTAATTATTAAATGCATTTAACAGTAATTCACATAAATGATCGAAGAAAAAACCCATGGAAAATATAGATCAGGTTGTTACAAAAAAATGAACATTGTTAAAAGTTCATGTGCAATAATAAATTACTCAAATATTATTAATAAATATTTTATAAATATAAAATTATTTTTCCTGTCTCAAATTTCAGTCTACATTTTGTTATATCTGAAATGTTAAATTTCTAAATAAACAGTAAAATAAATCAAACTTCCGTATCTAATATATATTATAAATGTGAAAGTTTGTGAAAATCTTTGTGGGTCTTTCACGCAAAAACAACTGAATGGATTTTAATGAAACTTTACAGTAATATAGCTTATACATCAGAATAACACATAGGCTATAATTTATAAAAATTTGTTAAAAGTGTCCAAAATATAATGATATTTGTCAAGTAAGTGTGAAAATTTTTTGCCATCTATGAGCAATTCTGGCTTGCGCTGCAAAAAAGCCCACCACAGCATATATCTATCTTTTGTTAGTGAAAAACTCTTTTTGTTTTGGCTACGCAATGGGCTCGCTTCTAATTAATTCCTGTGATCAGAATAATGCCTATTTTTTTTTATTTCAGAATAAAACTAAGTTTTAAAGGGAGAGGTTGTTATAAATATATCTTCACTTTAATGTATTTTTATGATTTTATTATGCACATTTGGTAGTAAGAAATTGATCTTTTTCAAAATAAATGCTTTTATCGGTTCTGGCACTTAAAGTAAATAAACTTTCTCTTTCACACGGCATCATTTGGACAAATTTTCAAAATTTGGTTGTGGTTAGTAGTTATTTATAACGCTATAATTTTAATTGAATAGGAAAATATTGCGTTTTTAAGTATAAACATAATTATAACTACTGTGCAGTATTTTTTGGAGTGAGTAAGTGTGTGAATATTAACATCGCACTGTTCAGCTACACGAGGGCTTTTGCCAACGTATCACGTAATTTTGAACCATGGTCAAGTGACGTGGACGACACCTGAGCTGGCACCCTCTTCTCCTAACTACCACGCCACACCAACTTAGAAGGAATATTCTACCAATACTTTGCAGGAATATTCTTTGAAATCCAATCTTCCAAGATATATGGCAGCACGGGTTCCATGATGAGTATTTTAGCGGAAAAAATAGTTTCTCAAAATTTAAGTGTCTTATGTTTTTGTATGTTAGTGAAGACCTTGGAAAATGATTTGACTACTTATTTTAAGTGAACGGTGGACATAATTTTACAGTGGAATATCTTTAATTAATTTATTAGCTCTAACGGATTAAATTTTCCAAAGTGGAGTATTTTGTTTATGTATATCCCTTAATTTGTAAATGTAGTGATCCAAAAAAAATATTGTATGAAAAAACTGCAGTAAATCATAATGCGGTTGGATAAAGTATTAAAGTGCATTTCTCCCCTACACAGCGGGTCTTACAAAGCTCTAATAAAGCTCCAGCTACGAAAGTAGCTAGGCATTTGCCAACTTGACTCTATCGTTAACATTTCGCTATGTTTTTCATTAAATCGCCATTATAATTTGGGAAACGGCGTTGCTTGCGAATATTACAATTTTAAAATAAAATAAATACAACAGAAAGTAATATTAATGTATTACACTTTCAGATATAAATTATTTACACTACTTTAAGCGTTCATAACGCAAAACTTTTAACAATGTGTTTCTTTTGCTGAGCAGAGATCAGCTTACGGAGGTATTTTGAAAAATCGACCCTCAAGAGTGTTACGAGGAATTAGAAATGAAAAAAATTCTTTTTATCAACTATTAGATCTACATACTTAAAATTTAACAAAGGTGTTTTTTTTCTTTCTTTTTTTGTTTACCTGAGATATACAAAAAGCTTCTTCTTTTGTTTAATTTGCAATTCACATAAAATTAACTCATTAAAAACTTCTTTTTCCTTCAATCTGTGTTTAATTTTTCAGTTCACCCGTGCGAAGAACGGGTATACCAGCTAGTATGCCATATATTACTCATGAATACATGTCCCAAAGCCACACTGTTTCATGGAGAACTTTTGGCAACAAATCTCTTTCAAGTATTCTAACCATTAAGATTCAACAGTAAAAACATGTAGAGCTTTAATTTTTGTAGAATCTAAGTGTTCCTAATGTCTAAAAATTTTTAACATTTAAACAATATTGTTATGAACTTATTAATAACTTTCAAAATTTCAGTATTATTTTTTAAGCTAATATGCTCAAGTACTGTGCACTTCCTTGTCCTAAAACTAAATGATCAAAAATATGAATGATTGAATTATAATTATTCCTCACATCGAATCAAGTGAAAAATAAATAGTGTATACAAATATTTAAGATAAGCATTGCAGTGTTATAATTATGTCCTGTTGATATGAATGAAGATAAACCCAAACTACTCCCAACATGTTATCTGATTTAATAAAAAGCATTATTTTTTTAGCTAAAGTCATTGTCATGGTTTAAGAAACCACAATAGCTTCCACAGAAGATAGAGGAGACTGGAGCTGTACAGTTCATAATTCTGCTTATTATAGGAATGTCTCCACAAATGAATAATGTTCAACATTATTATCATACAGTTATTTTATACACCACAAACAATTACACACACACACATGCACACATTATTGGTGACATAACAAAACAATACCACAAATAACATAACAAAGCAATAGAACATTTTACATTTATTGCATCATTGCAAAACAAACATATACATATCTATCAATAAGTTTTCTTCAAACGGCAAAACCACTGAGGAAAAACTCCACCAGCAATGCATATTGAGTATATATATATATATATATAAGGTTGGAGCAAATGAAATCCATTATTTTTGCATGAAATTCAAGACTTTATTTAACATATTTCGGATTGTCCGATTTGGGTCAAATATGCCCCGTTTTGTTGTATAATGTGTTGCCGTTTTAAAGGTAGCTTCATAATGCATCTCTCATAGAAGTCTTGGTCCTTTATTGACGAAAAACTCCAGTAATCGAATTTCACAATCTTCTCCTGATCTCAATTCCTTATCACTCAGGAAGTTTTATAATGGGAGAAAAAGGTGGCAATTACTTGGTGCAAAGTCCGGACTATATGGTGGATGCATTAAAACTTCCCAACCAAGCTCCCAGAGTTTCTGGCGAGTCACTACAGACGTGTGTGGCCTGACATTGTCCTAATGGAACACAACACCTCTTCTGTTGGGCCAATTCTGGCCGTTTCTGGTCAATCGCTAGCTTCAAACGGTCCAGTCGTTGACAGTAGATATCTGAATTTAGTGTTAGGCTATACAGAAGCAACTCATAATTAATTATTCCCTTCCAGTTCAACCAAATACACAGTAGAACCTTCCTGGTCGTTAGTCCTGGTTTGGCCACCGTTTGAGTTGCTTCACCGCGCTTTGACCGCGATTGTTTTTACACAATATTGTCGTATGTGACCCATTTTCCATCCCCAGTCACCATCTGTTTAAGAAATTCATGATTTCATTCCGTTTGGCCAAGGCTTCGCAGATGAAAATTCGATTAATCATGTTAATTGGTGTGGCACCCAAGCATCGTGCTTTTTTTTAAATCCAGCGTTGTGCAAATGGTTTAAAATTGTTTTAAGGTCGATCTTTAGCTCCTGGGCGATGCTACTATTAGCATGCCGGTCAACTTGGATTATTTCTCGTGATTTTATCAACATTTTCGATGACGAGCCTGCCTGAGCGAGGTGCATCTTTAACATCGAAAATGCCTCGACAGAATCCACGAGGCCAAAATTGCACGTAATTAGCTGTTAAAGTATCGGCACCATAAACACCATTCGCAATTTCAGCCACCTGGCTTGCATTTTCGTCTTAATCAAACTGTAAAATGTACCGAACTTTTGCTTTGTTGACTTCCATTTTTAACACTCTGTAACTCACAACTGAATGGACCAAATAAAAAAACAGCAAAAGAATTTTTTTAGTGTAATCCGTCACCTTGACAACGAGCATAAATTTGATATTGTTTGATCGGTACTTCACGAGATATCGACATTACAGTCATCTACCGAAAAAATAATGTATTTTTTCCCCCAACCTAATATATATGTGAAAAGTTTTACTTCAAAAAGCTTAAAATTTGTTGAAATTTATATAAAGGAAATACTTCTTTTCAGACAGTGGAAAACAAATGTGAATTAATTCACAATTCTTGATATATTAAACCAGTGATTCCCAAAGTGGTCTACATAAACCCCAGGGGTCTATGACGACCTGCAAGGGGCTCACGACAGTAAAAAAGTAAATTGGGGGTCTATGAGGAGTAAATGCGGGTTTACAACCGTGGTTCTCATTAAACCAGATCGTGACTTTGTAAAAGAGAATTTAATCAAATGGAAACTAGATTTTACCTATTTAACAGATTTATTTATTAAATTAAATTAGGTTAAATTTGCAGCTATAAGGTGACAGTGTAAATTTTCTAAACAAAGACCAACATTTCACCGTTTTTTGCCAGAATTAAGCTAAAGGAGTATAATATTGGATTTCGCGAATTTTCCTAGTTTCTCAATTGGACACAGACAATTTGCCAGGAAAATGTTTTAACCTACGACCTATATGGTCAAATTTAAAAAAAATTAATGTCATATTACAAGAGGAACTGATTGGAATATGCTGTAATGAAGATCTGAAAGTAAAGTTTAGAAATGGATGTCGGCAATTTCGGCTTTAAAAGGACATACCTCTTATGTATCTAGAATTATGGAGTATTGTGAGAAAATTTTTAATTGCTTTTCTTATTAAGGTGTTTCAGCGCAGTTGACGGCTGGGTACTACTAACCAAGGAAATTTAGGGTTAAACCTGATAAGATTGATGACAAATGTTGAAAATTTGTTATTGAAGCATTAGATTCATCCCTATCATTATACACATCTGTTTGTTAATCAGTTATTTTATGTATCACTCTAATTAACATGTGTTTCTTAAGTTTTAAACTCTATACTTCACTACAGTTAGAAATTAAAATATTTTAAAGTAAGTAGCTCTGTACTAGCTGTCCTAAACACATTGAAGTTGATAAACTTGCAAAAATTCAATAATACATAAGCACGGGTCTACCCCAAACCTAAAACATGGCAAGGGGGTCTATGAGACAAAAAAGAAACCTCTGTATTAAACTAACACACACATTATACAAAAGCAGCAACAAAACATTTGCAGAAATCTTAGAATAGAAAAAGGTGCCCTCCTCTTTCATTTCAAAAGAGATCAGTTTACATATTCTTAATACAGGAAGTTTGAGAATTTTCTTTAAACATATGATTTCTGGGTTTTAGCAGGCTCGGTGAATAGATCTGGTAGATCAGTGGTCTTCAAACTTCTTTAACTAACAGAACCTGTAGAACTTAAAAGTGCTTTCGTGGAACCTCTAGAACTAGAAAGTGTTTTCCTGAAACCCCATTCCATACACATACTTTGAAAAGAATGTATCTTAAAATAATATTTAAAGTAGATCAATATGTTTTAAGCACTTTATGTAAAGGCAATTATATAAAAAAAAGTATTGTATTTATTATTAAAAAATTCTAATTTAATTTTTCCAAATATACTTACTCATTAATAATATTAATTTATGATTAAAGTGTCATCTATCCATGCATTATGTTTAGTAACTGGGATATGTGCTTGCTTTTTTTTCACACAAAGTGTAAGTCTGGGTCAATTGCGATTAAATGCAATCGCATTATAGATAATCCGAGTTTAATTAGTTTGACTTTGTTTTTGTAGTCATTTACGTTGAGAAACATATTTCACTTAAACACAATGTTCTGAATGGCGTTAAAATGTTTATAGTTGTGGGAGGGATCCCATGTATTTTGCATGAATTTGCAACCTAAAAATTGGATGTTCTTGCTTAGATTTAGATTTTAACATTGAATCTGTTGAAATGGTGATAAATTATTTTCTATCCTTCATTATAGGTGTTTTTTCCATTAATCCAAAAAGGTGCTTTTTTGATTAGAAAACTATATAGTTTTGCAAGACATTGTACTAACTAACAAGTATAAAATTATCTCGTGGATCCCGAAATTGTAAATAGAATATTTACAATCTAGTAGGGAGTATAGGTATATAAAGATAAAACACATTTCATATTCTTTTATTATATTATAATAAAAGTTTAAAAAGTGTTGCAAAATAAATTTATATAAATAAAATTTTCCATTTTAATAAATAGGGGGAGGGGATGAGCTTTAGATACTTGTAACTATACAAACTTCATAGAGACCATGAAACCCTTTTGAATACATGTTTATTTCTTCTCAATTTTTTTTATTGTGACTCATGGAACCCCAGGGTTCAGTGGAACAGTTTGAAGGCCACTGTGGTAGATGATGTAACAGTGCATCATTTTACCACAGAATTACTGATGCAGCACTTTTGTCCAAGAGCTAAAATTGAAGTTAAAATTGTATTTCCCATTGTTATTGTGTGTTTATTAACGGGACACATACAAAAGACACGAGATCAATGAACAGAAACATATAAAACAATCAAAGAAGAATACAGATTTTTATTACAAGCAATGATCCCAGCAAAGAACAGAAGAGTTGCACTGCATTATATTTCCCGTTTGATGGGTAAATAAAAAAAAATTAAATATCACAATATCTTGGAGGTTTCAGGACCATAATTACAGAATATCCCTTTCAAATAAATACATATTTTTATAATGATTCTCTAGTTCTCAAACAAAATATCAATTACTCTGTAATTAAAAATTTTCTAAACACATATTAAAATATCTTCAAATAAAGCTTTTCTGCAGCAGAGGAGAAAAAAAATTAAATCAAGGAGTACAAATAAATTTTGGATAAAATGAACAAATTAAGCTAGTACATAAAGAGTATATATGTGTGCACCTTTATTCCACAATATCAAAAACCATGCCAGTTCATACCTCAATTTTCTTTGCACTTTAATTACCAGTTGTTTTTTTTAGGTGGAAAGAGAAAGCATGATGTAAAAATATCAACTTAAAAAGCGAGTTCTTAAATATGTCTCGAAAACTAAACAGATTATGGTTTCCATAAACACTGTACTAATAGAGGAGAAACACTTTGGGGCAAAAAAACGGAAAGGAATTTGATATATGTATAACAGGCTCTTAGCAATTAAAGGGTGTTTTTTTGAGAGGTATAGAACTTTAAATTGCAATAAAACAACGATGTATTATTCGATTGACATGAATTTTTTATTCGAAAGATAATCTTGTGGCATTACATTTTAAATATGATTTCTGGCATAGGACTGCCACGGCTAGCTCCGATGTAGTCCAATCTGGACGTCCAATTTTCGATGACTTTTTCCAACATTTGTGGCCGTATATCGGCAATAACACGGTGAATGTTGTCTTCCAAATGGTCAAGCGTTTGTGGCTTATCCGCATAGACCAATGACTTTACATAGCCCCACAGAAAATAGTCTAGCGGTGTTAAATCACAAGATCTTGGAGGCCAATTCACACGTCCAAAACGGGAAATTAGGCGGTCACCAAACGTGTCTTTCAATAAATCGATTGTGGCACGAGCTGTGTGACATGTTGCGCCGTCTTGTTGGAACCACAGCTCCTGGACATCATGATTGTTCAATTCAGGAATGAAAAAGTTAGTAATCATGGCTCTATACCGATCACCATTGACTGCAAGGTTGTGGCCTTTATCGTTTTTGAAGAAGGATTCCACCAGCCCATAAAGCGCACCAAACAGTTTTTCTGGGTGTAACGGTGTTTCGACATACACTTGTGGATTAGCTTCACTCCAAATGCGGCAGTTTTGTTTGTTGACGTAGCCATTCAACCAGAAGTGTGCTTCATCGCTAAACAAAACTTGCTTATGAAAATCGCGCGCGACCATTATTTTCGAAATAAAATTGCACAATTTGAAAGCGTTGTTCAGGCGTGAGTCTATTCATGATGAATTGCCAAACCAAACTGAGAATAAATCACTTGACAGCTGTTAAATCGGTCGCCATCTCGGAAAGTAATGCCAACTTAAACTTCTATACCTAGAAAAAAAACACTCTGTATACGAAAAAGTATGGTTTGAAATACTTTTAAAATAATGGATATTTCATTTTAAAATGAAATATCGTAATCTTAAGTTTTGAAAAAGCAAGGTGATGAAGAGGAAATTTTCAAAATATAATGCTGAGATAATTAAACACTGCTTCACAATGCAGATAGACAATTTCCCCCTCTTCTTATATATATTTCAGCAAAACCTTAAACATAAAGATAAAAGAAAATTTCCAATTCCAATTTTCATACAAATTTCTTCACTCTAACTACAGATTTATTTTATTATTTAAAAATAATAAAGCAAAGCTGAGCAATAAGTACAGTAAACCAATATCAAAATAATTGCTAAAATCATATATTTATTTATAATATAAACAGAAAAATTTTTTGGGAAAAATTATAGCTTATATTTTAAGTAGGGAGAGTAATAAGTGTTCTTTTAGATGAATTGTTATAACCACTTTCAGTTCATTTTTAATTGATTCATTGATTGAATATTAACGTCGCACTGTTCAGTTACACGAAGGCTTTTGGTGACGGACCACGTAATTTTGAACCATGGTCAAGTGACGTGGACGACACCTGAGCTGCCCCCCCTCCTAACTACCACACCACACCAACGGGAGAACGTTTCAGCTCTCGGCAGACTTAACGTGTATCGCTGCCCTACATGGCGGGTCTTTAGTGGTACTGGGCTCGAACTCGTGACAAGGCAAACCACGATCCGATAACTATACCACTCGGCTACCGTGGCCTCTGTTCATTTTTAAAGAAGTGCTCTTTAACCATTAACTCAACACAATTGTTCTTTAAACTTTTCAATAAACACTACATAATTAATATATATGCTCTTATTGAATTACTCTTCCTATTTGAAGAAAAATCAAATTGGTTTTTGACAACTGACACGTCTTTTTCTTTAACAAATCCTTTGGGTTCTTTGGGCCAGAATTAATGGCAACTCTTTTCCAACCAAATTCAAGAAATGAAATGTGAATAAGAGATGCAAATAAACAGACTTTAAATATCGGATCTTAGAGTAAGCGAGATAGCAACGTAAAGGAATGTTAGACAATTGATGTGGGTTGTAGCAGTTGATAGTTACTACAGTTCGTGTTTCAAGTTGAATGAGTTCTATGTGCCGTGGATACATAATTGGTGCTCGATTAGAAGGAAGCTGTTCACTTGCATCCCATTGCATATAAAGACAAGAGCAACTACAAGTTATAATAAGGTAGGATTGATTACTTAATATTAGAATCGAGGATTAGGCGGTTCACTTATTGATATTGGTCTGAATTGGATTAGGACTTATTATAAATACATATATTGTGTGTTGCGTATTGCATCATCATAGATTCTCTCATATTAATTATTATAATTGAATTTGCTAAAGGTTTAAGTCGAATATCTTAATAAAGTCACATTAAGATAATGTTTGATCCTAGTTCTTTCGCTGGTCCTACACCTCTGGCTCATGCTGATACTTTGACAGATGTACTTCCAAGGGGAGGTACATCACAGGTTGAATTTTTAAAAGAATCATACTAATGAAAGAAATATTTTTATAAGTAAAAAACAAATAAAAAGCTAACTTTTGATACTTTAACATACAATATGTATACAAGGTATTATGATGATCTTTAAAAATTCCCAAAATTATATTCAAATATATATTTTGTTTTGGATCACAAAATCTACAGACAAAAAAATAATTTGTGCTAAACTTGTTATATATTACTCAACATTTTCAGTAAAAGGAACAAAATGAAAGTATGTGAAATATTAAATACCTAAATTCCTATTCTAAATTGCTTTTTATTTTCCAAAAGTGCTATAAAAATCAAAATAAAGACAAAATACTCGTGTAAAATTCTTTGAAAATTATTCTTAAACTTGATCAAATCATATTCATGGCAATGAAAAGTATTGCATTGGTTCATATAAACCTGCTATATAATAGTGTATTAACATCAAGACTGAAAAGCAACACGACAGCTATTGATGAAATACAGCCCATACAACACCTAGGCATGCTGAGTAATAAATTATTGAGCTGATCTTGGGGAAGATTATTCTTCTCTCAGTAAGCAATGCTCTCCGAAGTTCTGTTACACATGTAGGACATGGTTGAAGGCCTGAAACTCGTTGGCCAAGCATATGACGAATTCAAGTCAGGTGAGAATGCAGGCCTTTCTATTGCGATAATAAACTAAGATTGAAGTCATTTGTTTACGATGTTTGCTTGATGAAGTTGGGTGCTGTTATCAATAAACACAAATTCCGTGCTCATGGCAACCCTAAACAAATGTAAATGTTGTTTCAAAATGATGTCCCTGTAAATTAGGCTAGTTATGGTTCCAATTTGAACAAACATTATCTATTCCGCAGCCCAGGAAAATTTCCCCCAAATGAGCAATCTTACATCATCTTAACCATGCAGTTCAATGATGATGTCTTGGAGGTTACAGGTACCAGGCATTCTCCATATGAAACTCCTATGTGAATCAGTCTGCAAGCTAAACACAGACTTGTCAGAAAACATCACACATGACCACTGTGAAAATGTCTACATTGCATGTTTTCAACTTTAGGCTAGCCATTGGAGAAAGTGAGCTGTAAGGAGCAGAACACACCTTAGAAGCATGTGAGCACACAGACCAATGTCTTAAATGTCTGCTCATGGTTTGTTTTGAAACTGTTGTACCTGTGGCTGCAGATAGCTGACGAGACAGGTCGGATGCTGAATTCCATCTGCTTCTTTATGGAGTTACTGCTATTCGGCATTGGAACATGGGGGCAATCTGTATTGTAAAATCTACTGACATTTCCATCATCTTGGAATTATTGCCAAAGCCTAGAAATGACACTTTGGGTAATTCCCAGTTCCTCTGATACTTCCATCTGAGTACACTATATTTCATGCTGCCAATAAATTTGCTACGTAAAAAAATATCCTCTGTGTCATAACTATTCAGTTATGTCACGGAGTGGCTTACAAAATGCTTGTGAATAATTTTACTTCTTTTCCACTATTCCATATATACCCCTCTTTCACACTCTCCTCATTGTGATGTATTGGTGTTATCTGGTGGCTTCCTGTAATTTGCATATTATAGTTGAGCATGTGTGTGATAATTCTACAAGTGAAATTTTTAGTATAGAATTCGATTTTCATGTGATTCTGAATTATCCTTAATTTATGGCTACGAGTGGAATTGAATTGGTTCGCTTCTTTTAGGTGATTCTTTTATTAACTATAGTTGGATCCCAATTTACTAAGCCCCAATTTAACGAAATTCTAAATTTGAGGAACTGTTCTCTTTTTTTCCAATTAAGACGATGGCAAAAACACCTATTTAATGAATAATCATACTCAAATTAATGAATTATTCCAATTAAAAATTATTTTTCATTAGTTTGTATTAGAAAAAATTGGATTCTTTTTCAAATGACGTATCTCTTTTGTGAGGAAACGAAAGACTTTTCATGTAAGCAGCAAATGTTGATGGGAAAGGGCACATACCTTATGGAGACTTTACAGGTGCAAATGAATCATGGGTATAATCTATCATAAGTGTTTTGAATAGAACAGGGAGAATTCCTTTCTTATCTCATCTGACTCCACAATGAAGGGAATATTTTAGGATTTTAACAATTATGTTACACTCAATAATGGATTGCCTGTCTGTGCAACTGTAGTTGAGGAAATTGTTGATTAGTCAGGGCCAATGATAAGTTATTCTGATGCAGAAATTGATTATAAAACCCCTATCAAAACTGTTACATTTTCTAATGCTTTTCATTGCTCAGAATCTGTGAAAACATACCTCATGCGGCAGGTTGTAAATGATGCAGCATTTTCAACCCTGCTTAAAGTCGAAAAAGAATTCTTTCGAGTCAGTAATCAAAAATTAGTCAGCATTTCAAAATTTTCAATTAACTGGTGCATAATAATTCACTAAGAGTATTTTTAGCTATTGAATAAAAAAAGTATGTAATTTCTACCCATGGATACTTTTGGTGTAATTGCTTATTATAAAATTTCCAAAAGGAAAGTGCAAAAAATTTGTAATTTGTTTGGATTTGTATTAAAGAAATAGTCCCAAATTAACAAAGAAACGTTTGGTCTCAATGAATTCGTTAAATTAAAGTCTGATGGTATATCATACTGAAATTTTTTTCCATATTTACCTTCACACAAATCCTTTACACATATACCATTTATTGAAGATTAGATTAGACTATTAACAACATTCTAAACAAAGGAGATGCAGCTTCTTACTGCTGCAGTAAGATTTCATTATTCTACCTTAGATTTACAAGTAATTAAATAATCGAAGAAGGGCCTACATCGGCTACTGACACCAATTTTTTTATGGGTAGATCTTCATAATAATTTTGAATTATTGCCTTTCTATAATATCATTGCATGATCTGAAAAATAAGAACTTAGTTCCTAATTTTAAAAAATGATTCCAGAATGAAAAATTCATCTAAAAAAACTGTAAACTATATATTTAAAAAAGAATTAGTGTATGTTAAAGAACAATATAAAAAAGTTTGAAACAAGAAAAGAACAGAGGGGCCAAGTATTTTGCCCTTTGTGAAGAGGGGAAAAGATTTGATAGATCAAATGTTACACGACATGAACATACTCAATTTTTTAGAGGAACATGTTTAAAAGAACTGGTCATTCTTTTGATCCCAATATAAAACTTTTGGATAAATTTCAATTCATTTCTTTATTCATCAAGATATATTTTATACATGAAGTGAATACTTACAGTTAAAGAAGTGACTGAGCCTGATACATTTTGTGCAGCTGGTTCTTCAGTACCACATTCTTTTGCAAATGTTGAGCCTTTGAAACTGAAATATAAGACAAAAATTACTAAATGAAATTATTCCACATCAAATTTTATTCCTCATACTTAATAGTATCTTGATAAACGAATTACAAACTTAAATTCCAAAGATTTTAAAAGGAGTAAAAAGTTTATTCATTCAATATTTGATAAACTTACAGGATACCATCGTGCAGTGACACATATGCACCACAAAAGTCTGTTGCCCATTCACAATTAAAAGCAAATCCTCGTTTTACGCTGCAAAAAGGCATGCCTAAAAATGAATGAATTATAAATAAATGGAATGCGTTTATCAAATGGGATGTTTAAAAAAATGAAGAATAAAAGTAAATACTTACAAGTATCATATAGATCAAAAAATCTCAAAGTTTTATCAAAACTAGAACTCGCAAGCCAACGGCAATTATTGAGAGGAGCAAATGAAATACTTGTCACTGGAGTTCCTCCAGCTTGAAAAACTTTATAAGGCTGTATACGTAAAAGTCTTTTTTCATCATATGTTGAAGTCAGTGTAGAAGTTTTCAGCATCCATATGTAAATGGTTCCTAAATTAAATGCAACCGATTATTGGTGAAATCTTGAATACAATGTTTAAATACAGAAGCTAATTAGCTCTAATTCTACAAGAATCAAATTTCAATAAAAATATATTTTAAAATCAAATTTGACAGAATCAAATAATTTATACAAACAATAAATTACAAAGAATTTGGTTTAAAAATACACTGCTTTACATTTAAATCTGCTGAAATTAGAAAACAAGAAAATCAGGATATTAAAATTATATATATTTCTTTTTACATTATATATTTCAACCTTCACCAC
The DNA here is from genome assembly GCA_019973935.1 of Trichonephila clavipes. Classification (NCBI taxonomy): domain Eukaryota; kingdom Metazoa; phylum Arthropoda; class Arachnida; order Araneae; family Nephilidae; genus Trichonephila; species Trichonephila clavipes. The sequence continues at coordinate 90,696 of BMAU01000244.1, read as the reverse complement.
ACAATGTGTTCTTTTAATTATCTTGTGTGTACATCATTACTAATTACTTTATATACAAAGCAACTTAAGTTTCTTACCATTACCAAAACCAGCAGCTATTTGTTGACCATTCTTATGCCATTCAATGCATGTGGTTATAGATTTTATAGTTGCAGAACATGGTACGCCAAATAAAGGTGTCAGCATTACTGATGGAGAGGTACAATAGACAGGAGAAGTACCATCACTATGCCTTTTAGGCATCAAATTTGGATGTGGAATACTATAAATGCGTACAGAACCATCAGAACACGACAATGCTAACAATCCTAATCTTGACAAGTCATCTGTTTTAGATGCAGCATCATAGCACCCCTTTGGACACCATTTCATTTGGGTAATCAATCCATGTGTATGATATATTGCCAGTTCCATTGATGGGACTTGTTTTAATCTAAATCAAAATATGAAAAAAAAAAAAAAAAAGATCTAACAGCAGAAAAATATAATTAAGTCTAAAAAGTTACATCAAATTAAAAACTTTGTTCCCAAAGAAATTTTAAGGTACATCCAAAATAATTAGGAAATAAAATTTCTTAGAACTTGATTTTAATTAAGCAAATACAATAGATCAAAATTTTAACTGAACTCATCATTTTAAATTAGCAGTAAATTCTTACACTAAATTTTCATGCAGACAACCAAGGTTCCAGAACTGAATAAATCCACCAAAACTTTTTGTATTAGTGTAAGAATGTCTATTATATAAAGTATGACTTGAAGCTACAGCAATATACTGGTTGACAATCTTGTTTCTTGGAGTTGGACAAAATGCAGAACTTTGAACTGGGCCTCCAACGAAAAAAGTAGCCTTATTTGATCCTGAAATTCAAAGATTTAAATTGAACAAGTTTCAATTTTATTAAAAAAATTTCCTAGATTTAAAAAAATGTTTATTTCAAATATACTTAATATTACAAAAGAGTAGATATCTAAAGTACAAGATTAAATGCATCAATTTCATTTATTAAAAATAATATACTAATTAGATTACAAACACAGAATTCAACTCATAACGCAAAAATTTTATAATTAATAGTCAACTAATTGACAATTAAAGCATATAGTGATAAGATACACAAAAGTAAATTATTCAAGTACACTAGGGAAATTTTCTTACCTCCATGGGTGATACTGTCAAAGCATTTTAACTTAATCCAATCAGGAGAGTTGTCAATCTTTATATGAATTTCTGTTTTAAAATGTTCCTCATATTTGCTAATGAAAAAATTTACATGGATTTCAGAAATTTCTTACAATAGAGAAGTGATAAAAAAATAAATCATAAAAATTTAGAAAATTTATATAAAGAAAAAATTTACATTACCCGTTACAAAACTCGAACTTGTTAAGATCTGGCTTGAATTCAGGAAAAATATTTTCGTAAGAATGTTGAGAAATGGCTAGCCTAACAAAAATTTTAAAAAATATGCCTCAAAAATTAAAAATAAAGCTATCACATCCTATATAAATTAAAATTTTAAAAATAGTAATCTGAAAAATACCAAAAAATAAACAAAAAACCAATAATTTCAAGTCAAATGAAACCTTAACTCCAACAAAATTTTGACAATTTCAAGAGCAACATTAGAAAAATTAGCAAATTCTTATTGCACGCTCACTATTTTAATAACAAGTGTAAGCTAAAATTTAATGTTTCCAATAAAAATGTTTAACTAACCAATTGTTACAACAGTTTAAGGATATATATGTCTACACTATTAAAATTCCAAGGTAAACAAACGTATCTATGCAACAATCTAACGTATACAACTAGGTGTATCTTCTCACGAACCGCACGACGCAGAAACTCGCCGAAGGTACCGAAAGTTCGGGAATGATAAGAGGAATTGGCTTTGACCATTTATATTCCGCTAGTGCGATTAGTTAAAAATATATTAATTAAAAACCTTAAAACACATAACTATTGCCATTTTTTTCCGCAAGGGGGCGACGAGGTTCAAATTTTTTAATCCTGTTCTTTTCTCCCTAGACGTTTTTAAAACACGATCTAATTTTTTTTTTATGAGACTCAGATAAAAAATAATTACAGAATAGGAAAGATCATTTACTTCGCCACGATATGGTGTAATTTATTTTACAAAAAAAAAAAATATTTTCTATATCTTACGATTTTTTCTAAAATGAATCAAAATCGATACGTTTTTATGAAAATGATTTCTAAATCGCTCGGCTTGCATTTTCTTTAGTGTTAATGAAATGACATTTTCCACTAAAAAAGTTCATGCTTTTCTCTTTAGAATTTACAATCAGTCATTTAAAAAATTAAATATCAAAAACCATTTCTTTTTACGATTTTTCAAAAAATACTCAAAATTTTATTTAAATACTTAATAACTTCTTTATTTATAAAAATAATCTCACGAAACCTTTTTTTCCCGTGTGTAAAACGATATTATCCATAATCTGTACAAAGACTAAAAAAAATTGTTTAAAAATACGGTTTAAAAAAGAAATTGTTTTTTGTTTTTTTCCCTTTATGTGAGAAATATTTTAGCATTATTTTTTTCATTTTTTGTTTAAAACTTATCATTGTTTGTAATCGAAAGCATTAACTTAAAAATCCTCTTAAAAAATTATTTTAAATACTTCATGAAAAAAGCTCTGTTTTGTGTCAAGGGTAATCGCTTCAACTCTGAGAATACGGGTGACATTTTTGCGCATGTGCGATAAAGAAGGTCACTCTTCACCTTTTTTGAAAGGGAAATTTTGCTGCTGTCATCGCTTACGTTAATTGATATTTATAGCAGTATTCAATTCATTACACATTACAGATAAATGTTTTAAATAGTGCAAGACAATTGATAAATTTCTTCATTCTTAAAGAATGATTCATTGAAGAACAGTGGAATAAAAAACCTTAAAAATTCTGAAATACATTTTATCACATAGTATATTTTCTTTTTGAATGATTTTATACAGTGAATGTAAATAAATCTCTAGCCTATTTACCTTTTTATTCTTATACATTTCGCCTAATTTATTCTTATTTAATTCGCCTCAATTATGTATGTGTGATGTTGTTTTCTTTTTTTACAAAACAACGAAACTTTGAATATAAATAAATTTATTTAAAAAAGGTTTATTGATTATTCAATGATATTTTAGAAAATTACTTTGAATTTTAAAAAATAAAATAATTACTGTAATTATATAAATATTTATATTATACTTCATTAATATAATTTTTAATAAATAATACTTTTTGCAAATTTTGTTATAATAAACATTAAATGATATTTTATATAAAAATTAGTTACAAAAAGTTTTATAAAATGAAATACAATATGTTATAAATAAGATATTATAAAATTATTATCATAATACACAAAATTATTGTTAAAATAATGAATATGTTAGCTTTATAACACACTTTTTTTTTTTGTCAGATACGTGTTTAAATAATTTACTAAACAAAGTGGAAGGGAAAACGTTAAAATTAAAATAAAATATCAAAATGTTTTTATCAGATTGTTTTTTTTCTTTTTGAATTTTTTTCATTACATGTATATATATATATATAACTAGGCTTTCCCCCATACTGTTTTTTTTATATAACATATATATTTATATGTTTAATCAAACATTCAGAAAAAAGCAATCGTTTCAAAAGCTATCTGTAAATTTTTCTTTTATTTATTACTTATAGAAATTTGATTTTAATAAATATATATATATGTTTTCTTAAAAAGATTTTTTCTATTATTTCATTACTAAATTAATTCTTTGTTAATTAAAAAGTATATCATCTATTATTTTGGATCAAAATACATTTTAGAGACATTTTTAAGCTAACTATGTGTAACGATTGATTGATTCATGAAAATCTGAAATCTATTTATTATTTTAGATTCTTAGAAACTAACTATTATTAAAATATGATGAAAGTTTTTTGTTTTACTCTTAGCATCAGAATCGTTTTCTTTTTTTATTGCTTCACATTAATAATTTTTTTACTCTAATGCAATATTGTTTTTCATAAGTCATACATGGAAATTTGAAGCTATATCTCATCTTTGAGGGGGAGAGAAAGATAGAACAATAATTTTACACTAAAAAACTCGTGTTATGCTGGAGAGGGGAATGAAACCTGTCTTAAATCAAAAATAAGTAGAATGGAACAAATTTTGGAAAAGGGTAATTTGACATAATTTTAGAAATCACTCACATTGTGCACGTACAAACACACACATAGAAATGTTGGTGTCTAGAAGGAAAGAGAAAGCCTGTGCAATGCTGGGCCATGCAGCTAATATATATATATATATATATATATATATATATATATATATATATATATATAATTGTTGGCTTTTATGCATACATATAACTTGAAAATCATAATTTTTATAAGAATTTATGTCTACCATGGAAAAAAATAATCAAATAAAGAAATTCAATTTTAAAAAGGACTGGATGATAACTATAATAAATTTTGACATAATTTGGTTCTGCTTATACATATATATATTGAATAAGAAAAATATGTATTTATTTTTTAATGTTGAACTACAAAACCAAGACTAGTCACTACATACCAAGATATACATATCTCCCTCCAAAAAAATTACAATCATTAAAAACTCTTCTGAAATTAACTATATTCTTTTGGTGCTATTTAAATACTATAAAGGAACTATAAAATAAAAAAAGAATTACTTCTCTGCAGAGTGATGCTTTGGTAGTACATCTGTGCTTTTCTTTTCACCTGAATGAGAAATCGTGTTTTGCAGATTAACAGGAATTGATGCTCTTAATTTACAAGAAACTGGTGCTCCAAATGCAACCTTACAAAAAAAAGGAGAAAAAACATAGCTTAACAAAAACAGCTAAAATTTTAGTTAATAATATTTACCCAAGCACTATTAACTTTTAAATTTAAAACTTTTAATCTTTTCATTTTCATTTATTTTGTTTGCTATATATGCAGGGTTTCTGTTAAAAAAGTACACAAATAATTACAGACTTAATGAAAGGTTTACCTTCTACCTACATTTTATTGGGATTAAGTACATTCACATACAGCACAAAAGTAGATAACTTGTAACAGCTAAAACCTAAACAATAGAATCTAAAACCAAAGACAAAGTAATATGTTCAAACAAATTAACATGCACCATTTATTTCAAGGTCTACTCATAAATGTCTGAAAGTACACATTTTGTTTACGAGATGGTTATATATTAACAGTTACAAAATGAACTTGTAATGCTGGCTGAGTGAGAGAGCATTGAGTGATGACTCAGAAACAAGAGTGAGACAGTAGAACAGTGAAACTGTAGGAAGAGAATTATACAGTTTGATATAATTATTAATAATGTATGGCTTGATATAGTTCTTGATATAATCTTTAGAAATTGTGTCGCATTTCAGACGTAAAAATCAGCTCTCTCAGCTTCTGAAAAACCTTCCAGTATCAAACGTGAATTTCTATAGAACTCTCTAAATCAGCAGTTGACTTGGCTAGATCTCACCAAGAAAACTAGAAGATGTGTAAGCATGTGTAAGCATTAAAAGACATATCTGTAATTTTGTGTTTCATCAACAAAGCAGTTCATCTGGAATTGGGAGATTCTGGAAAATTTTTTTTTACTGCTGCTCTTAAATGTTTTATGGCAAGGAGAGGAAGACAGGATTAACTGTACTGCCCTTGCAGAAGTTATTTCATTAGTGCCTAGAGAGTAATAAATTTAGGCTTCTAATGAAGTCATCAACTTCAGTTAGAAGTCCGAAGGATCAAAGTTATTTAGCGAACAAAGGAGCTGCATGGAAATTTAATCCTTAATCTCCCCACTTCAGTGGACTATGAGAAGTTTCTGTAAAATCCACAAAATGTGTAATTGATACCCAGATTCTAACTAAGGAGGAATTTCACCAAATCTGACAAACAGAAAAGGTTGCTAAAAATCCTGTCGGTTAGTAATGCTTAGCTATCCAGAGGATTATACAATTATCATGCAGGCGCACTTTTTTATTTGAAGTTCTTTAAAAGGGAATCAAGAGCTCAATGTGTGCATCAAAATATTATTGCTATGTAATCGTTGGAAACTCATAATGACTCCAGTTATTTTGGAAGAGATTGCAATTAGACTATTTTAATGCTGCAGTAAAATTAGGCAATAGATGGTGTTGTTTAGGATCTGTGTGGATGCACTTGAATCCCCAGCAAAATGAGGAAGTGCCACAATGAGGAGATAAGAGTCAGAAAATAGAATTGTGCGGTAAAAAGAATGAATGATTTGGTGTGTGGTTTCACAATAAAAGTTGTTCGGTGTAAGTGTTGGAAGCAGGCTTAATATAGGTAGTGATATCTTAGTAAAACATTGCTTCAATGTATTTACAATGAAGACAATTTTCACAGATAACACCATAAATGCAGATATTTAAATATTCATTTCGCTGTTCATAGAACTCTTTTAAGTGTTTCAATATGGTTTTTGAGAAAAGCTCCTGGTAATAAAATTACCACTAAACATCTAAAAACAATTTTAAAAAAGTCCACTACGAATATACATATAAATGCATAGTGCAAAAGTTACAAAAAGGGGGTGTTTCATTTTAAATTGTTCAAAATTCATTTAACAAAGAAAGAAGTTTTGAAAAAGTTCCAATAAAAGCCTGTAAAGCGCCTTTGTTTACATCAAAAATCACCTTAAATAAGCATTTTTTTCTGTAATGGGGCTGCATATTGGTATTTCTAACTTTGCAGGCCTAGTACATTCCCCAGGTGCGGCACCATTTAGGTGATACCAATTACTGCAAGTAATTTTGATGCCCAGTTTCTTCCCCAGAGGGAGGCACCTGAGCTCCGCCAATGCGAAATTTGTACTTGGGAATTTAATTTTGCCAAGAGCATCCAAGCCAAACAGACATTCAAGGGATCTTTTTCATGCTGTATAATCATTAGACATGGCCGCTGCCCATTTTCTGAATAAGGGAAATCCACTGACTTGGGCCAGGGTCGAACTTGCAACCTTGGGTACAGAAGGCCAGCGACAACCCCCAACTATGCTACCCAGCCGGTACCTTAAATAAACTATAATATAAGACTAGTGCTTCAATAATTTTAAAACACTGGGAATGTGAAATCAAAAGAAATACATGCCATATAATGCCCTCCAAAGTCCTCTTACAGTGAAAAAAGTGTTCAACAATCTCAAGGATTAAATCAAGTAAGCTAAAATTTAAAAATCATAGCAGTTTTTCACTCTTGAAACTTCCACAGCAAAATGATGGGAAAAAAATAAATTAAAAAAAATTGCAGAATATTTTCATAAAATAAAAAATTTCAATATTAAGATAGCAACAAATAATATAATAAAATGATAATGATAAAAAAAAAAAAAGAAAATTAATACATTTTCTAATCTTTCAAAAACACTAAATTTCCATACAAAAATTAATTTGACAACTTACATGCATTAAAATAAATTTTAATTTTAACCCAATGTGATTTTGGTTTATTTTTATATTAATTCTCCATTTTAAAACTTCTAAAGGGAGAAATACAATGCAAAATTACCTCTTAAGACATTTTGAAATATAACACCACAAAATTGCAAAATTTTCAAATTATATTATTAAAAAAGGAACAAACAAAATTATATTTTGCTACTAACCTTTCTTTTTGAAGCTTCCTTTGTTGACATTTGTACAGTTGACTTACCACAAGAACACACAGAATTATTTTTAATACCTATTTCATCAGTTTCACCAAACTGTTTTCTTTTCTTTAAGGGTAAAATTAGATCTTTTTTCTTTTCTTGAGAGTGAATACAAGTACAACTGTGAGCAGAAACAGGAAAACCTTCCTGTACTTTCTGATGTTTTTCACTAATATGTTTTGTTTTTTCTAATTCTGCATCAACTTTAGTATTTTCTCTCACTTTATCATCATGTTTCGCTAATAAATTCTTTCGTGGCCTACCCTTTCGGGAAGCATTTCGTGCAGTATTAAAATTATCAAGGCTTTTATCATTTACAGAAGAATCATTTATCAGAACAGAGATATCCAAAGGAGGTTCCGATATTTTACTATCAGAAAGATTTTTTTCTACTTTAGGATGTTTCCTTGGTCTTCCTCTTCGGCTTGTCCTTTGTGGTTGCTCTAAATTTGATTTTTGTGAGGGTGAATTTTCTTCAATTTTTGAGTGTTTAACTGAGAAAGAATTTTCCACTCCAACAAGATTCCTTTTTCTAACTCGTTCACTTTTACGGACAGCTCCACTGGTAGAGACTGATGGAGAACTATCTGCTAATTCAGGCAACTGTACATTTATTTCAGCAGGCTTATGAATATTGTTTTTCCTCGGTCTTCCCCTAGATCGTTTCATTAAAACAGGGGTAGTTGAATCTAGTGGTTTATCTAAATCAGACACAGAAGGAATACAATCCAAATTAGTATTTGAGTTTGGTTTCGAAATATTTTCTGGTGTTCTTAATGTGTGAGAGAGTGGGCTTGAATGAGAATCATCATTAATATAGCCATGTATATCAGAATGCACGTGTTCTTGACACACACTTTGAGAAGAAAAAATATCTTCCTTTTGTAATTTAGAGCCCTCCAGAAGACATGCATAGAATTTCTCCTCCTTGTACTTCAACATCATTTTGAAAACAATTATTTATATCCCCATCAGTATGACTTATATTGATACTAGCATCTGTTGAGTTATTATGATCAGAAGCTTCAGAAGTTTTAATGGAAAAATTTATGTTTTTGTTTTCTTGAACACATTTTACACTTTCAATGAACGTTTCCCATGTACACATGATTTTTTTTTCTAATTGTGTGGAAGGTACCCCCATCCACACTTCTTTTAACACCACACATTATGGCTTTCTTTTAAACTACATCGTGCTTGAACAGATAATTTCATTCGCTTTCTCTGCTGAAAACTGGAATCTATTTTTGAAATAATTCTACTTTGACCCTTGGCAAAGGGGACGGACTTTTTAGAATTTTTAACAACTTTTGGACTGGATATAGTATTTTTTATTTTCACTTTGTTTTTTCTAAATTTACCTGAAGGAGATTTGTCACAAGTTTTGTGGCCTGTTTTTGATTGCAGCATCTTTTGTCTGACAATCTCTTTTTCACATATACCTGAATTATCTTTCACGTTAATCTTTCGAGGCCTTCCTCTTTTACGTTTTACCAGATAAACAAGAGGTCCAATATGAGGATGTTTAATACCATCTTCTTTGTTGTGCTTTGCTGGCTTAACAGAATTATAAACTTTCTTTTTCTTTGAGATATTTTTTCCTTTCTGAGTAACTAAAGAATTCTTAACAAAGGAATCAAAATCAATAATAGGTGGTCTCTTTTCATCTGATTTCTTTAGCAAAGAATCGGGAATTTTACCATATGTTATAATTGGTGCAATTCTCATTGACTGCTTACGAATTACATCAGATTCAAGTAAAGATGTACTTTTTGAAACAATATTGCTTTGGTTTAAATAACAGGGCCTTCTTTCAGGTGCAATAGTTTCTGAAGATACATCATTAATTTTGTTATTCACTACAGGATCAGTTATTGAATCCTTTTGCATTGTATTTTCCCCTGATTTTTTGTTAGTAAAATTAATATTTGATTCTAGAGGATCTTCAAAACTTGAAATCTCAGTTGACAAATTTGTATCGCATATACTTTGAGACAAAGAAAAAGGTTCATTTTGACTTAAAGATATACTAGAAGATTCTAAACTGCTATTAAGTTGGTGAATATCCAATTCACTTGATTCATTTTGCATATTTACTGAATTTGAAGAATCTAAAACATTGTCAGAATTCTTTGATCTAGAATATGTCCGTCGATTTGATGCCCAATCTCGAGTGACAGTAAGATGTTGACTGTAACGCTTGTACCGATCCATATTTAAAACTAATCTAGATTTCGTGTTTACTTTCTCTTTTACCCGAGTCTGATTTACAGAATGTTCTTTGTTCATTTCGGCTCCTTGTTGGTCTTCAAAATATTTTTCAGCAGCAACATGGCCAGTTAAGAAATGTCTTCGTTTCCGACGATTTTTTGAAATCTTATTTCCATCAGTATACAGCATATTTGTTTTATCATTAACAGAACATATCCTAGATATAATTTTATCAAAATGCCCACATTCTTTAATTCTTGAATTTTCAATCACTGATTCCTTCCTAGTCTTTATTTTGTGTTTTAAAATTCTCACTTTAGGTGATAGACGAATTTCTTTGGCTAGAAATTTAAGTTTCTTTCGAATTTTTACAAATTTATCTCCCTGAGTAGCTTCAACAAGTTTGGAATTATCCTCATCAGAAACATCAAAATTTTTATGCATGTCTTGTGGTTCTGGATAACTAGCTGCAATACAAAAATAAAAACTTTAATTACATTGTATAAATATATTTTTAACATAATGTAATAAGAATTAACATACCTTTATACTCTTCTGATCTTTCAGGATGTTCTACTTTCATGTGATGTAAGACAGCCTTACTGGATGAAAAAATTACACTCGCACAATAAGGGCAATGTTTGAGAACTTTTTTCCTAACAAAGGAAATAAAAAAGGAAAGAAAGAATTTTAAAAATGTGCACAATTTTATTCCCATTACTAACAAATCAACAAGACTATTTTAAATAACAATTGTAACAAACACACACAAATATATATAAAGCAACAGATTCAAAAAGATCATAGTTGATTCATAATTTAGTCATTGTGTTTCATTAAGTCCACAAATGATTTGCATTACGTTAAAATTGTATATTTGTTGCAAAAAAAATGTAATCCAAAATTTTTAAAAGCTGTAATGAATAAACAAATCCAAATGAAATGGTTACACATGATGTAAAACATGATCCCACAGAGATTGTATAAATTTTGTTCCTGAAGAAACTATTTTAAGAAATATTTATCAATGTTTAATAATATTTATCATAATTGCAAAAAAAAAAAACTGCTTTATAGAATAAAAATTAAATTAATGTTAAAACCTTTTTTTACAATAATAAATAACAATTATAAAGAGGTTGAAAATGATAATAGCTTACTGTCCCACAGCAACAATGTTTATAATGCGTTATAAAATTTGCGATCGTTCGATACTTCTGAAAGCAGCCAACCATTGGACACATCAAAAATCCATTTTTCACTAATTTTTTGCCCCATTCAGTCTTCAATTTAGCAGTAATCCGACGTGCTTTTGTAACTCTCCTGTATAAGAATAAAACAAATTAAGGGGTAATAATACAATCAGCTACAAATATCAGTTTGTAAAGATTATCTTTTTAATAAAAATAACTTTTCTCCATAAGTCCTATAGGAACTTCCAAAATTAAGACATCACTCATTACTTTTTTTACCCGAGAAGCATATTTATAAGGAATATGTCAATAAATAAAAAAGATTTTATTTATCATGAACAAAAAACATCACTAATTTTTCTAACATTAAATGTATCATAATCAGTCAATTGGTAGTAAACTTCTTTTCTCCTTTCATAATTTTTCCCTTTTCAAACATAAGTTACACAAGTTTTTCAAAATTAATTTTACTTTGTTTCCATTAATAAACTTTTTTGGGGTTACTTCTGATAGGTCATCTGATTGGTTATAGTAAAAATAGGTGCACAATAAATGTTAGTTTACTAAATGTTTACTTATAAAGAAAAAAAAATGGAAATTTAATTTTGGCTTATATTTTCCTTTTTAAATAATTAAATGTCCAATATTCTTTATTTTTGTTCGACCTTTTCAAAAGATGACCAATAACTCTCAATATTATAGTCTGGAGCAGCAGTAAACCTTTAAGGCAATATGAAGAATGATATACTATACAAGGGATCATTCCAGATCAGAAAAAAAGGATATTGATTCTTTATTAACATAACATTTTGAAACTACACGAGAGCTGTTGGCAACATACCTCATAATTTTGAACCTGGATCAGGTGACAAGGACAACACCTGAGGTGGTACCACCGTCTCAAAAAATTTATACCATGCCAATATGAAGACTTTGAGCCTCGACACTAAACATGTATTAGCCCTCTTCAAGGCAGATTTCAAATGACAACAAGAGTTGAACCCATGACAGAGCAGAAATAACACTAGTCATGAGTCGGTGACCATGACCATAAGGGTACTGCAGCCGCCAGAGCAAAGATGCAAGATGCATATATTGATAAAAGGCGTCTCAAAATAATTAGTGAAACTATGTAAAATTTTCTTAAAAATGATTTTTTAAGAGGTAAATTGGACACTTGTTTCTTTGAATACTTTCATTGTAAAATCAAAAGAAAAAAATTATTTAATCAAAAGTACTACTACCAGGAGTTTTTAAAAACAAATTCTATTACTATGTATATGATAGATATTAACTTACATATATTTTGTGTGTGAGAGATTAAGTATTACTGTATTTTCATTCTATATTTAATTTTTTAAACCAATATTTAACTTGCCCCCCCATACAAACTATAAAATTCATTCAAGATTTTAATAAGAAATTTGTTAAAATAGTTGAAATAATTTGGGTTAATTTGGAACAAAAAATATTCTAGAAATTCAGAACAAGTAAAAATTCAATTTAGTTGATGCACATTAAGGTTTATTTAATGATACAAGCTAAACACTTTATATTTAAATGAGTTATATGCTGATAATAGGAATAAGCTCTTCAGATCTTTTAAAATATAATTAAGTGATACACTAAAGTTAAGGTCAATAATAATAATTAGTAAAAATGGGAAATCATTCATAATTCTGCACCAAATGTAATAGCAAAGTGTGTTGGATGTTCTAACCAATATAACTCTCATCATGAATAGCTAAGCAGTGTTACTGCTAATAAGCTTATTCTTCATCCAACAATTTTTCTGAAAAAACTTTCTCTCTCTTTTCCAAATTCTCCACTGAAGTAATCTGTAAGAAATAATATGATTTGGCAATTGCAAATAGTTCATAATATATTAAATTCTTCTGAAAAAAAAATTAAGTATATCCTTGATGAAAGAGTTCATTTGAAAAATGGATGTTGGCACATTCATATAGTTTTAGTTGCAGAAAACTACAAAATCTAATACTAAAAATATAACTCACTGTTCAAGAATGTTGAAAAGCCTGTGAAGTGGATAAATTTAAAAATGCCAGATATGACCATCCACATATAAATCATAATTACAACTTATCTTGATTTGGTTTGAATTAACATCACTGTATGGAATATATAGTATACTGGCAACAGATATCCTGTTTTTCATCTCAGTCATGCAAGACAAGGCCAACACTTGATCTAGTACCTCCTCCTCTAATACACTAACAAAGCTTAAAAAGAACAATTGAATTTCACTTCTAGCAACCCTTTATTTCATATGATTTTCTTTAAAAGAAAATCAAAACTTAAACCTATAATTTTCAGCTAAGTTTTGCTGGTTCATAAGCTCATAATTACTAGACTACCAAAGCTCTTAATGATCCTGAATGATTGTTTATTAATAACATATTTTAAAGCAACATACAAACTACAAACAATGGGCATTGTAATTTTCAACCATGGTCAAGTGACAAGGAAAGTCACCAAACTTCACACCATACCAATATGAGAACTCTGAATCATAAAGATTAAGAATGTGGATCAGCTTAACTACATGATAAGTCTTATAAATGGCACCAGGACTCAACAAAAATAATGATGACCATGATTTTACAACCATGAACACTCAGCTACAGTGGTTACTTTAATGATTCATAAATATCATATAACTTGTTAAATGTTTACAGTTTGTGGGAATGTGAAAAGTAAAAAAGTTGGGATGCAGTTCACCTCAATTCTTACTTAAAATCAATTCAATTGTACATGGCGACAAATTTTTTTTGATGATGTTAAATCATAAAACCGCATTCTGCATCACTTAGAATAATTTAGTACAGGGGTGTCAAAAACACGCGGCCTGCCAGTATGTAAATTGCGGTCCACCGACACTTTTTGAAAATTTTTAGATAGCAGGTTTTTAAAGTTTTTTTCTTTTTTTCATTTTAAAGCTTATTGAGGTAAGCTTTTATACATATATATACACAATATATTTGCCTATTACCTGTTCTTGTTTTAAAAGAAATCGTTTTTGAATGGCCTTTGGATTAAAAATATTTTTTTATAAAATCTAAAAAATATAAAAATATTTGGTTTTATTATAATAAATTACTTTATTATTAAATTCTGAAAAATGCATATTCTTAACTATGGAGGGTACACAATTCTTTGTGTGTATGAAGAATCTTTAATTTCTCTTCCTCCTCTGTTTGGAATGTCCAATCAGCAAGATGCTAAGGAATGTTACCTTAAAAGGCATTATGACACAAATCATGAAGAAAACTAGGACCAATACTTTACAAAGTTTCATGAAAACAAGTCCGAATTGAGATCAATTCTACAAAAACAATAAAGTGCAATTAAATTTGTTGACGATTATACAGCTGCAGTAACAGTTATATATTATCACATTTAATCACACTGAAAGGAGATTTATTAGATAATTTTTATTTAAAACAGCAGAAGTATTATGTCCAGCACAAACAAAGCAAATTTAAGTTTAAGTTGAAATATTACAGCTAGCAGAGTTGAGGAAATAGCCGAGAATTCGAGATTTCAACATAATTCAGCAGTATCGACACATCAAACCTACTTTATTGCAATATTGATGAAAGAACAGATATTCAAAATTTTGCTTGGCTAGTCTTTTTTATTCATGGATACAATGTTAATTTAAAAATAAGTGAAGAACTTTTAGAAATCGTTCATATTCATAATACAACCTCTGGAGCTGATATTTTGGATGTACTTAAAAAAGTTTTGAAGAAATATAAGTTACCATTGGAAAAGTTGGTTTGTCTTGCATGATGGTGCACCTGATATGACAAGTATTACTAAGAGTTGTTGCAAGATTTAAAAAAAACATGCAAACAGCAAGGTATAATAATAATTTTTAACATTTTCATTTATTATTCATCAGCAGGTACTGTGCTTTAAAGTTTTAAACATAGGACATGTTTTAAAAATAGTCACAAAAATTGTAAATTATGCATATTCGAGATTACAGACTTCATCATTGTGAATTTGCTTCACTTCTAGAAGACATAGAAAGTGAGTACAATGATCTACCATATTGTGCAAAAGTCCAATGGCTTTTAAATCAAAGTCTTAAAACGATTCTTCAAATTGCAGGATTAAACAGCAATTTTCTTGGAAACAAGAATTATGAATGTGCTGAGTTAAAAGATGAACAATTGATAAAGGACCTGGCTTTCTCAGTTGATATTGCAGGTCTGCTTACTAAATTAATTTTAAGTTTCAAGGTGAAAATCATGTTGTTACAACTCTATTTGATATTTAAAATTATTTCTTTCATGAAAATAAATAGAAAAAGAGAAAACTTGTCTCTCTATGAAAGTTGTAAATATTTATTAATAAAATCCCATAAATTCAAATTTATTGAACAAAATTTTTGTGAACGACATTATGGATCGAAGATTTCTGATTTTAAAAGCTGCGAGTTACAATTTTGCACTTTTACTTAACTTCTATCAACTGATATTGAAATTGTTGATGAAAGCTTACTAATGAAATTAATTGAAATCCAGTGTGATTCTTTGTTGAAGCAAAAATCTGTGGAAGTTGGAATTCTGGGATTTTATACATATTTATCAGTAGATTAGAGATTTCTAAAATTTATCATTTGTTACGTGAATAATGGCTGTATTCTAAAGCCCTAATGTATATGGGCAATTATTTTCTTTGATGAAAAATAGTGAAAATTCAGAAAGATCAAGATTAACCCCAATCAACATTTGTCAATTTTAAAAATTCCATCAACTCAATATTTTCAATCATATCTTGATGATTTGATTTGAGAAAAAAACGATGTCGAATATCTTCTAAAAAAAGTAATGTTAAATTGAATTTCTTATAATAATTTTTTTTTTAAAAAAATATAAAATATTTATAGTTAGGTTTAAAATAATAACACGAAATATAAAACGAATACATATGTATGATATACAATACATTGAGCTTTACATGCAGTCTAATAAATGCCTAATACATTATAAAAATCCCATTTTACTGATTTTCTGAAGATTGAAAACATGTGGCCCCCAACTTATGATAAAATTACCCATGTGGCCTGTAATATCATACGAGTTTGACATGCCTAATTTAGCAAAATAATTTGTACTTCTCAATTGTGAATATCATCTCTATAATTATTAAATAATCATTCTTTAAAGTTAAAACTCTTTTTATCATAAGGATAATTTGGATTTAACACCAAAAGTTATGTCAGAAGGCAAATTTAGTCTGGTTAACTAGAAGTATTCAATATTAATTTTTAAAACTAACATAACTTCTTCAAATTTTCCATCATTTCAATAATCACAAACAGAAATTTCTATTTTTAACAGGTTTTTGGGTGTAACTTTTTAAGTAATATTTAACATACAAAAAAGCATGTACAAGGGCAGATAGAAATAATAATTCCTAAACTCATTTATACAACACTAATACATTTAAAGCATAAAAAAAACTTTTTAGAAAACTTACCCCAGTTCTGCTCTTGATCTAACATAGGTTTCATTTTGTTCCTCCATAGAAAGATAAGTTTTTGGTGTTGAAGAGTGAGGCGAATTATAGCTATCAGAAGATTCAGCTACATCATTTGCATATATTATTTCATGGGAAACTTCTGGATGACTATCAGCATCAGTGTTAGTTTTTTGCAAACTATAATCAGTAAGAGGGGATTCAGCAGTATTTTCATTCATATTTCCTTTTTCACAAGATTTATTGTTATTCAAGGCTAGATCTGAGGTGTCAGCTGGAATGTCATTACTTTCAGTTCTCACTACTTGTGTAAAATATGGATTAGCTTTAATAACTGACACATAATTTTCACTAGTCCGCACAAGTTCTGCATCTGCTAATTCTGCTACTGATGATAAGTTTTTTTCAGAAGAAAAATTTTCAGGGATAATCCGTACTTTTGCAGAATCTTGCAGAGGTAACATTTCAACTTGTACATCCTTGTTAGAATTCTCATCTTCACTGTTTTGATTTTGTGAATTAAGTGAAAATGCTACTTCATCAGAAGAACTTTCTTCATTTTCATCATTTAAGGAAATGTTAATACCAATTTGATTGGATTCTGACAAGCCAACAAAACCACTTGGCACTTTCAATTTTCTTAATGTAGTATACCTATTTTCTTTTGGTTTGTCCATTTCAATATCTTCAAAATTTTTGCAAACACTTTCCAAGATATTCTTTTTACGCCAATTTACTTTTGGTGTGTCATCTTTAAAGTTTTTTAAATCATTGCAAACACATACACTTCCCAAGATATTCTTTGTACACCTATGAAGTCTTGGTGTATCAAATTCGATATTTTCAAAGTCACTGCAAACTTTTTCCGAGATATCCTTTGTACACCTATTTTCTCTTGGATTGTCAAAGTCCATAGTTTCAAAATCACTGCAAACTTTTTCCAAGATATCCATTGTACTACTTTTTATGTTCGAATCCTGAATAAGCTCTTTGGTTAAATAAGAGTTAACTGTGTTGGACACAGTACTATTATGATTAAGATGCTCTGCTTCCATTACAGTATATTTCTTACAGCCTTGATTGAAAAAAAAAGTTTAATTTGTGTGTGTATCAGCTTATCTTGCTGTTGCAGTCAAATTTAACAGTGCAATGGCACTGTATGTATTATAGGCTTTACATTTTCTTAACAAATAGAGTACCTGTGAAGAAAAGAAAAGAAATTAAAGAGAAAAACATCAAAAGGCATCATAAAAAGGAAAGAAAATTCATTAAATGTAAAAGGCAAAATATTTCCTTTCCCATTAACAATAAAATCAGAAAAATTTATTATATCAGTTTCAGTGAGCTTCACATATAATACTGATCACACTTTAAATAAATATAATAAGACCTCTACACATTAATTACTTAAAGAACTATGACAAACAAGTCAACGTAATAAACTAGACATGTACTTATTTGTATAAGTAATTTTAATTTCTCCAATATAGTTTTTGCTTTTGAATTAAATCATACCAAATTAAAACAGTAAAATATGTATTTGCATTTAATTTATATATGTACAAATTTTTTTTTAAATAACCATCTTTAAAGAATTGTATTTAAGATTTAAATACTGAACTGAATTGAGAGAACTCAGTGGCACAACAACCCAAGAGGACCAAGGCCTACTGTGCCCATCTCAGTTTACATGATCTTAGGCACTGGGATGCCTGTGCAGATGTTTTGGTAAAAAGGTTAGTTTGACACGAAGCCCCTAGTGTTCAGTTCCCGAGCAAGTTTGGAAATCATTTATCGACCCAATAAAGGGATGAAAGGCTGAGTCAACCTTGCCCAGTCTGGGGTTTGAGCCCCAGGCCCATGGCATGGAAGTGCAATACATTACCACTCAGCCCTGGGAGCTAAAATGGCCCTTACTCAGTTAGGCACAGAGTCCAACTAGGCTTGGATAACAGAAATAGGCAACTCATTCTATGCTGCTTTATGTCTATGCCACACTTCAAACATATTAGTTGGAGAAAGGTGGTGGGCCAGTCTCTCAGCAATCCATGACCAGTTGTTTTCAATAGGTAACAGATCTATATACCATGTAGGTCAGGGCAACAATCGAATACCCTGTATATTGAGGAAGATAACAACACGACATGCAACATGTGGTCTTGCATTATCTTGTTAGAAGATGGTGTTTAGCAGGCTTTGAAGATAGAGCATAACCACTGGACACAAGAAGTCAGAAATGTACCAATTTGCATTGTAACGTTTGAAAGAATAACGGTAGCGTATTCTTGGTTAATTAAAATATGGAATTTATTTACGTCACTATTGAAAATTATTTACTAAATGATACATTACAGTTATTAAAGTTAATTATAGATTGTTAGAGTCCACTATTTTGTGAGAGGATTCTTTCGCCACCGCTCTCGTGCAAGTTCAAAGCATCTCTCCTCTCATCTTCCGGTCGACGAGCTAGATTCCTCGGGGGAGGGGGGTCAAACAGGGGTTGCGTTGCACCTGCAGATGCGCGTGTGGGTGTCGGGTATACAAAGAAAGTCGACTAGATGTTGATGTTTTCGAGAAGTGACGTTACAGCATTCAAATTACTGTCAATACAAACTAGAGGTGTGAGTGTTGTGTACCCAATAGCTGCTCTAACCTCACACCATGTGCAGGGCCTTTATACTGATATCGAATGCAAGCAGATGAGAAGCATCTCCTCAGAGCCTTCAGATACATATACAGCCATCAGAATACTGCACACAGAACTAGGACCTCTTTGCGTCTAGGACGAGATTGTGTGAGTCCTATATCCAGCTTTATCATTCAGCACACCCAAGTCGCTATTTCACTGTTTGCTGAAATATCGATAAAAGCCAAAGTAATGGTCATCATGCTGACAGTCCACACTGCTGCAAACGTCCTCTTACCATACAAGCGGATACTTGGCGTACAGCAAGCATGCCCACCTCTTGACTAATGGTCAGTGATATGGTTGTACAGTTTTGCAGAGCTATTTTCCTCAGGCGTCTATAGGAAGGGTATTTACACACGGCTTAGGTGCCCAGCATGAAAGATAGCGGTAAGTCGAAATACTTACATTATCCAATTCACATGATTGCATTCTAAAATCAATTCAGTTTAAAAGTCGTTATTCTTTAGTATTCAGTTTTGAAATTCGAAACACATTATTCATTCTAATTCTAAATCTATTCTTATTCTCATTCATAACACAAGGTATAACACGATATACTGAACAATCTATGACCTTACAAAGTGCTTTTGAATGAGAGATCCACTACACGACTTTTCTTTTATGTGGTGCTTCAGATGTTGTTTCTCCCTTCTGAATCCTCTAAAGGTGCTAAAGTACTAATCATTTAAATATCCCAACCTCTTCATCCTTTCATGTGATTTTGACATTCATCGGATCATTCCTTCCTGGTTTTGCAATTTTAATGGTCAGTAGTGTAATATGTTTTTCCCAATTATTAACCAAACACTGGAAGGAACTATAAAAGTACAGAGATTACTGATTCTAGGACAATGAAATTTATATATTTGTGCCAAAAATATTATAATTGACATAGAAAATTAACTGATAAATGCAAATCAAATAAGAAAAACCTGTAAACAAATCTGTTTAAGAGGACTGCCAGAGATAAAGGAAGACTTTAAAGCATGTGAATCCCTTGTAAGAAATCTACAGAAAGAAATTTAAATTTATTAATAGAACACAAGCTAATAAAATTTGGGAAATAACCCATATGGACTTGTATATAAGATCCAATCCCAAAAACTTCAATAGATAGGTAAATACTTTTTGTTTCAGTAGATGATTTCTCTAATAACCTATGTTTTTCTTTAAAATCTAAATTTGATGTTTTTTTATGCATTTGCAAAATTCAAAAACATGTTGAAAGCTTTTTTTAGAGAGCAAAATAACATGTACAAGAACTGATAATGCCTTAGAGTTCATGAATAAGAACTTTAAGAGTTTTGTGATGAGATGGGAATAAAACAAGAAGGAACAAATGTTTATTCACTGGAGCAAAACACAGCAATAAACAGTGTAAGAAAACTATTTAACTGTACAGCAATAAACAGTGTAAGTAAGCTTTTTGAAATATTGTGAGCTAAGCTAGGTTTCTGGTATGAGGCACTACATGGAACAGATTGTGCTATTCAAATCAGTCTACAATGCTAAGCTGACCAATAATTCGACTTTAGGAAGGACAAAAGCTTTTGAAAGCTTTGTTCTCCCTCAAAAACTGTCCTCCAAAATGTTCCTTTTTTCAATATGTAAAAGCTATTTTGTAAATCTCAAATATTCAATATAATAAAATTTTTTAAAGTGATGAAAAACTTACTTAATTTTATGTAAGCAGTAATTTTGTTGCGACTACAAACAGGATCGAAATAATCAGATTTTTCTTTAAGTTTGTTTTGAAAAATAGATTCACACATACAATGTGACATCAAGTGTGCTTATTTATAATAAAAGCTCCAATAAAAGAAAAATATTTTTGAAACAACCACCTGTGTGGTTTCGCAGAAGTTTACATTTAATCTGTCAACATAAATAAGCAATTCACAGACTTAAAAATAAATCTCTGCACAAAATTTTGCAATAGACACTGTCACAGGCTCATTGAAGAGATTTAATTAGGATAGTAAATTGTATATAAATCAAGTGATTGGATTTAAAAGATATGAAGCAGTTGAAACAGATTCTTTGAGATTACAGAAAAAAATGTTACAGGAAGAGTAAAAATAATTCTCAGACAGGAATGGATACATTGTGATGACACACACACACAAAAAAAATTACATACAGGTGAAGCTTATGAAAACATGTTAAAAATGGGAACTAAGTATGAAAAAAATATAAAGATTTAATAATAAAACATAAAATGAAATTGATACTGAAAATTAATTCATTCAATTATGGGAATATTATTTTGATCATAATAAAAGAAACAAATATGTAAGGAAAAAGAGAATTTATAGAGCCTTTCAATTCTAGAGATGATTCTTGTAGATATGAACCAACTAAATCAAAATATAAAATGTAAGATAATGAAATAGGTAGAGACATTGATGCATGTTCACTCAATCCAAAATAAATTTCTTTATTATTCAAAAGGACATCCTTAAAAAATTTATAGTTTACAGTAAAATATTGAATGGATTGGCCCCTAGAGAAAATTATATCCTGTATTAACCCCCTGATATTTAGCTTAAGTAAATTGTGCTAAAAAATTATTAATTGTACACATTTTAAGAGAATTGTATCAAAGAAAAAGTGTAAAGAATATTATAAAATGGGAAATAAAGAGTAATCAAACATATGATGAAAGATGTTTTACAGGACTTTGGACAACTATAGCAATAGATTTAGCTATTAAAAAGGGATACATAAGTTTAAATATATATAAAATTAAGAATTTTAATCTAAAATCTGATATTTTAAAGATTATATTAAGTAATTGTTGAAAAATAAATTAGAAACAGATGATAAATGGTCTAAAAATTTCAATTCTAAAGAATATAGAAAGAGTACAAAAGATATATATTAGTTACAAAAAAATTGAAACAAAGCCCACAATGAGATTTATAGAAAAATACATTACCTTCATTATGGATAAAGTTTAAACAAAGAAAAAGTAGGCAACAAACTGAATATGTATAATAAATTTGAATAAATTTTATAGAACAATAAAATTAAAGATTTGAATGCAATATTCTATGATGGTGATTATGTAGATACTTAAAATAAAATGAAAGATGAATGTCTTTTTTTTTTAATTTCTCATGGGGCTGCAGATTCGTATTTCACCATTGCAGACCTAGTACATTCCCTCAAGAGCTGGTATCTCTTTTTACTGTGCAGCACTATATAGGTCGAATACCAATCACCACAAGTAATGTTCATGGCAAAACTGTTTTTAGTTTTGCTGAGAGCACCAAACAGACACTCACAATCATATGACTGTTGATTTTCTGCATCTTGAAAATCCCCTGACTTGGGCCAGGATCAAATACACAAACTTGGGCTTACAAGGCTAGTGACAAACCATCTATGCCACCCAGCCAGCTATGAATGTTAAACATAATAAATTGCCTGAATTTACAGAATCAATATTTAAATATTAAAAGAGAATAAAAAAATTACACAAGTTAATTAATACAACTAAGAATAAAAATAAGAAAAAGCAAGTTTAAAACTTTTTAAAGCAGTATACAGTCTTTTAAGAAGTGATTAGTCTTGAAATATATAGAATAGTTCAACAAACACAGATATAGACCTAAAATTTTAAAATTAAAAAAAAAAATTTAATTCTGGACATTATAATCCAATATCATTGAGAAATATATATATATATATATACATATACATAAAGTATAGATTTCAATTTTATTAACATACCATGAAGCTACACTAGGACTATTGGCGATGAGCCTTGCAACTCTGAACCATGGTCAAATGATGAAGACAACACCTGAGCTAGCACCCTACTCTCCCAGTTTGCATGTAATGTCAGTGCAAGGTCTTTGAGTTGTGCAATGACTTTAAGGCTGTTTTCGGTCAATGTTAAAGGATAGGGATGAAACGGCAAAGACATTTGTGGGCAGGAAAAAGCTCCAATAATAATAAAAAATTTTATGAATATAAAGAAAATAATTGTTTAAAGGATAGTGTTTCTTGAATTTTGATTTTTTGGAAAATTACACAGTTTTCAGCATTTTTGCAAAATGAAATTTGACTTTTCTATGTTAAAGTATAGGAGGTGGAAACGCAAAAGACATTTTAACAGAAAAAAATTTTTTTTAGAGTAGAATTAAATAGTATATAAGAAAGCAAGCTTCCCTCTTTGGACTAGTGTAGCCAGAATTAGGTTTTATGTTTTTCTTAATTAACTTTTTTAAAATTTTAAGTTCATTCTGAATTATTTTTGGCGTAGTTAGGACTATCTCAAACAGATGGCACCACCATCGTTTGAAAAGCGAATTTATTCTTGGCTACGAATACTTATTTTTGGCGATATCTCTTTGAAATATAGTCGCCAGCTGAAATTATGGTAACTTGCAAATAGTGGACAATGGAAAAGTTTTATGATGTACAGAGATTTAACATCTCAAATCTGACGAACTTTCCGATTTAGGAAAGTTTTAAATATTTTCTGCATGTGTGCTTTAAAAAAAATCGTTTATAATTATACTGCTTAGATTTTTTTTTTTTTGTCATTGAAGGAATGTCTGTAAGAATATTTAAATTCTGCGAAATGACTTAACGAAGAATGAAAGTATACTTACTTTATACTTGATCGAAAGTTGTGAATTAACTCACAATAAGAACACAAGTTACTACTCCTTACTCAAATTAAAATTTTAATCTAGTTATTGTAATGCAATTATTATTATTATATTATTATTTTTTCTTTTAATTAACAAAAAAAATTCCCATCGATTTTATATTTGACGTAAAACTTTACCATAAACCATTGGAACAATTATTAACACAAAATATTGTTTTCTAATTTAATTAACAGAAACTTATTTTTTCAATTAATTAGGTTCAGATTCTAAGCCGCACCCCAAATTCTCAGCACATTTTTTGTGAAAAAAAAATAGTCTAAAATATATTATCGATATATGATATATTTACGGAATGAAAAGTGGCTGCAATACCCTAGTGGTCAAGGTAACGTACTCGTGGCTGGCGTATCATGAGTTCGAGCCTAGTACCGCTGAAATTCTGTCGTGTGGGGAGCGATGAACGTTAAATCTGAGAGCTCAAACGTCCTCTCATTGGTGTGGTAGTTAGGAGATGGGAGGTGCAAGCTCACAGGTGTCGTCCTCGTCACTTGACTATGGTTCAAAGTTACGAGGTCCGTCACCAAAAGCCCTCGTGTAGCTGATTAATATGACGTTTATATTCAATCATTAACTAAACGAAATAAAAAAAAAATAAAAAAGGTGAATTAATAAAAAGTGAATAATTAATTTACTTTACCAGCATTAAAAACTTTTTTTTCAGTCTTCGAATCTAAGCTGCACCCGAATTTTTGTAGCCTAAGCATCGGGAAAAAAGTGCGGCTTAGATTCGAATAAATATGGCAATATCGCGACTTTAAAGTCTCTCTATCTTTAAATTTTTGCCTTCTTTTCTATTAAAAAATACTGTCTGGCATTTTCTGTCATTGAACATTTTCAATAACTTGATCAAGTTCTTGACTAAATTTTAACATAATAGAAGTTGGGATTTTTCTTTTTGCGCATTACATTTTACACATATAAAATTTAGAATTAATGTTAATTCACATTTTATCCATTTTAGTTAAATGTATGATAAAAAAATTTTAAGTAGTAAAATTTTATTATGAATTCTTTATGGAAAAAGAAATATGTTGGGCATTACGATATGAACATATATTTATTGCTCATTGGAGTTTTTATTTTATTACTATAATTAAAATATTGATTTTTATTACTAGTTCATTTTTGAATTAGAAAGTAAAGCATTCAGAAAAAGATATATCTGCTGAATAAACTTTTAAAAAACACTAATTTTTAAAAAAATTGAAACTTAATTTTCTAAATAATTAAACGGTGTTTTCATTTTTTAAACCCAAATATTCATAATTTTTAATTTTGGAAGACTTTTTAAAATGAATGATTTATTTTATATAAACGAAGGAAAAATATAACTGTTATAATTAATAATGTTTGCTTTTTTATCTCGTAATTGTGGATCAAATTGCTCGATTTTCAAATGTTAAAAAAAAGTTTTACATTTCTTATTTTTTCCATTCATTTTCTCAGGAAATATCATAATCAGTTAAGAGCAATTTATACCTTTTTTTTTTTCGGGGGAGATATTGAATCTATCCACTAGAAAACTTAAGTCAATCTAATTATTACAAAGCTATTTTACCATAAATTATTGTTTAAAAACAATCTGTTACTCAGTATAATCACTATATGATAAATTACTTTGCCGTTTTGTCAGCCACAATACCGTTTAGCGTCCTTTCAAAGGCATCTCGTCATGTCATGAGGTCAACATCTCATGGTATTTTTCAAGCACTTAATGCATTCTTTTAATTTTAAATTTTTTATTTCTATTACTGTCCTTAAAAAAAATTTTTACTTTTAAGTACTATTATTTAAAAAATGTAAGAGTCATAACAATCGAAATCCTAATGGCGAGAGGTTATAGCTCGGAAGAGCTAAGTACTCTGGTCATCCACCCCACGATGTATAATATCTCATGGGAATTTCACTTCAGAGGGGACCGGAAAACACTTGTTGGTCCGAAGTCTTTAGGAAAGAAAAGTACAAAAAGCAATAAAGTTTCCAATTTCTTTCCTATGTACTAAAACAGAAAGAGAGGAAGAATAATTTATTTGGATTCCTACATAGAATGAAACTATTATTTTGTTACCAAATATGCCCAAAAATTAAACAATAATGCAATTTTATTTGATTTAAATATAATGTTAACTTCCAAATTGAAAAATTGTTATTGACATATATTCATTAAATAAACATAAATTTCTTAGAAAAATAAAGGCAATGTTTATATATTATATGCTTGATTAATTGTGCTTGATAATTAATTGCCAGCCTATTTTCTCTCCCTTATAATGATATTTTAATCATTCTCTAAAGTTACAAAAGTAAATTTTAATTTCGAAATATCTTTCTTTCTTTCTTCCTTTTTTTTTTTTTTTTTTGAACATGAAATAATTTTTGTAATGCTTATTTTCATTTACGTACCATTTCTTATAAAAATATTTTTTTGAATTTGAAAAATATTTTATTTGTAAAATAATGGTCAAAACCATAATTAACCAGTTTTTTAATGAAATAGCTGCATACTATCTTAGAAAAATATCAAAATTGATAACCTTTAACTTTTTTAACATTTATATATATATATATATATATATATAACTACTTTTTTAAAGAAAATTCTATTCAAAATTGTTTCCCTTAAACCTTTAATAATGTAATACAGGTGTAAGTGTATACCTAATTGGAAATTTCTGAAACATTTTTTTTTTTTTGTACATAAGAACTTTATTTTGTAATACTTTTAGAAACATTTATTATTCCATTATAAAAGAATATTAAATCGTTTTTCTTTATATGTAGTGCCTACTAGATTGTGAACATTCCATTGTTTACTGTACCGGGACCAACAAAACAAATTTATTCACGTTAATACATTGCTTTTGCACAACTAAATCGTTTTGTAATGGAAAATGAACTTTTTTTTATTTGTGGATAAAAACACCTATAATCAAGGAGAGCGAACAACTTATTGACATTTTAAAAGACATTTGACGGTAAAATCTATTAAAACAAGAACAGCTCCTAAAATTTAGATTGCAAAATACATAGGATTTTTTCCATAGTTAGAAATGAATAAAGCATTCATAACAAATTATCAGAATCCATGAGTCGAAAAAGTAAGAAAGCCATTTTAGATCTCTCTCATGGTCAAGATTCAACACTATTTTACTCCCCCCCCCCCAAAAGAACAAGTATTTCGTTTCACAGTCGTAAAGACTGTGGCCCTCTTCCCCTTGCAGAGAAAGGGGAGGATTCTATTGAAGGAAGTGCGCTACACACACAGAGAGAAATTTTTTTTTCTTGCCTTTTTCGAAATCAACCAAAAGCGGAGAGCAGAGTGCACACGATCTTCTCTTTTCAAACAATCAAATCTCACCAGCAATGACATCCAAACATTCACAAAATAGCTATAAATTTATGTTTCGAGATATCTTTCCGATTTTTTCGAAATTTCGCAATTGTCCATAATTTTGGAGATCTTCGTATAATAAGGACCATTATAAATATATCATCTTCCATGCTCTCAATAATTGACACATTTGTTGAGTAATTCAGGGTACCACTGAGAATTGTACCTCTCGTGGAAATAGGTTGCCAACCCCTGTTCTATTGTATAAAAGTAAAATTGTATCGTACTGTTTGTTCATTAAAACGTGAAATTTAATTTTTCATTGCTTTAAATCCACCTATTCTTCCTTTAAAAATCATTTGTTCAGGAAAAATTAAACAGTTTCGTTCTGTACATCATTTATCTAGAGAATTGATCGACAAACTGTGTTCCACGAGTCCCAATAAAAAAAAAAATGGGAAAGAAAAAAATTACAAATATGTATGCAAAATGGATTTATGTTCTCATGAAATTCGGTTAGCCACAATTATCTAAAGATCTTTTTTAACTTTTATTGTAATATAATAAATGAATTTTAAAACTTTATTTTATGCAGTAGATTGTGAATATACTATTATTTGCTATCCCGAGTTCCACGAAGTAATTTTATACTAGTTAGAGTACAATATTTTGAAACCTTTTACATTTGTGGGGAAAAAAACACCTATAATGAAGAAGATAAAAAAATTTATCGACATATGAACAGATTCGATGCTAAAATTTAAATTTAAGCTAGAAGACCTATATCTTAGGTTACCAATTCATGCCATATACGCAGAATATCTCACACAGCTATGAACATTTTCATGCCATTCACAAAAATGTATTTAGAAAGTGAAAAATATTTTTAACGCGATAGGCAACAAAAACAAAAACGAATTGAACACGGAATATGAAATGCTACTACAGATAATTTCAAAAAGCTTATACGTCGATAGTTTGTGTAAAAAATTGTGAACACATATCTCAGTTACTAAGTATAATGCATGCGTAGGTGACATTTGGGTCACAAATTTATATTATCAATGAGTAAATAACATTAAAATTACATCATAAAATTTTTTAATAAAACATATAATATTTTTTTTAAATTGTCTTTACATATAATATCAAAAATATATGTTTATCTATATACTTTAAATATTATTTTAAGATATATTCCCTTCAGCGAGGAAGTGGATTCCTCGAAAACATGTTACAGTTCTAGGGATTCCAAGAGTTGAAAAAGTTTGACGATTGACCAATGTCCAGAATTGAAAAGTCTTTCATGGTCAAGATTCACTGCTGCTTTAACCCCCCCCGAAAAAGAAAAAAAAAGAGCTAACATTTATTTTACCAGTTTTACGACTGTCACCCCTCTCTTCGCCCCCCGCGTGTTCCCTTTCGCTGAAGGGGAGAATTTCATTGAAAAGGTTACCCGAGAGAGAAATTTATTGCCCATCTTGGGAGTCTTGAGACAAATATTTGTGCCAAAAATTTCGCAATAGCCAACGCCATCTAGATGTCATGTAAGGTGTTAAACTAATGGCCCGCCATCACCTTCAGCATCACCAGGAATCAAGCCCATGACTCAAGAACACTAGACACAAGTTAACAACCAATCCATGGGCTTGTGAAATATAGAAAGTCAACAACTGTAAAATTAGATGCAAATGAAGAAAAAGAGTATTTTCTAAAAAAAAAAAGACAAAATTTTATAATAAATCAATTTAAAAAATTTATGAAGGAAAATATTTGATTATGAAGGTTTGATTGATGGTAAATATGAAGTAAAAGAAGGAATTTATTAATGTTTACCATATTTCCTTTCATTTCATTCCTTAGATTTTTCAGGTACTACTGTTAAAGACCCAGCATTCATACCATTTTCCGTTATTATAAATTAACTCTCGAAAAATGAATCCCTATTTAGAGAAGATATAGACTATTTTAAAACAATTCTAATATATTTATAAACACAACCTATGTTATTTTTTTTTTATTAACATGAGTGATTGTCCCTGCATTTATACGATTTTCTTTCTAATGAATGGATCCATAATTACTAGATCATCGACACATTAATTAAAATTTCTTGTCAATCTCAAAATTTAGATCTTTATAAAAACATTTCTAAAATCTTTTTTTGAGTTAAATTCACGTGGGGAAGGTTTCTTAGCTGAATTTGCACCAGAGTATATAAAATTTAATATATTAAAAATAGTGTTTTCTCATCAATCTAAAAAAAAATTTTATATAATTTTCAATTAAAATTTTTATAAAACTAACCATTTGCTGACATGCTCTTATTTTCCCAATCATGTCAGATCTTAATAAATTCTAGTAATTTAACAATTTTTAGAACCAATTATTCAATTCAATGATTTTTATTTTTTTCTTGATTTAGCAGAAGTTTACTGTAGTTTGTAACTTGAATGAAATTCTAAGATGGAGATGATACACACTTTTAATTTAAAAATATTTACAATTAATTTAAATTTGATTTCATTCAGTTAAATGCAGATTGAGAAACAAATCATAGCTTTGAAGGTGTTACAAATATTTAAAGCTTAAAAGTTCTTAACTATGAATGCCCTTTGACAAAAGTGAACAAAAACATGACTTCAAAGTAGTTCCTGTTACAGTAATAATGCTCATTTTTGGGATTGTACAGCTGTAGTTGGAGTAAAAAGATGTGGACAACAGCACAGAATCAACATTAAAGTTGGTAAGAAGTGCGAGAAAGAAGTAGTATTACATTTATTATAACTGCAACTACTACAAAATATGTTATAATACCCAATATAACTAATTCTGTTTTTAAAGGATAGATGTTCCTAAAGAACATGTGTAAAAGAAATTTGTATAAATATATTACACCTATATGAAAAAATAGAAGATTGGTTCCAGTCCTGAGAAATCAGCAAATATAATACAATGAACCATGAGTTGTCATGGTAGAATATAAAACATTTAATTTCATAAAGAAAAAATGCACATGTATCCCACAAAGCAAATTATCATTTGGAAAGGGAAAAAACATGTTGATTCATGAACACAAAAATTAGGCAAAATAATATGAGTTGTACATTAAAAGATTTTACAATATTATTGCTATTACTACGAATGTCTTGGTTATTAGCTTTGTGCTGCATTGGTGAAAGTCTTTTTGTAATCTTTTGAACAAAAATTAGAACTAGCCTGTAGAGCTAATGTTTGACAGGGTTTAAGAATAAATTCAGTAATTAATTATACTTATGCTTTGGCTAGACCAAGGGTGGGCAAATTTCCAAGAGAGAAGAACCAAATTTTAAGTGTGAAATAAGATAACTAAAGCATCAGCCATTTATGTGCATACATGTGTGCAGGAAGGGAGTATTCCTGTTGAAATCAAAACTATTGTGCTCCAAAATTAATACTTTTTATAATATTTCAATAATGTTTTACACAAAGCAACAGCTGCCATTTCTTTAAAAACTGAGAGCTATCAAAGATATTGTTATTTTCATGGCTCAGAATGAGTATTTTAAATTATAATGTTGGAAATTAAACTTACAAACTTCATGAAAAAATACCCAGAACAATAACACCCCATATGCATTTTTTTCCTAAATTTTCATGCTTATACTAATTATCAAAATTGACATTCTTTCATATAAAAGTAACTTCAACACTCTTCATTAATCCATAAGCATGTCATAAAAAACCCAATGTGTTTTGTATCATCTATTAGGGATTTAAGTTGTCCATTCATAATTGCTCCTGAATCCTCATGTAAATAAAAAAATGTTGATGGAAATCCCTTTAAGGAGCATCTTCCTATTGTGGTATTTTTACCAATACCAACCTTTACTACTTTTGAACAATTTTAATATTTTCACTGATTTTGAACAAATGATGTAAAATAAAATGTTTAAAATAAAAGTAACTGCTTTAAGCCTGTCAAATTTCAAATGTATATGTAATACAGGTGAATTTTTTTCATTTCAAAAATATTAAAGAGAGAGAGAAAGGAAAACAATTTTTAGCAGAAAATTATTTTTTTTAATAATGCATATATATATATATAAAGAGAAATTTGAAGAGCTACAACTGTCTATGCAAAGAGCCACATGCGAGCTATGGTTTGCTTACTCCTGAAGACCATTACATAATTCTCTATAACAGGGCATTAATGACTTCAGATCATAACGAAACTTCCCAGTTCATTCCTTATGAGTACTATGTTTTCCAAAACAATTATCCAATTCACTGGTCCGTCATATTAGGGAGGATGGGATCTTTGTTTAAACATTGGCAAAACAGCTTTCCAACATATGCTAAGTTGATAATCTTAATTCAGCTAGTGCTAATTCAATTTTAATGATACGATCTATATATCAGCATAAAACACACACTACTGTATAGCACACACCTATACTTTTAAGCTGCATTTTTTAATTTTTAATTATATTCACCATATAACATGTGCACTCAATTTTTTATAAAGAAACCTGAAATGTACTTGTGCAATTTTCTCTTATGTCTTAAAGTCATTTTTTAAGGTATTATCCAAGTTTTTGAAAAAATAGTATACTTCTAGAGCTACAACCCTTTAAGTTCATAAAGAAAGTAATTTCTTTTAAATATAAACAGTATTTCGATCAATATAGATGTCTAATTTTATGCTCATCTCCTTTTTTTTTTTTTAAAACTATCATTTTATACCAGGCATATAACACACACCCATAAATTTTGATCTTATTTTTTGTGTTATAAGAGCACATTATATGCTGGATTTTATGGTAGTAGAAAACCTTTCACATATCATTGACTGTTGATGTTCATTGTTCAGTTTGTCCAAAATCGCATTGAAATGTTTTCTTTGATAGTATGTTGCAATTATACCTTAATCTAACTGTTAAATCAAGGATACAGTATTACGTGGCAGGAAACAAAATTGTACATTTGGATGTTTAAAGACTGGATGCATTGTCTATAATCAAAAGAACTTTAATTTTAAGATCCTTGACATTCATACAGTATCTAACTTCTGAGATGAAACATTTATCATTATTACGTTAATTAAACATTACATTGATTTGGGTCAATTGTGA
The DNA here is from genome assembly GCA_019973935.1 of Trichonephila clavipes. Classification (NCBI taxonomy): domain Eukaryota; kingdom Metazoa; phylum Arthropoda; class Arachnida; order Araneae; family Nephilidae; genus Trichonephila; species Trichonephila clavipes. The sequence continues at coordinate 58,238 of BMAU01000244.1, read as the reverse complement.
TGTAAAAAGATTTTTTTTCAAATTCATGTTAAATCAAAATTGTGTAAAAAAAGTTTGTGAAAAAATAGAATTGACTGTATAATTAATAAAAAATTTTATTATTCAGATCTGAAAGAAAATAAAGGATGAAAGAGTTTTAATAAATGGCATTTTATTTCATAAAATAACAGGATGTTATTCAATGAAGAATGAAGTTTGAAAAAAAAATGTTATTTACAAAGGAAGTTTTTACTTAGGTAATAACAATTCTTGGATACAAATGAGAAAAATGTTTAAATCATTTATAATTAATGATTAATACTAAAATAAAAAGTTCTGCAAAGCCACTAGAGAAATAAAAAGTATGCAAGGTAAGGTACCACAAAAATCTTTAAAATGAATACTGACAATAAATGCGATTAAAACTGCATAAGATTTATAAATAAATTTCTAAATTATAACATGAGGATCCAAGTAAATGATCCCAAAATATTCATAAGGAGTTTTTAATACTGATTTCACTTTCTAAACTTTTCCTCTCATAAATAAAATTATCTCTCATTACCGATTTTTTTCTTTTTCAAAATATACCTAGTTTAGTTTTTTAGTATTTACTCACAGAATAACAAAGATAATTAATATAAGTTTTTTTGTACAGATCTAAACTTTTCTAAAAATATCAGGAATTGTGACCAGCCCTAGGACATTCCCTACAGCTACATGTTACAAAAATAATTAGATCTCATATTTCAATGAAGCAACTTTTTAAAAACATTCACATTGGTAATTCAAAATAAAAATTTTGATCTATAAAAAAATTCTATGGATTTAAATGACATTTTAACGAAACATTGAGTATATACACAATGAAAACTTTGAATTACTGTAGGGATATTAACATCATTATGCATCTAGATATATATTATAAATGCGACAGTTTGTGAGGATGTTTGGCCGCCTTTCACGCAAAAACAACTGAATAGATTTTAATGAAACTTTACTGCAATATAGCTTATACATCAGAATAACACACAGGCTATAATTTATAGCATAGGCTATAATTTATAAAAATATTGTGAGAAGTGTCCAAAATGTAACAGTATTTGTCAAGTAATTAGGAAAAAAATCCTGCCATCTGCAAGCAATTCTGGCGTGCACTACAAAAAAAAGGCCCTCGCGTCAGCATATATCTATCTTTTGTTTGTGAAAGAACCCTTTTTGTTTTGGCTACGCAAGGCACTCGCTTCTAATTCCTGTGATCAGCATAATCCCTAATTTTTTTTATTTCAGAATAAAACTAAGTTTTGAAGGGAGAGGTTGTTATAAATCTCTCTTTATTTGAATGTTTTTGTTTTGTTTTTTATGATTTTATTATGCACATTTGGTAGTAAGAAACTGATCTTTTTTCAAAATAAATACTTTTATTGCTTCTGGTACTTACAGTAGATAAACTTTGTCTTTCACACTACATCATTTGGACATATTTGCATAGTTTGTTTGTGGTTAGTAGTTAATTAGAACGTATAATTTTAATTGAATAGGCGGATATTGCATTTTTAAGTATAAAAATAATTATAACTACAGTACTGTATTTTTGGAGTGAGTGAATATTAACGTAGCAATGTTCAGCTACACGAGGGCTTTTGGCAACGGACCACATAATTTTGAACCATGGTGAAGTGACGTGGACAACACCTGAGCTGACACCCCCTTCTCCTAATTACCACACCACACCAACTTAGAAGGAATATTCTTCCAATACTTAGCAGGAATATTCTATGAAATCCACTCTTCCAAGATATATGGCAGCACGGGTTCTATGATGAGTATTTGAACGGGGAAGGCGAACAGTTTTGCAGCAGATATGCGTTTTCAGCGGATTGCAAAGATTATTATTTTTGTCCCGAAAAAATAGTTTGTCAAAATTTAAGTGTCTTATGTTTTTGTATATTAATGAAGACCTTAGAAAACGATTTGACTAGATATTTTACATGAACGTGTATATAATTAATTTTACAGTGGAATATCTTTAATTTATTAGCTCTAACGGATTAAATTTCCCAAAGTGGAGTATTTCGTTTATGTATATATCCCTTAATTTTCAATGTAGTGATCCAAAAAAATATTGCATGAAAAAAACTGCAGTAAATCATAATGTGGTAGATAAATCATTAACGTGCATGGCTTCCCTACACAGCGGGTCTTACAAAGCTCGAGCTATGAAAGTAGCTAGACATTTGCCAACTTGACTATCATTATCATTTCGCTGTGTTTTTCATTGAATCGCCATTATAATTTAAGAAACGGCGTTGCCTGCGAATATTACAATTTTAACAAAATAAATACAACAGAAAGTAATATTAATGTATTACACTTTCAGATATAAATAATTTACACTATTTCAAGCGTTCATTACACAAAACTCTTAACAATGTGTTACTTTTGCCGAGCAGAGATCAGCTTAGGGAGGTATTTTCAAAAATCGACCCTCAAGAGTGTTACGGGGAAATATAAATAAAAAAAAATCTTTATCAGCTATTAGATCTACAAACTTAAAATTTAACAAAGGTGGTTTTTTTTCTTTCTTTTTTTTGTTTAGCTGAGATATGCAAAAAGCTTCTTTTGTTTAATTTGCAATTCACGTAAAATTAACTCATTAAAAGCTTCATTATCCTTCAATCTGTGTTTAATTTTTCAGTTCACCCGTGCGAAGAACGGGTATACCAGCTAGTATATATATATTTTGATAAACAGTAGAAACTTTTCCCCTATCTCATTACTTAGAACCATAAATCTCTCCTTCCCTTTAACCGCTTCCCTTACACATTTTTTTGAAAATATTGCAAAAAATCATCACATTTTTTAAATTTTATTATTAAATACAATGAAACAAAACAAAATATGTAGGTATTAAGTTGAGTTTTTAATTTTCTATAGGCGTAAAAGAATTTAGTTTTAATATTAGTTTACTATCCAGAGTTATCTCTGGCAAATGGAAAAAAAAGTTAAATATTAGTCTTAATATGATTGATTTTGAAACAAGGGACAACACAAAGTTATACCTGACATTCTGTAAACTAGTATATGGTCTAGTTTCTTTTACTGGCTTATTTTTGGAATCTCTATTATGGGAGCACAGTCAAGGGAACACTGTCTCGTTGGATTTGATTATTTTCAGATGCAGGAATAACATCTGAAAAATGCATTGAGTTTAACCTGAGTGGTAAGGACTAATGCTGGGTCTTCCTGATGTGGCAGAAAACTCGCCACGATGATTTTCTGCGATTAGTTTTTCAGTTAGTTTCATTCTAAATTGTTTATGTGATCATGAACCTCCTGATTTACAGTACAAAATGAAGGAATTTCACAAGGTCAAATCCAATAAATGGAAGAAAATCTTAGTATTTTCCTGCCTTTTTCTGGATGTAGAATAAGGTTGTCTCTCCCCGTTCATTTGTTACATCCTGCATTTCGATTGTATGTATTGTATGTATTAGACTAACATCCTTCTTATCTTTCCATGTCATTACAGTTACTTTCCCTCTCTAATACCCAATAATTTCTCCTTTTTTTAAAAAAATTTCTTTGTCTTTAGATCTCGAGATAAATCTTCACTATTCAATCGAAATGTTCCACTCGCATCAATTTTCCTTTTAACCAACATATCAGCCAAACCCACCAGGATAAAAATTGTCCAAACTGCCAACCAAAGCTGAATGTTTCCTTTCATTGTGATAAAACAAATCGTACTGACAAATTCTGCTCGGGATAATAATTAGCTGTAATATATACTAACCCGAGATAACTCGGGATAATCAGGCAAGCGGTTAAAGTTCACTACATATTCCCTATGAAAATTTAACAAAATAATTTTAAATATCACAATTAGGCATGATGATGAACATAAATATACAAAGAAAAGAATTTAGCATTTTTCAATTTCGAGAAATTTACGGTTTCACAGTGAAACCAGTGAACCTTAACGGTCCATTTTACCTATTCGAACTAACTAATCCAAAAGATCATTCAGAAAAAAAATCTATTATTTTAAGGCCATAAAACTTTTACATTTTAACAAAATCAATTTAGGAAAAATAATTTTAAAAGTTTTCCGCACTTTTATAATTTTAATACAAATTTGGACATAAAATTACATACTAAAAAATTTATATTCCTTAATAAAAAAATTGCTAGTCCATATAAATTTTTCATCTATAATTTTTAAGAGAGATTTATATCCATTATGTACACACACACAGGGTCCATTTAGGCAGGGTGGCAAAATTTTAGAGTGCGGACAAGTATTGTTAAATATAAAAATTTCTCACTATAATTTTTAAAGTAAATAAATATTTTACCAAGATATATAATAAACAAATAGTGCTTCAGAATGTCAGCTCTGTTTCCATTCCTAAATTCTCTAAATCCCAAAATTCCCTATGCTGTTTCGAAATATTGGATTCATTAACAATAACACTCATTGTTAAAAGTTCCTCCCGATCTGACCCAAATAATGTCTCTATTGCTACAAGATTTCTGTTTAGACGTGTAATTCTGCCTGTAACTACTTGATAATAATAGTTCGCGCCAATAAGAATTGATATTTCTTTATCGTTAAATTCATAGGAATCAGTTAATTGTACATTTTTTAAATATCTAAATCTTTTTATCAGGGGTTGGTAAATGTGCAATCGAAATACGTTCTGTCTCAACCACTTCTATTGCAATGTACAAATTTGGATCATCCCTGTTTTTCAATTTTATTTTAACTATATTTAAGGTTTTTATTTCAGTTTCTTCAGCACCAAATGTGCAAACTGAAAGGTTTTCTTTTCTACGAATCGGAAAGTTAAATTTCTCAGAAGTACTCTTTAAAACGAAACTTCTTTGTGAACCATTATCTAAGAATAAGAATAATCTAACAACTTTTTGTTCATTTTTGTCATCTATTAACTCAGCACATGTTTGTAATAATACACTATTTACTTCTGTTTTAAATACTGCTGAAACTATATTATTTGTGTCATTTTTTGGAGAGAAATCATCACCATGCCGGTTTCGAAAACGATTGTGAAATGGTGGGAGCCATTACAAATAGGACATGACTCTCTTTTCGCACATTTCATTGCTCTATGACTGGGCATGTTGCTCAAATAACATCCCTTTTCTTAAAATTTCTCTCTTTTCATTAGCGCGTAAGAAATGGCAGGCCTCGAGTTCATGACCTTTGTTGCAGTATAAACACTTGCGGGCTTCTATGCAATTCACAGTGATTGAAAAGTTTAGGCCGGGGTGTTCTGTCATCGGATTTTTCTTACGATGTCCGGGGGAAAAGCTTTTATTTTTGTTTTGTGGTTGAGGGGAATAATGACGTGGTTTATGATTGTTTATTTGAGAGGCTCGTGCCAGAACTTCGGATTTTAAAGTTCATTAACCGCAAAAGAGCACTTCGGTTAAACCCTTAGTCCAGGGGTGTCCAACCCAAATGACCTTGCGGGTCACTTTGGAAAAATAGTATAATTTCGCGGGCCACACATAAAAATATGTACCTTTATATCAAATTTGGAAACAAAAAATCATTTATTGGAGTGAAAATTTAAAAAAAAATTTTTTAGTGTACAGAATTTAAAACCTGATAATGAAATTACAGATTCTATTATAAATCATGATTTGACATATGTGTACAAGAATTATTTACTACACAAGCTTGGGAAGAAGTAGAAAAATAATTACATTGAAACAAAACTTTTGGCATTGCAATCATTGTGAAAGTGTAACAACTTTAAAAAATATGATTCAGTGTGATGATTGCAGTTACTGGTACCATTGGAAATGCGTCAATTTTAAGAATGGGTCAAAAATTAAAAATTAGCTTTGTCCAGATTGTTCTATAAAGTAAAAGATTGCGATGAAGAGGATTATGGCTCCTGGCGATACCTCTATAAAAAAAAAAAACGCCTCAAGATTCCTACCTCATGGTGATGTAGAAACGGGATCAATATCACAAATATTTCCAATATGCATTGCTTATTTCCCACATGAAATTAATTATTTTAAGAGAGAGTAGCCAAGAGCTGGGAGGCCCCTGATCACCCCTAAGATGTTCTCCCTCAAAATTGGGGTGGAACCGAGCCAAAACGTACTGTTACCTGAATGGTGCTCAAAGCTACAGCTAACGACAGGCGTACTTGTAGCTTCTTGCAGCGATGAATTTCTTGGGACTCGATCTGACATTGTCAGATAGGTGGCATTAGTAACAACAGAGAGCCACATTATTTCATAATAACTTATTATTTAGTGTACTAACTCATCAATAAAAAAATGCACATTTCTTACATATTAATTAAAAGAAAAATGTTTTCCAGTGAGGATATGTGTTCAAAAATTATACTTCGGATGATATTTAATTCCTTCTTAGGTCAACAAAGAAATTTTTTTACTTTAGTTACTTTTTATTAAATAGTTACAATTAATATAAATATGTATATACATATGACAGACTTACAATATTAAGTGACAAAATAGAAAGCGATTTTCCTTGCAATTTTTCATTTTCCTTTATATATATATGGTGTTAGACTATTATTTTTGTCCGTTACTATTTATTCATTTATTGAATTTAATTATTCCTATAAAATAGTATTGTAAAAAAGAAATCACATTCTCAGAAATTAGGCCATCCCAGGAGGGATTCGGACCCACGACCTTTGGATTAAAAGTCCAACGCTCAACAGGGGCACAACGAACGATTTTCCTTTCTATATATGCTGTTGGACTATTATTTTTGTTACTTTTTATTCATTTTTTAAATTTATTGAATGAATTAATATTTGAAAAAAACAACAATAGTATTAACATAAAGTGTCATCCATTACTAGTTTAAAAAGATGTATTTGAACTTCAATGGATGAATAGAAAGTATTTTATTAATGATTGAAAAAGAGTGAACTAGTAGTAGGAATTAAATAAGAAATAAGCAGCATAAAATCTAAGCATTCTTTCAATATAGTTAAATAAAAAAATAAGATTTTAATGAGAATTTTGCCCTTTTAAAGTTATACTTAATGACGCAATATCAGGGGTATAGTTTGCGATTTTTAATTTAACACATGATTCTAATGTTGAGTTGTTACGTGGAGATTCAGATTTTACATCAAAAATTTTTTTTACCCAATTACACCAATTTTTTTAGAATTTAAATGGATAGGCTGGTTAAAGAAATGTATAGAACAAAATACTCAAAGACTATTACATTTTTGAAAAACTTTTTTTCTTAATTAATGAATAATTTTGTATTTGTGTCAGAAAATATTAAAAAAAAGATTTATCATGTAATTATGAAAAAGTTTAAAAATTAATTACTGAATCTAATTCTAAAGGTGGAACTATATTTATTGAAAATTTGGTAGAGAGTTTTCTCAACCGGTATAGAAACTAAATGTGATTATAGTTGAAAATAGATTCCAAAAATAAAAGAATATTCGATATTTATCATCTAATTATTAGCTGTCATGTAGAAGTATTGATACACGTTAAATCTATTGAGGCTCAAACGTCTTCTCATTGGTGTGGTGCGGAAGTTAACACAGGGGTGCCACATCAGGTGTCGTCCTCGTCACTTGATCCTAGTTCAAAATTATGAGGTCCTTCGCCAAAAGTCCTCGTGTAGCTGAACAGAGCAACACTAATTGTCACCCTCTCTCTCCAGTTATTGAACTTTTCATTGATTTGCAATTCTATAAACGATTTTAGAATATCTTTATATAAAGCTAATAATTTATTATATAATAATGGCATTTGTTTGCATTATAATCATCTGCTCATACTTAAGGGGAAAAAATGTTTATTCCTTAATATGTTTTCTTTGTACATTAAGTTCTGTACTTTCAGCTGCGTTTTCTAATTTGATCATTTATATTTTGTAATCAAATATTATTCCTTAACTCAGTGGCACAACAGCCCATGAGAGCCAAGACCTGCTGTGCCCATCTCAGTATACGTGACCTTGGGCGCTGACTTGCGTGAGCAGATGCTTCGGTCATGTGGTCAATATGACACGAAATTCCCAGTTTTTAGTTCCCAAGCAAGCATGGCACTCATTTATCGACCCACTGAAAGGATGAGTCAACCATGCCCAGCCCGGGGTTTGAAACTCGCAGCTGTGGTATGGAAGCGTGATGCACTACTACTAAGCTTCAATATTATTCCTAAAATAATATAATATTTTCTGTGTGTATGTGTGATCAGCTTATACTTTTTATCTACATTGTAACATCTTTGAAATGTTTTACTTTGAGTGAGATTCAACGAGTTTGAAAACTAACATTTTGTTCAAAATCTGTATGTCATTACATTTTATAGCATCAGAATCAATGTTAATACTTATACAAAAAATTTCTCTTAATTTTACCTTTTTCTATTACAAAGCGGTAAATGTTTACAGTCTTTAAAATCTTAAGAATAAGTAAAGTATATATTATCAGTTATAATTTCTTCTTTTTTGTCATATAAAGAAAGTTTTGCATCTTTCAACAAATTTCCTTAAATCTAACAAATTTTAATTATTAAAAGCCTGAAACTCAATGTCAGCATCTCTTGTTTTCCAATTAGGTTGTATTAAGATGACTTAATGCCAAGAAATAACTTTCGTATTCGAAATAATCCAAGCAAAAAAGCATGCGTTATTGTATATTAGAAATCATTAATTCCTTACAAACTCACCCGCCCCTCCAAAAAAAAAAATGTATTACTACAGTTAATAATAAAACTTGTTGTTTAAATAGTTTTCAATGTACATTCCATGATCATACTATAATTTCAAATATTTTTCCTCAGTTCCTTATGTATATAAAAATAAGCTAATTTTTTAAAAATAGTGCTTAAAATCCCATTTCCATTTGAGCAAAGAAATTACATCAGTTAAAAAATGAAAAGGAGGTATATTAGCTGATTTAAATGTAATCATAAACAAGTATTACAGAGATGAAAACTTAAAAACACATGTTTTCTATACACATATGTGAGTGTAATATTGAGTTCAGTACAATATAATTTAATAAAATTTAGATAACATAAAAACTTAATTACAAGTAAAATTGTCTCCATCCTTTGACATTATCTAAGAAAAGATAACAATTTATCCAATTAAATAAAATTTTAAAAATAGTATTGCAAATAATTCTGCTTTGTGAATTGTTTTCCTCAGACTGCATGAGAAAAGGGTCAAATTATCTAATTCCCCACTGAATGTTTTACAATTGCTTTTTAAAAAATTCGGTTGTCAGTTTAAAAGCCAAGTAAAAATTAAAATTTTTGGTGTATTACTTAATTTTCTAACACGTATCGATCCCTGCACGTGAAAATAAATTGATAAAATTAAAGAAAATTTTTTAAGCTGAGCGAGCCTCAAAATATATCAAGTTTGGTGTAAAATTAAAGCTTTTAATTCAACATCTGTCATAAAAACATCATTTTAAATAAGTTATCTTCTTAAATAAAAACAATTAAAAATTGATAATATTAAGATTTCTTCTTTACATAATCGATTCGATTATCAAAAAAAAAAAAGCCTTATAATGCTATATGAACAAAATACACTGTTATTCGTGTTTTTCTATTTATAAGTGCACTAACTTTTTTACAAACAATATAAGATCACTAAAATAAATATCTTAATACTTAATCATTTTATATAAATGATAAATATAAAAAACGTAAAAGGACATATGGTCACGAACACAAAAGCATTTCTCAGCGTTAAAGTACAGCATTTTCAGCGGAACTGACAAATCACCGCCATATTTATATATAAACTAAGAAACAATTTTATTACTTACCAATTCTCACATTTTATATTTAAGTTTACTTCTAAAGCAGTGGAACTGAAATAACAATCCGAACTGACCACATTTATAACTGAGGAAATCTGCAAATATGTACGCTAACTACATGTGTGTTTGTTGTGACGTGCTCTTATTCGATTCTCTGGCGAATAGGAGAGGAGTGGATCAAGACGGCGCTCTGCAACCAGATAAATTTTTGTAATGTAGTGCTATCGCCATCTGTTATCCAAAATATTATTTATTTTTGTGAATATATCTCATGATTATTTATCACAAACCTCAGTTTATTTGCAATTTATTTAGTTAATGAAAATAATTTATTGTATTATAAAATAAATAGGATTGAAAAAGCCAAGTTTTTTTTAAATTATGTAAATTTTATTAAAATATCTACACTTTTGCTTTGCATAAAGAATCTGTTTCAATTTTTCACATATTTAGTGTTTTGTTTGTTCAGAACTGTTTATGGTAATTTCATCAAAATTAGGGCTTAAATTTCTGTTTTATAGATAACCTTTTAATTCTTGAGACCTTTCCCTTTTGATTTGTATGTCCCACTTCGACAACAATGATAATTCATCAATATTTCTCCATTTTGAAGTGTTTTACAACCTCGCTGTCTAACATATTTTGACATAGTCTTGTTTTCTTCTTCTTCTTTCCATGTAACAAATTCTATAATGTTAATTAAAAGAAGGTTTACATTTACTAATCTAAAATTATGTAAACTTCAGTAGAAAACATTTATACGTAAATGTATTTAATTCAGTCTACTACAGTGAAAATTTATAAACTAAATGTTTTTTTAAATGCAACTATTCATACCACTGAAAGTATTCAATTCCTTCAAAATCTCTTCATTTACATCACACTGTTGGGGATCATGAATTTTTTTTTAATGCCTTTTCAAACAGAAAGGGCTAGTGAAGACTGCATTACAAAATGAGCAGATTAAGTCTCTGCTATGCACATTCATTTAAAAAAACAATAAGTATGCAAAAATTGATTACAGAAAATGAAAAAACAGATTGACTAATTAAAATAACAAGAAAGATAACAAACAATTAACAAAAAAAAAAGCAAAAAAAAAACAAGAAACCAAAAGTAAAAGTTATTAAAAATGTAAATAAAATGCAAAAGCACTTCCGCAAAAATCGTTCGACTAATACAGGGATACAAAAATAGCAAGACAATCAATTATTTTAGTTTCCATATTTCGTAACAGATGGCGCTAGCACTGCATTAAAAAAATCTAACTGGGTGCAGAGCGCTGTCTTGATCCACTCCTAATAGGAGAGAGGTGGAAGGAGTGGATGGAGACAGTGCTAATACACCCAGATAGTTTTTTAATGCAGTGCTAGCGCCATCTGTTACGAAATATAGAAACTAAAATAATTGAATGGCTTTGCTATTTTTGTATCGCTGTATTAGTCGAACGAATTTTGCTGAAGTGATTTTGCATCTTATTTACAATAATTTTTACTTTTGGTTTCTTGCTTTTTTTTTGTTAATTGCTTTATTATCTTTCTTGTTATTTTAATTAGTCAATCTGTTTTTTTTTAATTTTCTGTAATCAATTTTTGCATATTTATTGTTTTCTGAAATGAATGTGCGTAGCAGAGACTTAATCTGCTCATTCTGTAATCAAGTCTTCACTCGCCCTTTCTGTTTGAAAAGGCATTTAAAAAATGTTCATGATCACCAACAGTGTGATGTAAATTGAGAGATTTTGAAGAAATTCAATACTTTCAGTGTGGTATGAATAGTTGCATTTAAAAAAAAATTTAGTTTATAAATTTTCACTGTAATAGACTGAAATTTATACATTTTTGTATAAATATTTTATACTGAAGTTTGCGTGATTTTATATTAATAAATGTAAACCTTCTTTTAATTAACACTATAGAATTTGTTACATGGAAAGAAAAATAAGAAAACAAGACCATGTCAAAATATGTTAGACAGCGAGGGTGTAAAACACTTCAAAATGGAGACATAGTGATGAATTATCACTATTGTCGAAGTGGGACATACAAACCAAAAGGGAAAGGTCTCAAGAATTTAAAGTCTCTAGGCTCTGCCAAAATTGGAATTAGTTGCCCAGCAGTAATAAAAGTTAGAGTACTGAAAATGTAGTAGTGCATTATTTCACGAAGCATCAAAATCATGCAACTCAATTGAAGCACTTAAGGTTATCAGAGTCTGATAGGACAACTATTGCTGGTATAGTATTTTATTTATAATAGAGTTTAATTATTCTTAATTTTATTATTATTAGTTAATATTGTTAGCTTATTTTCAGGGGTTGAGTGAATATTAACGTCGCACTGTTCAGCAGCACGAGGGCTTTTGGTGACGGACCACGTAATTTTGAACCATGGTCAAGTGACGTGGACGATGCCTGATCTGGCACCCTCTTCTCCTAACTACCACACCACACCAACGGGAGAACGTTTCAGCTCTCGACAGATTTAGCGTGCATCGCTGCCCTACACGGCGGGTCTTTGATGGTACTGGGCTCGAACTCGTAACGAGGTATGCCACGTTCCGATACCCATACCACTCGGCCACCGCGGCCTGTTTATTTTCAGGAAAATTAAAAGAAGGTGTTGGTGAAAAAAATTTGGGGGAGGATATTAGGGAATAAATTACTGTTGACAGTGACAGAAAGATGCTTATTGAAAAAAAATGCTATCCATAATATTAAAAGGGACTTCAATATTAATGGTTATGTTAAAAGGCTTGAAGTTGATGCAGTGAGTGTCAATTGATTGATTGAATATTAACGTCGCACTGTTCAGCTACACGAGGGCTTTTGGCGACGGACCACGTAATTTTGAACCATGGTCAAGTGACGTGGACGACACCTGATCTGGCACCCCCCTCTCCTAACTACCACACCACACCAACGGAAGGACGTTTCAGCTCTCGACAGATTTAACGTGCATCGCTGCCCTACACGGCGGGTCTTTAGTGGTACTGGGATCGAACTCGTGACAAAGCAAGCCACGATCCGATACCTATACCACTCGGCTACCGCGGCCACGCAGTGAGTGTCAAGCTATGGTCTCAAGAAATGAAAAATAATGGAGAAAATTGTATTGGTTTTTTTTCAAAGAGCAGGGACAATCAGGGAATGACTATTGTTTAAAGTATGAAGATTTTGTCCTCATAACCACGACAGATTTTAAGAAAGAAATGATTACAAAATATGGAAAGGACAAAATTTGTATTGATGAAACACATGGGGCTAAACACACACACACACAGCTATGATTTTAATTTATACTCAGTTCTGGTAGTTGATAAACATAAAAATGAAATACCTGTGGCATTTTGTTTTTCCAACAGAAGTTCTGAAGATCTATTCAGAATTTATTTTAGTGCCATTAAAAGTGCTGTGGGTAAAATCGATACTACAACATTTATGACTGATGATGCTCCAGCATTTTATAATGCTTGGAGTTATGTGATGGGCACAGCTAAAAAAGTCTTATAGCGTGCTTGGCATGTCACAAGAAACTGGCACCAAAATTTAAACAAAATTAAAAATCCTGAAAAGAGAATAATTGTCAATAAAGTATTAAAGGTAGTGAAAAAGGAACTATGTTTAGAAACATTTTCTAACCTAATGAAGCAATTAATTGAAAACTTATTAAATGACCCAGACACTTCAGAATTCGGAAAATATTTCCAGCAAAATTATGCTCAGAGATCTGAAAAATGGGCCTATTGTTACAGAAAGAGTCTGGGCATAAATACAAACCTGCATTCGGAGTCCCTTCATAAAAAAAATTAAGTACCATTATTTTGATGGAAAACATGTCAAGAGATTAGATGTTGCAATAGATGGTCTCTTAAAACTTGTAAGAGACTTAATATTTCAACGTTTAATAAAAATTACAAAAAAAAAAAAAAACCATTTCCTCTGATAAACTATCAAAAATTGTCAATAGCCACAGATTAAGTCTAGAGATTCAAAGCAATAGAATTGAAAAATTCGCAGATAACGAGTAGAAAATTGAATCTAATCATTCCAACTATTTAATTTGCAAGAAAGAAGAAGAATGCCATAGATTATGTAACATTAAATGTACTGCCTGCAAAATTTGCACTCATTCCTATACATGCACTTGTATAGACAGTTTAATAAGAGGAAATATTTGCAAGCACATTCATAAAGTTGCCCAAATGTTTTTAAATGATGATACACATAATGAAGAAAAATACAAGAAATTTATTTAAATCAAAATTATATTTTAAATTCAATGTTTTACCATGTAGCTCTAAATCTGCTAATAATGATGACCATGAATCCAAAAAAAGAAAAATTGAAAGCATTCTTGCTCTTATTGATGAACACGAGTGTACACCAGATGAAGATAATAAAATTCACAGGAACCTAGATAGTATATTAAATATTTTCTATAACAAAAAAAAGAGCACAATAATAAAAGAATTTAAAAAAATGATGGAATCCTCAACTATAAATATAAAAAAGATTGAAAAACAACCTGAATATTTCTCTATTCGAAGAAATAATGCACTGCCAGTACACTCAAAAAAATCCAACTACTGAAGAAGTAAGCAATATTAAAGAAGGGTTACTGTTAAATACACAAGAAATTACATCCATCAATACAGATTTTGACCATACTTATTGCAATCAAAATAAATAATTCCTAACTGGTTGTTCCTGTGCTTATTTTAGTTAATAAATAAGATTAATTTTTTTTTCATTTTTGTGATTTTTTATTCTTTCAAGTAATACACATTTAACTACTGGCATAAATATGCAATTAAAATATGTGATATCCTGGTGATTATATTTTATCTCAATATATTATGTTTGTGTTGAAAAGAAAACAGCTTAAATGTTTTTTAAATATAATATTAATACATGCACATATATATGTAATAATATTATATTATAGTGAGAAAGAGTTATTCTTAAAGGATATACTTTTAAAAAATTACTTTATAAGTTGACATATTGCCTAATTAATTCTTCTTGAAAAAAAAGTAGAATCTAAACCTAGGTGAATCAATTACATGTCATATATAAATTAAGGTTTTATATATCTAATATTTTATATGCTTTAATTTTTCTTCATGTGAAGCAAAAGTATAGATATTTTAATGAAATTTACATAGTTAAAAAAAATTGGCTTTTTCAGTCATATTCATTTTACGCTAGCTGCATGGCCCGGCGTTGCACGGGCTTTTTCAAGTTTTAAAATAAATAAAATTCAGCTTTTTATAGCAAACATGATATTTTTTAAAGAGGGTAGAGCCATTGAAAGACAAAAATTAAAAATATTTTTTTTAATGAGTGTTCACATTATAAATAGTTTTAATTTTATTTCAGTTTGGCCTTAAAGTAAAGAATGATTTCATATAAATACATATATTTGAATGTAAGAGAGGAAATTAACATTCTTTAAAGGTAAATAGAAATGAATCAATGAAAATATTAATAAAAATTATAACAGAAGTATGTTTATGCTATGGGAACTATGAGTGAAATAACCTGAAAGAGATAAACCAAAAGAAAAAAATTAATTATGTGATAAACTGTTTTACTAAATAATAATCATAAATAACATATATTAGGAAGCCTTCAACTGGAAAAAAAGTAAATTAGTACAAACTAAAATTTTAAAAAATAGATAAAATAAGCCTACATTGTAATTTAATTAAATTTTCTGTAGCATTAAGTTAATATTACATGAGGAATGGATGCAATACTATCTAACATCTATATTACATTTAATATAAAATCTAGATGTAATACAATAATATGATAAAATTAAATTAGTAAGAACCAAAATAAAAAAACCTTTAAAACAGACCTACATTGAAAAAAACCATAAAGAGAACCTAATGAGAGAAATAAACCTTGTTGATAAAAAATTAATTTTTTAAACAATACTTATTTGCAATATTTCAATTAAAAATCATTGTAATTCTGTTGCAAAGAGCTAACAAATGAGAAAGTACAATGATAAATAACTACAGAGATAATTGAAATATATATGGATAATAAGATATGTATGTGGATGTCAGCTACTCGCAGACCACTTTCGAAGCCATGATAGAACTGAAGTGATTTGAGACAGTCAGCCGAAATTGCGAGACAGTCCTCTTCCCGCCGCCATGAGAGTGCGATGAAAAAACCGCCAAAACGCGTGATGTTTTAAATCTAATTGTGTAAAGGCAGATAGCCTTATTCTCTCTTTTTTTTTACCTGTGTGTCCGTCCAGTGATGTCCTTTTTTCTATATTAAAGTAATTAACTTAAGAAGTCTCCTTTTTTGAAGTATTTAAATAACGGACACACTCACATGTATAAAGCATATGATCTTCATAAAACTAAAGGAGAAACATATTATAGGCAAAGTTGAACCATGATGACATGAGACGTAAAATCCCATCAACACTGAATTGTAAAGAAATCCAAAGGAAAAAAAAATGAGAAAATCCTATCAAGCTGCATCTTTTTCCTACAAACATTTTTGGATCACAAATGGTATAAATGGAATATATATTTCAAAAAACAAAAAATCTGATCAGCATCTGATCTGTTTTCCTGTAATGATGAGAACATGGTATTTGTTGATGAAGAAAGAAAAGAAATAACCTTTTTTTCCAATCAAAGGAAATGTCATAGAAATATATGCAAATGTAACAAATGCATATGTATAAAATCTTCAAAAATCTAGATGAAGAACAGATTGTCAGAAAGAAAATCAAACCATTATGCCACACGACAGAAATTGCATTAACACTGAATTTTAAAATGCATAAGAAAATAACTTTGTTGTGCATTCAATCACATCCATAGTTTCAGTGAAAACCTTCTTGATAAATAATGTTAACTATCTTTCCATGCGAACAAGTATGAGGACTTATCGGTTATAAAACCATGAAGCTAAATACAGCAACATGTAGGAAAAATGCCAAAATCTACTTAATACCAGTTGACATAAAAAGGATTAGTTTTTTTTAAATATTGTCTATCTGTTAATAGTAATTAGTTTAAAATTTTTTATTTTTGTTATACTGCTAGCTAGGATTTTCTACTTTATTGTTAGAATAAGCAAGATTTAGAATTTGTCAATTAACAAAGAAAAGCAATGTTTTTTCTGACAGAAAGAAACTGTGTAAAAGATTTTTTGGTGAATAGATAATCGTGATCTAAGATTCTGTTAGGAAAAGCTTCACAAATTATTGTTTAGCTGAAAAACTAACTTTTGAGTCACAGTATCATATAACTTACGTCCCCTACAATCATAAGTAAGGAAATAAATATAAAACTATGTGAGACTGAAACAGAAATTATAGCATTAATTTAAATTAAAAGGTTATCTAAAACAGAAATTTAAGCCTTTTAATAAAATTACCATAAACAGTTTTGAACAAACAAAACACTAACAGAAAATCTAAATATGTGAAAAATTGAAACAGATTCTTTATGCAAAGCAAAAGTGTACATATTTTAATGAAATTTACATAATTTAAAAAAATTTGGTATTTCAATCATATTTATTTTATAATACAATAAATTATTTTCATTAACTAAATTAATTTCAGATTCAACTCTGAGGTTTGATATTTTATGATTTAATTTTTCTTCATACACAGCAAATGTGTAGATATTTTAATGAAATTTACATAATCTAATATATATTATGAATGTGAAAGTTTGTGAAAATCTTTGTTAGTCTTTCACGCAAAAACTACTGAATGGATTTTAATGAAACTTTACAGTAATATAGCTTATACATCAGAAAAGCACATAGGCTATAATTTATAGCATAGACTATAATTTATAAAGATTTTGGAAAAGTGTCAAAAATATAACGATATTTGTCAAGTAAGTAGGAAAAAATTCTGTCTTCTGCTAGCAATTCTGGCATGCGCTGCAAAAAAAAAAAAAAAAAAAAACCCACGTCTGCATATATCTATCTTTTGTGTGTGAAAAACCTTTTTTGTTTTGGCTACGCAAGGTGCTCGCTTCTAATTAATTCCTCTGATATAATGCCTATTGTTTTTATTTCAGAATCAAACTAAGTTTTGAAGGGAGAGGTTGTTATAAATCTCTCTTTATTTTAATATTATTTTATAACATCTTATTATGCACATTTGGTAGTAAGAAATTGATCTTTTTTCCAAATAAATGCTTTTATCAGTTCTGATACTTAAAGTAAATAAGCTTTCTCTTTCACACTGCATCATTTGGACAAATTTTCAAAATTTATTTGTGGTTAGTAGTTAATTATAACGCTATAATTTTAATTGAATAGGCAGGTATAATTATTTTTACACTTAAAAACGCAATAACTATTGTTCTGTATTTCTTGGAATGTGAGAGTGAGTGAATATTAATGTTGCACTGTTCAGCTACACGAGGGTTTTTGGCAACGGATCACGTAATTTTGAACCATAGTCAAGTAACGTGAACGACATCTGAGCTGGCACCCCTTTCTCCTAACTACTACACCACACCAACTTAGAAAGGAATATTCTACCACTAATTAGCAGGAATATTCTTTGAAATCCACTCTTCCAAGATATATGGCAGCACGGGTTCCATGATGAGTATTTTAGTGGAAAAAATAGTTTGTCAAAATTTAAATGTCTTATGTTTTTGTCTGTTAATGAAGACCTTGGAAAATGATTTGACTACTTATTTTAAGTGAACGGTGTATACAATTAATTTTACAGTGGACTATCTTTAATTAATTTATTAGCTCTAACGGATTAAATTTTCCAAAGTGGAGTATTTTGTTTATGTATATCCCTTAATTTGTAAATGTAGTGATCCAAAATAAATTGTATGAAAAAAACTGCAGTACATCATAATGCGATTGGATAAAGTATTAACGTGCATCGCGCCCCTACACGGCGGGTCTTACAAAGCTCTAATAAAGCTCGAGCTACGAAAGTAGCTAGGCATTTGCCAACTTGACTCTATCGTTAACATTTCGCTATGTTTTTTATTGAATCGTCATTATAATTTAATAAACGGCGTTGCTTGCGAATATTACAATTTTAACATAAAATAAATACTACAGAAAGTAATATTAATGTATTATACTTTCAGATAAAAATTATTTACACTATTTTAAGCGTTCATTACACAAAACTTTTAACAATGTGTTTCTTTTGCTGAGCAGAGATCAGCTTAGGATGCTATTTTCAAAAATCGACCCTCAAGAGTGTTAGGGGAGTTATAAATAAAAAAAAATATCCTTTTTATCAGCTATTAGATCTACA
This sequence comes from Trichonephila clavipes, assembly GCA_019973935.1. Lineage (NCBI taxonomy): Eukaryota > Metazoa > Arthropoda > Arachnida > Araneae > Nephilidae > Trichonephila > Trichonephila clavipes. The sequence continues at coordinate 39,139 of BMAU01000244.1, read as the reverse complement.
TACTTAAAATTTAACAAAGGTGTTTTATTTCTCTCTTTTTTTGTTTTTGTTTTGCTGAGCTACGCAAAAAAAGGTTTTTTTTGTTTAATTTGCAATTCACGTAAAATTAACTCATTATAAACTTCTTTATCCTTCAATCTGTGTTGTTTAATTTTTCAGTTCACCCGTGCGAAGAACGGGTATACCAGCCAGTTTAATATATTTAACTTTTTTAGTCATATTTATTTTAAAATACAATTAATTATTTTCATTAACTAAATAAGTTGCAGATTAAACTGAGGTTTGATAAATAATCACGAGATATATATTCACAAAAATAAATAATATTTTGGACAACAGATGGCGATAGCACTGCATTAAAAAAACTTTATCTGGTTGCAGTAGTGCTGTCTTGATCCACTCCTGAGGCGGAGCAATAGGGCTGCACTTTTTTAAGATGGGATTCCAACAATTTTCGAAAGTAAACATATAAGCAGGGGCGGCTCTAGGGCCGGACAAACCAGACCCCTGCCCGGGGTGGCAAATTTCAAAGGTGGCATTTGGATCGAATTTGAATTATATATATATATATATATATATATATATATATATATATATATATATATATATATATATACATATATATTGTTACTAAAAATTCGATATATTTTCTGAAATATTATTGGGTATGAATTTGATATTTCATTTAACATATCTTATTTCTTTATTTTGTACTCTGTATGGTTACTGAGAGTTTTCTTTCCTGTTGAAACTTGAAAGGTTCGAGGTAGGAGTACGTGTGAAATCATGAAATGGATATGTTTACACATCTTTCACCAGTAACTTTCTCCCCATCCCGGAATGGGATCAGAGCGGACGGGGGCGGCAAATTTTAAGGGTGGTATTTGGATTAAATTTGAAAAATATATTTTTTATATATTACAAAAAAAAATTGATATATTTTCTGAAATATTATTAGATGTGAATTTGGTATTTCATTTAAACTACCTTATTTCCTTAAATCATACTCAGTAAGTTTAATGTCAGTTTTCTTTTATATTAAAACTTGAATGGCACGAGGTGCGAGTATATGTTAAATTATGAAATTTCATATGTTTACTCGTCTTCCACTAGTAACTTTCTCCCCATCTAGGAGTGGGGTCACAAGAGCCATTCCTTTCCCCCCATACGATGTCCAGTGCTATCTTTTTTAAAGAGGACAAGGTTAATAAAAGTTATTAGTAGATAGATAGGCACAGGAAATGTTTTATTTTAGTTTTGAGTGCAGTTACTATAAGTTAAAATAAATGCTTGTGATCCGCATCATCAATAGATTTTTTGTGTGAAGAAATTGGCGTGCTGAAATGGGCTAGTTCTTCTCTTAATATATTAATTGTAACTATTTAATAAAAAGTAGCTAAAATAAAATTTTCTTTGTTGATCTAAGTAGGAATTGACTCAATTTTTTTTTTTTACATTACTTGTTTTTTATTGGATTATATTTTCTAAGTAAATACAGCTAGCTATTTTGTATTTCTAATTATAAAATGTCTATTTTTATTTCTATTAAGTTCTTTATTCTAACTATAAAATGTCTATTTTTATTAAGGTATTATTTTTGTTTGTTTATTATTGAATTAAACTATTTTTTGTCGCTATTATAACCTATTAGGCGGCCAAAGAAATTTTTTTTCTGCCCTTAGAAATGTATTTACATTTATTAGTGTTTACTTTAATACAGGTAGATGAGTTTATAGCGTCACAACGTTAAGTATTAGTCAAAATATATGAAAAATTCTCAAGATGGGCGGCACATTAGGTCTTGGATCGCTGGTGGCCGACATCCTAGGATCAATGTAAAATTGATAAATACAATTTTCCATTATGAAATATTTTCACTTATAATAGATTGAACTAAAATTTTGTATTAAGCAAAGCTTGAAGTCACATTTTAAAGCTTTAAGTGAGGTAAAGAAGTAAAATTTTGCAATTTCTTTATCATAATAATTTTTTTAATCAATCAGTGTGCTTTTCTACGAAAACGTGCTTATGGGAAATTTCTTAACATATCTTAGGAAGAATTTATCCACTAGCAATTTTGATTTAGCTTCAAAATGTTTCTTTTAAATTCTTACTTTGTATGGTTTTTCTATTGTATTGATTTCGAGGGCTGCTATGAATGGAAAAGCAGCATTAAAAATAAATTTACATAATTTTCTTTTCTTTTTTTTTTTTGACTCAATTAAATTGTTTTAATAAATACCTTGCTTATAATACTTTACATTTCATGTACTTTTGTTTTGCTTAGATTTGATGAGAATAGCATATGGCCGCGGTAGCCGAGTGGTATAGGTATCGGACCGTGGCTTGCCTTGTCAGGAGTTCGAGCCCAGTACCACTTAAGACCCACCGTGTAGGGCAGCGATGCACGTTAAATCTGTCGAGAGCTGAAACGTCCTCCCGTGTTGGTATGGTATTTAGGAGAGGGGGTGCCAGCTCAGGTGTCGTCCACGTCACTTCACCATGGTTCAAAATTACGTGGTCCGTCGCTAAAAGCCCTCGTGCAGCTGAACAGTGCGACGTTAGTATTCAATCAATCAATCATGAGAATAGTATGTTTAGATAGAGTTCATATTGGAAGTTTTGAAGTTTTAAAATGAATGAATGGAATTCATGCATAAAAAAGTTCCCGATGAAATACATACATGCACATATATTTCAATTAAAAAACATAAGCAAAAAATAATTTTAAAAAGTTGAGTTATTTAAGGTATCCGACTACGTTCGGAAGCGTGATTTTAAAAAAAGCGCATAAATGGATAATTTTCACGATATTTAGTGTCACTTAGATTAGAATACCTGCACATAAAATTGTTTTAAGGACATTTTGACAAAAAAAAAATATTTAAATACAATATTTTGGCAAAAAATTAACTTGGAATAACCTTTTTTCAAAATGTTCCCCTCTTATCCTTTTATAAAAAATGCTTCTAAAATAATAATATTTTGCTTATATAAAGTAAAGACTTCTCTCCAGAGAATTTGAACTTTTTTTTTTGAAAAATTCACATTATTTTCAAATATGTAAAATAAAGACTTCTTATATAAAGTAAAGACTTCTCTCCAGAGAATTTTTTTTTTTTGAAAAATTCACATTATTTTCAAAGTTACAACCAATTGAAATAATTATCGGGTTTTTTTTCTTAAAATTTCTCTCTTCTGTTGTCGTAAAACACGGATAAACCCACTTCTAAGTTATATATTTCAAAAATTCTAGTTGAGCCTTTGTACAGAGATCTGAGTCATATGCAGGCAAAATATTATTATAATAGAAGCATTTTCCACAAAAGGAGAATGTTTTGAAAATTGGTCATTCTATGCTCATTTTTTGTCAAAATATTGTACTTAAATAATTTTTTATTGTAATAATATTGTTAAAACAATTTTATATACATTTTCTAATCTAAGTGACACTAAATATAAATATTATCCATTTATATGCTTTTGCAAACTCACGATTCCGAACGTAGTCGAATACCTTAAAGTTAATAATTATTTTGTAATGCGTGAGCGGAATGCTCAAAAGATATTCGTGTAATTCTTACTTTCAAATTTCTTTCATTCATACTCTGTGTGAGTAAAAAAATTGATAACAAAAGAGAGAGAGAAAGAGAGAATTTATTCAAAATCTCTCCGAAACCTGTTATTAACTTCTCTTTTTCAAATGAATGTTTTGTTTCCCTTCCTAATTAATATTTTTCATAGATTTTATTTCCCACGTGAAAATAATTAAAATCACACTAAATCTTTACATGTTAATTTTGCAGTTGCTGACAATGGGAAGTTATGTACCAAAATCCTGAATATAATTGCATTTAGAATTTGTGCACTGACGCATGAAATATTTTCCTTTACATCTTAAATTTTCAATGAACTGCGAATTTTTTGGCGTTTTTCCATTGCAGACCTAATACATTCCCCTAAAGCTGATGTTTCTTTTTAGTACGGCACCTTAAAGGAAGGTACCAATTACCGCGCCGGTTTCTTGTCTTTGATTATCAATGGGAAAATATTACAACAGGTGAACTTCTCAGAATCCGAAATAATGGAAAAAGATGAGTTTGATTTTTTTTACTATTCAACTCCTTTTTTTGGTGGAATATATTTCAAAATAGCGATTATTTTTTTCTTAAGAATTCACTGAAACATAAAGGTAAGATCAAAGAATAAGCGCAATGACTTTTTTTGGAGTTAATTCAACGGAAATTGTAAAAACTAAACTTTCTCAGAATTCTTTAATGTAAACAGTATGTATCGGAATATAGGGGTATGTAAAAGCAATAGATCCTCCTACAAGGCTAATTTATTTTCTTCCAAATACCATTGCCTTTTGTTGAACTACCACTGAACTTCACTGAGAAGCAAACGGTCCGCCGTCATTATCTTAGACTAAATATAAACAATGCGTGAATTAAATACGAATAAAAACGGACTTTCAGATGAGGTTTAGAAAAAAAAAAACACTGTGCGATCGGTTTATTTTTGAAGTAGCCTCCGTAATTATAGTTTTATTTAATGAAATTTTTGGGTCTGTTGTGTAAGTTTTTGTTGTTGTTTTTGAGTCTGTACCTCAAGCGCGGAAATTCTTTGTTCTTTGCCTGGATTTGTTTTTGAATGTTAGCTATGTGATTCAAGAGAAGAAAAATTTCCACCATATCTAAGACTGAATACTTGTTTAATTCATGAAAAAACAAAACTTGAGAAATTAAACAAATTTTAGCATATAGATGATTCCACAATTTTTTTCACATTGTAATTATTATTATTTTATTGCCATGCGTATGCAATGTTTTGGTTGGAAACTCAAATTATATACAAAGATTAAAATTAATGAACATCAAATTTCATATTGGAATTACAGAACGTAATATTTCACATTAGAATAGTTTCCTAATGTGAAATTTTACGCGACATCTTATGAAATTTTTTTCTTTTAACAATAAGCTAAAAATACAATGGAATACATTTTATGCGAAACGCTTAAGACGAAATATCGGTTAACACGAAATAACACGACGGTCCAGAAAAAATACGTTTTTCATGCATTTTCTTCTCTTAACACGAAACAAAAATCGCTTAAAACGAAAAAGTTTCACTTCTGAAAATAAACACTGAATGAAACGTTTGAGAAAGTTTCTGTGTTATTGAATTGTCCTACTGTGTCATTGGAAGAATTCGTTGTACTAAATGATGATAATGTATGTACAGCCCCAATTATGGCAAAGACATTTTGGAGTGTGTTCACAGCTCCAAAAATATCATTGATACAGATTCCGAAGGCGAAAATGAAATGAAAAACGTGCACAATTCCTGTTCCCACGTTATCCGAAATGAAGAGCATCATGAAAAATATGCGTAATTATTTAAACGCCCATTCCAATGGGGAAATGGATTACACAAAAAGGACCACATCGAACAATTTGTAGACAATTCGATGTTAAGAAAGACAATGCAATGAAAGATATCAGATTATTTTCCAAAAAGCTCAATAAATGTTAGCGTTTCAAGAAAATTTCGCGTTAAATTTCATTAAAATCTTGTGAATGTTTTCGTTTCATTAATTTTTATTAAAAAATTCATATATATATATCTACGTAAATAAAATGTATTCTAATAAACTTAATTTTGTTGAATATGTATGTTTTTTTTTAATGCAATATCCTTTAGCACGAAATTCTTTTAACACACAAAAATACTTCAGTCCTCTCAGTTTCATGTTAAACAATTTTCATTGTATGTGAATTAGATTTGTCAGCTAAATTTCTTTTAAAATGCTGTATAAAATCGCCAAAGAGTATTTTTAGATCTCATTTACTCTATAAAGACTGTGCTTACCCAGCAAAGATTTAGAGGTATAAATAAGATTGTAAAGGATAAAACTCACGCAATTTTTGTGGTAATGTGTTGCTAACGAAATAAAAACAACGATATGTATTTATCTATCAATCAAGAGCATATATCAGGGATGGCAAACCAATGGCCCGTGACACAACAGTTTGGGCACGCCACCGACCAAAATGGTTTTACATTTTAATTCAAAATAACGAAGTTCAATATGAAGTATTACGAACAAACGTGAGTGATCTGTCGCAGTTTTCATTGAGATATTATATTTTGTCATTTCAAAGAATTATCGGAAACGCTAAAGTGTTTTTTATGTACCCTAATGTGATTTCATTTAATAAACTGAACTTATCGCAATTCGATTGATTTGAAACTGAAAAATTTGAAATGCAACTGATTGATTTCCAATCTAGTACAATTTGGATTAAAAAAATTGTTGAAGAAAAGAAGAAACTTAGAATTGATTGAAACAGAAAAATTAACGAGCAATGTAAGTAAAAATACTTGTAACGAAATTTTGGGGGAAACATGGAATTCGATTCCAGACACATTTAACTGTTTACAGTTCCTGGAACATGCTATTTTAACCGTATTTTCATTTGCCTGCTGGTCATTATTTTCAGAGATGAATAACATTACAGACTCTTTAGATACCGTCGAGCAGATGACATTAATTCAGCATGCTTTCTGCTAAAAGTAACATCTTGCAATCCTAATATAAGTTATTTTTCATCTAATCTGTAACAGCAGAAATCACACTAATGTTACTTTATAATTATTACTCGTATAACTAAAACATTTACTACTATAAAGTACAAAATGTATTTTTTCGTATTAAACAAAGAGTTTTGAGAGTTGTTAATATTTAGTTTTATTATTTTTCCAATAACTACAAGTCAAAATTATTTGACGGCACGTCTATACCTCATTCAATATTTCATGAGCAAAAATGGCACGTTGATGCATAAAGGTTCGCCACTCCTGGCATATATATGTGGGAGACAACAAGGGGTCCAAGACGTTGGTCTTTCTTCTATTTTATTTTAACATTAAACAAAAATTAATTAAAAAGGTAGTTGAGTTTTTACAGATAAGTTTGACGATGATATTCAGAAGGTAACGCCTGCTCGCGCACCTCTCGCGTTCTCCTTTCTCTCTCTAATTCTAAGTTTTTTCTCAAGAGTCTCTCCTTTTTCAGTTTCAGTTCTGCTTTTACTTTGATGCGCCTGCGCGCGAAGACTGCTTGGTTTTGGCTGCATGCCACAACGGCCATTCTGACCGTACGCTGTCCGCAGCGGTATTTCCATGTAGACCAGAGGAGAATCTGAAACATACAAAAAAAAAACGGAACAGACAAGGACTATACGACAAATATATAGAGATTAAACATATCAAAATTTTTCTGAACTAGACAGTTTCTCCATCATGTGAAGGCACCTCTTCGACATCCGGAAGGTTCCACAGGAAAACATTGTGTTTCACCGGCATAAGAACATCTTTTTCAACAAGTTGATCTTTGGTTGAACGCATCGATATTTTCCTCTGTAGAGTTCTGGACGTCTGTTCAAAACGATTTCTCTTTTTCCTTCGCTTCCACTGCCAGGGTTGAAAGATTTTTCGGAGCAACACAAACCGTCGATGTTCACTCTTCATAGGTAAAGGGTTAGGTGAGCGGGAGATGAATTCCACGGAACTCGTTTTCATGGCACAATTGGCTTTCTTACACAATACTATATCAGAACATTTTTCTCTTACAATACTCAATTTTAACTTAGTAATCTTAATTTTATTACATTTATAATCCTTAATTAGAGAACTCGAATCATTCCTAGTATTAAAGTTCTTAGCATATGGCAAATCATAACTACAGTTTTTTATCACATTTGAAACAGAAACATTTGGAAAAGAAACACTTGAATAAGCATAAGCATGAGCACCTAAAGAGGATTCACTTTCATTCAATAAAACATCGCTCTTTGCGTGGCCTAGTTTCTCTATTTCAGAATATACACTGGGATGTATAATAAATTCTTCGGTCAAGGTCGGTGATATTGCCGTTCCAACACTTAAGCTAGGAGAGTGTTGATTAAGAGAAATATTTATGGGTTTAACTTCTACCATACGCTGTTCGCCAAAACATGAACTTAATGTTATGATCTCTTCGGAAGGTGTTTGCACTCTAATTAGTGAGGAATTTAAAACTGGGATCTGGCAACCTGAATCAATCAATGCTGTTACGGGCTGATTTTCCACAAAAATGTTTACGTATTGAAGATTTGCGCCTTCTTCGCTATTTTGTTTTTCGCTCTCGATTTTCAAAGTATTCACGTTTATTTTATTATGGATGTGATCATTAGATTCTTTAGGTTTAAAACGCTTCTCACAGTCTCTTGCGCAATGAGATGAATCACCGCATATATAGCAATTTTTATTTTCTCTTTCATGATATTGGGGATAGTTCTCTTTAATCTTTGATTTAAAGTTTTGTGATCTATTTTTAAAGGGGTCTTGGGTATATCCATAAGTAATAGGAATTTCTTTATGTGATCCGCTTCTAGATGAAATATAAATATCACACTCTTTAGCTAAATCAATAGGCCTAAACCAATCTTCTGCTTCTCGAATGCCAATATGAGTTGCAGTTTCCTTATTTAAAGTTTCAAATAATTTATCAGAAATTATGAGATCACATAGAGATTCAAAGGAATTAACTTTTCTTAACGAACAATAATATTGGAAGTTTGCCGTCAATCTTGCAGCAAATTGGATGTATGTCTCGCCTGATGATTTTACAGCATTTTTAAATGAGTTTAAACACTCGCGAGGGGTTAATTGGAATTCTCTGAGTACTATAGATTTTAGTTTTTCATAGTCATTTAATTCCTCTTCTTTAATATACAGTAAGACGTTATGAGCTCTTTCGCCCAGAAGATTTATTAAAATTTCAGATTTATATTCGTCATTTATTTTCTTGGTTAAAAATGCGCGTTCTAATGATTGGAAGAACAGATTAAAATTTTCAGATCTGGTGGGAACAGGAAGAGATAAAGTTTTTATACTTTTTATCATATTTTCTATGTTAGTTTCGAACTGTTTCTCTTCGACTTTAGCTACAGGATTTAAACTTAATGCTTTATTTTTAACCCTTTGAAGTTCGACTTCTTTTTCTAATTTTGCTAACTGTAGTTTCGCGAGCTCAATTTTCTGTTTTCCTGAAGTTACCTCTCTTTCGTTTCGCGATACTCTCTCATCTATACAGTTTTGAATTAAAGTTTTAACGAAATCTGGATCACTTTCAAATGTACTACTGTTCTCAATTTTAGTCTTTAGTTTAACTATAGTGTCAGTACTTTCGACAATACCGTCTAGCTTCTCAACAACTCTTATGAAATCCTCTTTAAGAGCGTTTTTATACATTTTAGAAATGGAAAGATCCTACCTTTTTTTTTTTTTCTGGCTCCCTTGTTGCTCGCACGTACGATGTATCCAATAAAAACGTTGATTCCACTGATGTCACCTCTTCGCAGGTAATATAGTTGAAATTGTAGTTCCGGCCTCTACACAGGCGGATTATTCACACTGAATTAGTTCCAACCTCTACACAGGCGGGATTTTCGTCGATTGGGTTTCCAACCTCTACACAGGCGGAATATTTGTCGATGGTTCGTTGCAAAATACCTCTACACAGGTTATTTTGTTATTTGTTCCGACCTCTACACAGGCGGAATGAAGTTGAAAAATTCAACCTCTACACAGGTTGAACGAAGTTTCCGAAAAATGGCGGAGCGTCTCCTTCACGGACGCTGTTGTTCATTGTCCAGACTTTGGTTCAAAATCGAAAGTTTATCGATCGCGGCCGAGCCCCCATAATTTGTGGGAGACAACAAGGGGTCCAAGACGTTGGTCTTTCTTCTATTTTATTTTAACATTAAACAAAAATTAATTAAAAAGGTAGTTGAGTTTTTACAGATAAGTTTGACGATGATATTCAGAAGGTAACGCCTGCTCGCGCACCTCTCGCGTTCTCCTTTCTCTCTCTAATTCTAAGTTTTTTCTCAAGAGTCTCTCCTTTTTCAGTTTCAGTTCTGCTTTTACTTTGATGCGCCTGCGCGCGAAGACTGCTTGGTTTTGGCTGCATGCCACATATATATGCTCTTGGATCTTGTTGAAAATGTTCAGTACATTGGAATAATACACGATTTGGCGTCTGTTTTTCAGCCTCTCTTTCTGACCACGATAACCTAATGGTTATAGTCACGAACTGGTGGCCAGCGTGTCATGAGTTCGAGCCGTAGTACCACTGAAGACCTACCGTGTAGAGAGATTGATGCACGTTAAATTTATGGAAGCTCGAAGTCCTCGCTGTGGTACGGCAGTTTCAAGAGGAGGAGTTGTCGCGTATTCAAAATATCAGTCCTTGTTTACAGGTTTTTTAAATATTCATTATGACGACACACAAACAATTAAATATAAATTGAAAATTACTATTTTGTGGGTAGGCACACCCACCGATTTTGGAGGTTCCGTTATCGCCAAAGTTAGTTACAGACTGACTGAATCCCCCCATCGGTTAGGGAAGGTTCACACATACTTCCCTTTAGGGATTACTGAGAAGCAAACCGCCACATGAGTGCCAGGTTAGGGGCCGTCCTGGTCACTTGACCGAGTTTTAAAATAAGGCTTTCGTTGCATAAAGCCCTCGTGTTGCTTCATAGAGCTACGTTAATCAACACTCACTCATTCAAGTTGCATCTTATTTGTTTAAAGTGCACATTACCTAGAGTTATCTAAAAGTGCAAGGGAAAGTAAAAGTCTAATTTGGAAAATTCCCAAGTATTTGAATATTTGGAAGTAATTGTTTTTGAATAATGGTATATTTTTAATCAATTTAAAATATGCAAAAAAAAAAGGAATACATATAAACATGCTTCCTATATCAAACAATGCTCTTTTAAATATTCTATAAATGTGTTGTAAAATAGGGACTGGTGTATTTATTCTTTTTACACATTTAAAAATGTTCCAGCGTCTTTTAATTAGATAGTTTCGAGAAGTGAAACTCAATTAATCGCCTCGGAATATGTAATTTTTTTTCCCTCTTCGATAAACACGAGCTCATTATCATCAAAACTTCTGGCACGATATTCTTAAGGCTGTTTTCGGCTAATGTTAAAGAATAGGATCCAAATTTGGACATGAGTTACAATGTCACGGATTTTTTTTAAAAATTGAGTCATTTTTTCTGTCTGAAAATGTGCTCCGCGTTAAATTCACGCTCTTGTGTATATGGCGAGTGGGTGAATATTAACGTCGCACTGTTCAGCTACACGAGGGCTTCTGGGGACGGACTTCGTAATTTTGAACCATGGTCAAGTGACGAGGACGACACCTGAGCTAGCACCCCCTCTCCTAACTTCCATTCCACATCACACCACGGGAGGACGTTTCAGCTCTCGACAGATTTAACGTGCATCGCTCCCCTACACGGTGGGTCTTAAATGGTACTGGGATCGAACTCATGGCATGCCTGCCATGATCCGATACCTTGACCAATGGGCTATCACAGTCCCGCGTATATGGCGAAACAACCTTAATTGATCCTTTGTTATAAAGAAAAAGTAAGTTCTAACTGAATTGTAACAGAAAAATCATTAGATTTATAGAATGTGCTTGAACTGCAGGATGTTAGAATATTTGACTTTTATTTCTAATTATCTACTGCAGAAATGGGAAAATCTTTTTTTAATGTTAAAAAAAAGCAATGCACTGTTTTTTAAATTTTTTTTAGAAAAAATTCCGTACCTGTATAAAACTGCCTTTATGATTTTTTTAATTAGATGTGCCTTAAAATGTGCATTGTTTTGTGAAATTGTGTGATATTTGCAGTTATTGTATGTAGTAACAATTTTCAAATTCAATAATTTTCCAATGGTACTCATGTCTTTTATGCAAGGAAAATTCCATATAGATATTTTAATCTCAACATAAAAATATATCATGAATTGTATATAATAGAAAATGTATTGAATAGGACACGGAACCTTAGTTTATTTAAAATATGGAATCAATTGAGGTGAAGTGTGAACAAATATATATATAGTTATTTTTATATAACTAAAAAAAATGATTTAACAAACTCTCGACTTGAAAACGTCAGTTTCATTTTAATGTAAACACTGATTTAATAGCTTAAAAAAATGCAAAGTTGCAAAATAGACTAATTACCTAATTAATTAAACAATTTAATTTGTAAGCTACAAAGCTAGATATTGTCTTAGACTTAATTAATCGTACTCTAAGCAAAAATATCCTTAAACGCTACAAAGATTCTTTCAACTTTTCCTATTAAGGAAGTAATGAAATTATCAACATCAAAGTATTTTCTTGACTGCGTCCAGAAATACCGTTAAAAACAAAATTTTAAAAATACAGTATATGAGCAACTACGATAGATGAAAGTGAGCCCATTGGAGAACTATAACAGACAATGAAACATAAAATTACTTACAGCAAGGATGTCAAACTCAAAAACTGACTTGGGCCAAATAAAAAAAAATTAACTTAAGGTGGGCCGCAAAGAAAATCAAATTTCATAGAAGCGTAGGTTTATTTCGAATAATACATTTTAATAAACATATATAAAATAACAAGAAAAATTTAATATGTACGTCCTGGCTCTTGACATATCTTTTATGCCAATATCTTTCATATTTCGGGAGAAATTTTGATATTTTATTATGCATTATTGTGTGTCAATATATTGACCGGGCCGCAAAAACGCTCGTTGTGAGCCGCATACGGCCCGCGGGCCACGAGTTTGTCACCTCTGACTAACAGTATAAAAAACTAAAAATAAGAGTGAATCTTACTAGATTATGACTTCGGATCACACACATGCTTTAAAATGGATTATTAAGTGAATGTTTATAATTTATTAAAGTTTAAATTCATCCTTACAATTGAGAAGCATTTTTTTTTTTTTTTTTTTTTTTTTTTTGCTAATGGATTTTTTCTCAACATTTGATGAGCTTTACATTAAACAAGTAACATATAAAAAAAAATTAAGTCAATTTCTACTTTGAATGGATGAATAGAAAGTATTGTATTAACGATTGAAAATTTGAACTATATGTAATGGGAGAGAGGAATTGAAAAAAAAAGCATCATTTGTCTGTATTTTTGTAACAATGCACACCCGGTTTGGCTAGTTTGGTTGAAAAGCCAGTTTTCGACGCCAACTTTTGTTATAGTTTTAACAGTTACATTGTTACAAGAATAGAGACGAATCTAAGCTGGCGTCAAAAACGGTAATTAATTTAATTAATTAAATAATATTTTAAAAAACTGTATTAATATCAACTGTCATCCAGTACCAGTTAAAAAAAAATATTTGAATTTGATTGGAAGAATAGGAAGTATTTTATGAGCGATTGAAAATTTAAACAATTTAAATATATATATATATATATATATATATATATATATATATATATATATATATATAGAGAGAGAGAGAGAGAGAGAGAGAGAGAGAGAGAAAGCTAATAGTAGGAAATTGAGAAAAAAAAGCCAAAACATCAACGTCATCCAACATATATTTTGTTCTCCAAGCACTACTGTATTAAAATGTAGATCAGTACAAACTCCAAGTATAAAATTTGTGCTATATAATTATTCGTTTACATAGATTTCAATTTAAATAAATTACAGACATAGTCACATCAGTGAAACATTGTAACAAACGATTTATATATTAAAAATACATATTTATCATTATAATTAAACAACTATAACTTCAAAACGATTTTTATATTAAAAATATCTAGCATTATAATTAATTATAACTACCAAACTATTTATAAAAAAAACTATAAAATTAATTCGAAGAAGATATTTTAAACAAAATTAAATGTAAATAAAAATGAATAAAGGAAATATATTCTAAATCATATTTATGAAAAAGTATTTTCCTATGAAAATTTTTTTCTAAGATTCTTTTGAGAAACCTGGAAACCACATACAACTTGATGAAATTTCTTCTCCCATATCCGTCGGATTATAAACACAAATCTTGCTATCATTTGTAGTTTGACTCATTCATAAAATATATGCAGCAACAAAAAAATTTTTAAAAAAAAATCGAAGGCAATGGGAAAAAAAATCAAAATTCAAGTATTTAAGTAATGAAAGTGATTAAATTTTTACCCCATGCGCAACAGTTAAAAAATATCTTCTCTGAAGGTGTCGGTAAGCTTTTGTGTATTCTTAGGAGGAAATAAATATTTTGCGATGACAAAACAAAACATTGTTCTTTTTTTTCTTGTAATAAAATTATTACTGAATGACATGAGATATTTGAAATAGTTTGAAAACTAATCATTTATATAAAACAAATATTTGAATGCAAAAAAAAATTCAGTTAATCAATGAACAAATGAGGGCGAGTGAAAAACAATAAAGAACAATAATCTTAATAGGCAATGCGAAATGTTCTTTTTTTCCCCTTGAGAATATTAGGGATCATAATTAATCCGGGTGAAGTCGTTTACAGTGAGTGGAAGGTTGTGCCGCGTTGGGTGGTTAAGCATTCTTCATCACAACACGGTTGAATTAAATAACAATAAACATTTATTAACTTTAGATTAAATGTGCAATTAAGAGGTAAACTTCTAAAAACAACAACACATGGAACCAGGCACGCTACAATAATAACAGATCAATTCAGTTCAGTTTTGGAGTCGTTATGTTGAGCTGTAAGGTCGCTGCATACTCCCCTTCCAGTGTCAACGATACCTAGTTGGAAGATGAACTTTGCGACCAGAACGTGTAGATGGCTGGGTAGGCGTTGAAGCTGTTGGATCAGATTCCACAGTAGCAGGTGTTGAAGCTGTTGCATTAGGTTCCACAGTAGCAGGTGTTTCATTCTTGGTTTGAGGTAGTTGCAAGTCCTCAGTGTTAAGAAAGAAGGCAGGTTTGCATCTATCAATAGATACAGATACCCGTTTACCATTGATGTCAAGGAAAAACACTTTATCCTTCCTTTGTAAGACTTTGAAAGGGCCATCATAGGGTTGTTGAAGTGGACGACGTAACATGTCTCGGCGGAGAAAACATGTGTTGCTTCCAATAGTCCTGGATGGATAAAAACTGGACGTTTGCCATGGTGTTTTGGTGGTTTAGGGTGAAGTGATTGCATGTGAGACTTAAGTTTCGAAACAAAATTCACAACATCATCGTCTGGCTTGGAAGAGTCAAACATCTCCCCTGGCAGTCGAATAGTGGTCCCAAAAACTAATTCAGCTGGGGTACACAGAATATCTTCTTTAAGAGAAGCTCGTAGACCTAGTAAGATGATAGGGAGTACTTCTGTCCAACGCTCAGTAGCATGGCATTTGATTGCACTCTTCAATGGGCGGTGCAATTCTTCGATCATCCCATTAGCTTGAGGGTGGTATCCAGTTGTACGACACTTCTGAACACCAAGTAGTTTGCTAAGAGCTTTGAAGAGCGAGGACTCAAACTGCCTGCCCCTGTCGGTTGTGAGAATTGCAGGAGTTCCAAAGCGAGACACCCAAGAGGAAAAGAAGGCCTCAGCCACAGTCTCAGCAGTTATGTCTTTGAGAGGTTGGGCCTCTGGCCATTTCGAAAACGGTCAATCATTGTCAGGCAATAGGTGTAGCCATTTGATGGAGGTAGAGGTCCAATGAGATCCAGATGAACATGATCAAAACGTTGGGAAGGTTCTTGAAATGATGAAAGAGGTGATCTAGTATGACGATGAATTTTGGATTTTTTTGGCAAGCTAGGCAGTGTCTTGCCCACTTAGCTACATCTGATGAGATTGATGGCCAAACAAAACGCTGCTTCATCAAATGCACTGATCGACGTATGCCAGGATGGGATAAATTATGCATAGCAGAGAAAACATCTTGGCGATGCTGTTTTGGGATGTAGGGTCTGGCTGTGCCCGTTGATAGATCACACATAATTTCAGTAGACGAATTGGGAAAAGTTACCTTTTGAGTTCCAAGGAAGTTCCAGATGCTATTAGGGTGTGAAGCTCCTGATCAGTCTGTTGTGTCTCAGCAATACAGTCATAGTCAATTTGACTTGGGAAGGTGATTGCAGAAACACGAGAGAGAACATCAGCAGCAATATTGTCAGATCCTGGAATGTGTACAATATTTGTGGTGAACTGAGAGATGAAATCCAGCTGACGGATCTGCCGTGGAGAACACTTGTCACTTTTTTGCCTAAAAGCATAAGTGAGGGGCTTGTGGTCAGTAAACACTGTGAAATCTCTAGCTTCCAGCATATACCGAAAGTGTCGGATAGCCGAGTAGATAGCAAGGAGTTCACGGTCGTAGGCACTGTAAGACTTTTCAGATGAAGTAAGTTTTCTGGAAAAGAAAGCCAATGGCTGTAGCTCAGAGTCCACAACTTGGTGAAGTGCACCTCCTATGGCATAATCAGAGGCGTCCACATGAAGAGCAAGCGGGGCAGAAGGTGAAGGATGAGCAAGAAGTGCAGCATCAGCAAGAGCTTGTTTACACCTCTGAAATGCTGTAATTGCCTCAGAAGACCAGTTTAAAGGCTTTGAGTCCTTCTTACCTTTAGAACCTTTTAAAAATTCACTTAAAAGATACTGTTGTTCAGCTGCTTTGGGCAAGAAACGTCTATAAAAATTTAACAGTCCTAAAATTTTCTCAGAGAGCCAACAGTCTCTGGTTGTTTGTAATCAAGAACTGCTTGAACTTTGTCAGGCAATGGCTTAATGCCATCAGGAGTGATAAAGTGGCCAAGGAAAATGAGTTCAGTCACACCAAATACACATTTAGAGATATTTAGTTTTAAACCATATGAGCTCAGTCTTTGGAATATAGTTCTTAAGTGAGAACGATGCTCCTCAGCATTTTCTGAGTAACACAAAATATCATCCAAGTAGACAAAACAAAAAAGAAGTCCTCTTAGTACTTCATGCATGAATCGCATAAAGGTTTGTGGTGCATTCACAAGGCCAAAACACAAATGGGTATATTCGTAAAGACCCCATGGAGTTGTTACAGCTGTCTTAGGAATATCACACTCAGCTATAGGGATTTGGTGGAATGCCTTAAAAATGTCTATTTTGGAAAATATCTTCTTACCATGTAGTGCATGAGCAAAGTCATTCAAATAAGGCATGGGGTAGCTGTCGAACTCAGTAACAGAATTCAGCTGCCTGTAATCCCCAACAGGTCTAACTGTAGAGTCAGATTTGGGCACAACATGAAGAGGAGAACTCCAGGGACTTTTGGAAGGTCTAATAATGCCTTGAGCAAGAAGAAATTCAAATTCTACCTTCACTGCATCATACAGTTTAGGGTGTAGCCTTCTAGGCCTGGCAGTGACTGGTGGGCCAGTAGTAATAATATGGTGGACTGTGCCATGTGATGCTGATTTGGAAATTAAAGAAGGGTTGCTGAGGTCTGGATATTCCGATAAGATGTTTTTAAAACTGATGTTTGCATCTACAGTGAGGATTGAGGGCTGTACAATATTTGAAAAAACACAAGAAGTGAAAAGAGAAGTTTCCACATCCACCAACCTTTTTTCTTAAGGTCGATTAAAAGGTTGAAGTGCTTTAGAAAATCAGCACCAATTATAGGAGATGATACATCAGCAATTATGAAAGTCCAGATAAAAGGTCGCCTCAGACCCAGGTTCAGTTCTTTACGGACCATACCATAGGCTGGAATTTTGGTATTATTAGCAGCAAATAAGGAGAAGTTAGACTGAGGTGATTTATTCATAGTTGGAGAAGGTGGGATGACACAGATTTCACTTCCAGAGTCTATGAGAAATTTCTGGCCAGACTTGCGGTCTAATAAAAATAACCGGCTGGTATGTTTCGAGGGCTCTGCCATTCCAGCTATGACAGAGCTTACTCGTTTTTGCACAAATGCACAAGGTGAAACACACTTGCGGGCCTGCTCTTTATAACGGCGATGATAGTAGCAGATGCCACTTCCTCTATTGACACTCTAGAGCGTGAATGTGATCTCCGGCGGTCAGAACTATATCGTTGGTGGCGAGAGGAATTGCGCTCTCTTGTCAGTTCAGCAACTTGTAGAGACAGCTCTTGGATCTGCCTGGCGAGAGAGTCCATGGTTGGCTGAACACTGCATGAAGATGACTGGGATGGTGGAGGAACAGTTGTGGCAGCACAGATAGTCGAGGACGCACCAACAACCTCAGAAACTTTATCAGCGATGATAGCCAGTTTATCCAAAGGCTCTGAGGATGCAGATAAAACAGTCTGGATATGTGGTGGCATTCTTTGAAGCCACAAACTTTGCAGAAAGTCATCCTGGAGTTGGCCATTAGACAGCTCTTTCATTTTTCGCAACAGGTGGCTGGGCTTCTCATCTCCTAGCTGAAGGTCAGTAAGCAGTTTCTTAATTTTTTGAGTCTCCGAGTCGCTAAATTGGGTGATGAGCCGCTGCGAGAGAGTGTGATATTTGTCACTGTTCGGAGGGCTTAACACAATGTCCGACACGTAGGAGAGAGTTTCAGCATCCAGGTTCGCAACCAAAGCAGAATACTTAGTATCATCACTGGAGATACCACTGAATGTGAATGCATGGTCGCATTGCGCAATCCATAGACGAACGTTGGATTTCCAAAACGGCGGCAGCCGCAACGCAATACGAGCGACTTCAACGGTTTCACTAGTCATATTGTAGAATAAGCAGGAAGCGAAACGAATCTCCGAGCAGATGCTTCAAGTGGCCTTGAGGAGAAGGAGAAAAAAAAATCTTTCGCTACGGGGTGATCATCCGTAGTAGAAGAATTTGTATTGCATTCGCCATTAGAACAGAATAGCTTACGTGTTTTTAAGTCCAAAAAGGGGTCACCACTGCCGCGTTGGGTGGTTAAGCATTCTTCATCACAACACGGTTGAATTAAATAACAATAAACATTTATTAACTTTAGATTAAATGTGCAATTAAGAGGTAAACTTCTAAAAACAACAACACATGGAACCAGGCACGCTACAATAATAACAGATCAATTCAGTTCAGTTTTGGAGTCGTTATGTTGAGCTGTAAGGTCGCTGCAGTTGATATTCCTTGAGCTATCTAAAGGAAGTTGCTAAGCGACAGGATCTTAGGCAATGTAAGGCAGTAAAGCGGCTTTGATAAATTGATTGAGATATTTTAATCTGACCATCCCGCCTCAACAGAAGTCAAATAACTATCTTTCTGTCTTCCTGGGATGAACAATGTTATGGCTAGGGGGTGAAAATAAGCAAAAGAAAAACTACAATAAGAATCTAATAGAGAAGTATAATGTGCTGCAAATTATTATTCTTAACAATGAGAAGTATTTCATTGCATTTTAGTTAGAAAATCTCTATAACAATTAACAACAACATTTTAACAATGTCAAAATTTGATGGCACACTAACAATAAAAGGAGTTTAAGAGAGTTTTACTTATTTATAACACACTCTCTCGATGGTTAATAGTTTATGAAAACAATTTTTAAAGTTAAATAAAATATGTACACCGAAGACAACAAATTGTTTGTAAGTAATAAAGTAATAAATTACAAATTAATTATAAGAATACATTTAATGCGAAATTTCAGCTTGATGATTTTTGATTATTTCATTTATATTTGGTAGTAAAAATGATAATGCCACTCTTATTTCGTCATCTCATTTAAAAGTCTCAAAGTTTAGTTTTTTTTTTTCATTTTTATATTTATTTCTGCTGAAATTCCGAATTTACGCAAATAAGATGTAGAAAATTTCAACAATATTTTAAAGCTTTTTTAGCCATTATAAGATAACCGTCTCTCATTTTAATGCAAATTCATGTCTCTCATTTTAATGCTCATTTTAATCGACTCTTGTGAATGTTTTAAATTTAAATCTCGATTATTATAGAACGAAATTAATTTTTCCTTTGCATTCAAAGTTCATATACAGATGTATCCGGTATCACAAATATGTTACGAACTCAATCAATTATCCACGAAAGGAGAAGTAAAATAAACTACGAATATACTTCTTGTTTATTTGTATAAAACGGCCGAATGTGATGCGGTTCCGGATTTATTTTCCTCCCTCATAGTGTAGTTAATAGTTTTAAAAAAATTTGGCGTCACACAAAATTGCCCTGACACAGAGGTTGAGAATCGTTGTTTTATAAAATCAATTGATATACATGTGGATGTAAAATTAATCACTTAGCATTTCCACATTTATAAAGGAATTTTCGTTGAAAAACCACGAAATATTGATTTATGCGTCATTTTTAAGAGGTAATTTTTCTCTGAAATATACACACGAGAAAAAATAGTTCGTTTGTTGCTCGCTATTATAATAGATACTGATGTAATAAAGAATGGCTCGAAAATTTCTTACCTGACTTGTTGTCTAATCTTGTCTGAATAGAAATTGAGTCACGAAGCGAAAGACGTCCATACACGAACGAGTTTGAACGCACACTGTTTATTTACTCAAAAGAATTTTACAATGAAGTGCGCAGCGTGCCATCTGTGGACTGTAAGATGAAACAGATACTACTCAATGGGTGGTTTTTCGGATTTTTGATGAAAAGAGAACAGGAAACAACTCTCTCACATCATCCTGAATTCTAACATGGAGCAAGGAATAAACATCTCAGTCAGGGGCGTAGCTACCGGCGTATCAGCCGTATCAATGATACGGGACCCCTAGCTACAGGGCCCCAAACATGTGTAACTACAGTCCCACTAACAGGGCTCCCACATCTAAAAAAGGGGCTCGAAAGAATTTTGATACGCCCCCGTCAGGGCCGGCGGCAGTTAAGCCGCCCCGCGCAAAGAGGTAAAATGCCCCCGTTTATAACAAGAATTAAATGATATAACCTAAACCTTTCCCATGTTTAATGGTAAAATAAAACGTGAGCAAAAAATAGCTATCAATAATGTTGAAGTTTTGATTAACAAAAAAAATTATTAATTTATATTTTTGACACTAAATTAAAATAAATTAGGGTTGCACCGAAAAAAGAAAAGTCGTCATTTCTAGTGTATAATTATAAAATACAGGTATTAAAAAGTACTAAAACAAATTAAAGAACCACTAAATATTAAATTTTAATTACATATTAAAAATACATTTAAAACGAGAGTTAAAAAACTTAAAAGTGCTTCTTTCTCATTTTTAATTCTGAGATTTTTTTTAATAATTTCTTTAGCATTAATTTCTTCAGCCAGTTCATGTTCAATGGCTATTGTTGTCAAGTCATTTAGCCGATCCTCGGTATTAGTGGAGAGTAAAAACTTTTTAATTAATTTTAATTTGGAGAAACTCCTTTCTCTATCCACTTGCTACACTTATTGGTAGAGTAAGCAATATCCTTAAAACTATACCGAGGTTTGGAGCAAAATCCAGGTTCAATCTGAATTTTAAAACCTTGGTTCGATTTTCTTTTTTATTTAGCAAAGCCAAAACCGCTACTATCTCGTCTGCCAAGTCCAGCGCGTTTATATCTGGTGAATTCCCATCAGTGTTAACACTGTTTCTAGATCTTTACAATACTTTAGTTCGTCATTCTGAGGAGTATATTTTAAATCACAAATATTGTATAAAAATTGAAAATAGTTGCTGTGGGTACTGATCAAATCAAACCTGGATTCAAGTGCATTGATAATTTTATCTAATGTGAAAAAAATAAAACTTTGCCTTTTATTTCAAAGTAGGATCGCCTATCGGATCACCTCGTGCTTCATAGTCGAAATTAACATTCCTTCTTTGAACTCTATAGCACGCTAAATCTGACGAGAGCTGAAACATCCTCCCGGTGGTGTGGTGTGGTAGTTAGGAGAGGGGGATGCCAGCTCAGGTGTCGTCTACGTCACTTGACCATGGTTCAAAATTACGTGGTCCGACACCAAAAGCCCTCGTGCAGCTGAACAGTGCGACGTTAATATTCACTCACTCGAACTCTATGACGTGCTTGGGGTGCTCAAAATTAGCCGGTATGTCAGAGTTCTCAAGCATCTCAAAGCATTTCATTAAAGGTTGTGTCCGATCTAAGATCCTTGAAGAAATCTTTACAACTTTTCAAGAGCTCACTAGCAGACAGATAGTAAATCATAGTCTTTTATCTGCAAGAGCTTACTTATAGGATTGATACAATTTAAGATTTTGTACCAAATTATAATGCAACATAAGAGCTTATAACTCAGGGGTACTCAACCTTTGTTACCGCCGGGCTGCAAAGACATGATAGATATTTCACGCGGGCCGCGTACACATGACAGTTATTTCATGCGGGCTGCAACATGCGAATATTGGAAAAGACACACTATAAGACCAAACAACTTTGACCAAATTTGTAAAACTAATTTTTTGGCTTTTATGTTAATACTATATTAACTTTTCTATCAAACACGCACTCACAAACAATTATTTTTATGACTTTTTTATAGTTATGGGATAGTTTCTATTTCCTTTTATCAATCTCTTACTTACATTCTACTATTAAAAAAACGGATTACAAAATCGATATATTTAATTGCTTGATTAAAAGAATTCCTTGCTTAATTTTTAGCATATTGTTCTCTAACATTGAATTTTTTAGTGCAATGGGCCCTGACGGAGCCACTCAGAAAAGACCGGCGGGCCACATACAGGCCACAGGTTGAGTACCACTGGCTTAAATTGTTTAACACACCTTAATAGTCCAGAAGTCTTTATAGAGTTGTCAATGTCCGAATTATTACAGACAGCAAGTAAAGCGTCGTATATCCCTCCTACTTGATACTTTAGTGGTTTTAAGGAATCTATTCGGCTTTCCCAGCGATTTGGTTTGAAATCCCGTATCTACTTCATAAATTGTGTTCATCACATTTTGATTTCTGTGATACACATTTTGCTTTCACTTTAATTAAATAGTTTTATGCTAGGAACAAGCAAAAAAATAGTTCCTATACTCTTTCACATTAATTATTGTTTTGTAACAATAAAACTTTAATTAAATCCTTTTTCTGTTACTTTTTATTTCTGTCATAATTTTGACACATCCTTTTGTTGCCTTTTTTTAAGATTTTAAATATCGCTATAGATTTGAACTTATTATTACTAGATTTTTTTCTTAAATATACATACTAACGCTTTTAAACCTATTTATAATCACGAAAAATACATTTTAAAGGATTTTTGAGAAATATAATAGTAAAATGAAACAGTAAATAAAAACTATTGCAAAGTGAAACCACCGACTTTTTAATTTTTAGTGCACAATTGTTCTACGGAACACTGATTAAGAGTCTCTCGTTTATGTATTGGATGAGTGATTATGTTCTGAAATGTTTTGATATATTGAAATAGGAATTCCAAGTATTTTATATTTGTATTCGTTGCAATTAAACGATTGAGGTTTAAAGCCTTTATATATTAATCACAATGAAAACATATTTTAATAAGATTGAAACTTAATTTTAAAAATGCTTTGGAAGTTATTTTGGCTTAAAGTCATTGTTGTTTGCTTTTCAGGGCTGCTAATTCTATCTTATTTTGATATCACTATATATATTCAAATCAATTATCTATTTAATAATTATCTTTTGAAATTTAAAATTCACGCCTGAAATTTTGCAATTTATCTAAAGGATGTTTTTGCATTAAATGTTTGTATTTTTTAAAAATATTTGTATTTTTTTTGGTTTAAAAAAATCTTAGTCTTTTAAATATTTTCTTAAAATTTTTTCATATTAAACTGCAGATAATTTATTACCTCAATTTTTAAATTTTTCGAAATATGCATTTTGAGGAACTTTATTAGTAGCATTCTGAATGTTTTACAATACTTTAAAGATATTATACATTTTTTATGTATATTTATAATTAATTATACACATAATTATACACGTGATTAATTATATACGTAATATATATAATTAATTACTCACATAATTAATTATTAGACTGCATTAAATATTCCTTCAAATTGTCCGTGTAAAACAGAGGTTCCCAAACTTTTTTGTCTCATAGACCCCTTACCATGTTTTTCGATTTGGGGTAGACCCCCTGCTTAATTATTATCGAATTTTTGCAAATGTATCAACTTAAATGTCTTTTTGATAGCTAGTACTATTACTAGTACTTTAAAAGAATTCAATTTATAACTAATGAAGCATAGAGTTAAAGTTTAAAAAGCATATGTTAATTAATTAAATTAAAAGTTAATTAATATATAAGCTAACTGTTAAATAAAATAACCAAACAACACACAATTGATTTTAATGAGAGGGATGAATCTGGAGCTACAATAACAAATTTTCAACGTTTAGTATCAATCTTGTCAGGTTTAACCTTAAATCTCCTCTGTTAGTAGTGTCCAATTTCCTTTTTTTGTTTTGGAGATTGGCAACTGTGCTGAAACTTCTTCTTATTAGGAAAAATAGTTAAAAACTTCCTCACGATAATCCATAATTCAGGACAAATAACAGGTTTGCCTTTTTAAAGCCAAAATTGCTGTCATCCGTTTCTAAACTTTAAAATCTTCATTGGTGAATATCACGATCAGTTCCTGTTGTCATGTGACATTTTTTTCAATATGACCATATAAATTCATTGCCTACTG
This sequence comes from Trichonephila clavipes, assembly GCA_019973935.1. Lineage (NCBI taxonomy): Eukaryota > Metazoa > Arthropoda > Arachnida > Araneae > Nephilidae > Trichonephila > Trichonephila clavipes. The sequence continues at coordinate 14,633 of BMAU01000244.1, read as the reverse complement.
TGGTATTACCATAGTCAAAGCATTCTCAAACCTGGTTTCAAAATCTGAATAAAAGGCAGTTAGATGTTGAACGTAGGCTAAAACGTGCTGACAGATTGTCTGGGTTAATTTGAGAAAAGTCCGGACCTCCAGTATTATACTTCTTTAGTTTAACTTTGGAAAGAAACGCTGAAATGGTTCCTGTTTAAAAAAAATTATGCTGTCACCTTGTACGGTCAAATTAACCTCATTAAATTTAGTAAATAAATCTGCTAAATAAGTAAAATTTGGTTTCCATTTAATTAAATTATCTTTTAAAATTAAAGTCATGATCTAGTTTAATGAGAGTTAATATCACATAGACCTCCACTTACACCTCATTGAATCCCAAATTGTTTTTTTGCTGACGTGAACCCCTTGGAGGTTATCATAGACCACTAGGGGTCTATGTAGACCACTCTGGGAATGACTAGTGTAAAAGATCTTAATTAAAAAGGTATCGAGCAAATTCCTCTTAAAATGGCAATAACATGCAAAAAAAAAATTGAAGTTTTTCAAATTTAATCTTACAAAATAATATATGGCTATCTTAACAGTCTTAGAATAGATAAGAAAAATTATATGTTTATTTCACATGTTACATTCAATAAAAAGAAAAAAATGTGTCTGTATCAGTAAAATTAACTTTTTTTTCCTTTGAAAATTCTTTTAACACTTTGAAGCAATATGAATTAAATATTTAGCAATTATAAACTAGTTCATTTATATTACTAAACAGAATTATCACAATATATTACAATTACAAAACAAAATCATCATAATAAATATAACTACGTTGCATTTCAATTTCGAGCTATTGCTGTTAGGATTCTTTATGTATGGTAAATAATTAATGAATTTACTCAAAAGCTCATTAATGTTTTGCATTTTAAATGACCTACTATCGTCTTTTACAAGCGACTAAAAAAGTTACTTTTATACGAGAGGCAAATAATATTTTTTTCATTTGAATAACAATATCAATCGAAAATGTTTTAAGACGATTCCGGTATTTTCAAGCTACGAAAGCACACATACTTAAAAATGTGAATCCACATGAAAATATTCTACGAAACTCATGACATTTATATTTATGTATATAAAACTAGAAATAAATAAATAAAATAGAAAAATCACAAATGCAGCAAAATAATTTTTTCTTTTCACTTTATCTTACGCAAAGATTAAAATTCCTGGGCATTAAACCTTAAAAATCTAAAAGAGAATTTAAAAATGAAAATATAGTTACCTTTTTTGTTGTCTGACTTTGTTTTCTCTGCATAAGCACAGGAAGCTAAAAGAATTAGTTCGAAAGTCAAATTGACACAAGATTCCCTCATTTTTCTTCGAAAAAGGGTCTTTTTGTCAGGGTCATTCTGCCCCTCTTTCCATTCATAAAACTTGACTGTGCTTTTCATCACTTTTGTTGAGACTAATCTCTGCGAAAATCTATCTCTTTCAGTAGTACCCGAATTCACGCATACAAAGCAGCAAGAGTTGTACGAAATTAGTTGAAAGAGAAGGAACCGGATGCCGAAATTCTTCTTTGTCGCCTCCTCCCCCTTACCCCATGGGACCAGCGTTGGGAAATACGGCTTTAAATACTAGTGAATACTTGTTAAAAAAATAAAAAAACTCTAGGACTCCATTGAAAACGTGAATATTTTGCATACATTTTTTAAATTTTTTCTTCGAATTTTTATTTTGACTCTTAGAACTCCTGAGTAATCTTGGTTTTTTCTTCATAAACTAGTTAATTTTGCAGCCAATTTGCCGCCTCCTAAGGTTGCCGGCCCGGGCAAGGGCCCGGCATGCCCACCCCTAGCGCCGGCCCTGCTAGACCTGTCGGTCTCTCACCTCCTATCAGGTAATTTTGATATGCCTTTAGAGAATTATACCATTTGCCCAGTGTAAGAAAAATATTAGAATAATAAAATATAACTTTCATAGATTAAGAAAATGAAATTTACTTGGATGTGAGATTAATAAATTTTTATGGAAAATGACTTTAAAAACTTAGAAAAATCAGAGAAATTGAGCTAAAAAAGTTTGGGGAATTATCCTAGCCAATCCGAATGCAGCAAAAATTGAAGATCAGAAAACGCGGGAAAAATATCTTAGAAGTCTAGTCGAAGTCAAAAAATGAATAGGAAGTGATCTGATTGGCCGAGACAAGAGTTTGGCTAATGGGGTATAAGTAGTTTTGAAAAACGGAGCATCCAATCAGAGTGCCAGCAGTTCAACAGTGTTGAACTGCATGGCTTGGACGGAAAAATTTAAAGAGATGAAAAATAAGCAAAAATTAATTAAAATCTGGGTTGACCAAGATATTTCTTGGTCGTTTTACAGAGAAATGGGAAAAATAAGAGGGAATATCATTAATAGATGAATTGTCAGATTCGCATCAATGTTTTAAAAAAAGTTAACAGCTAGCTTACGAATGGTTTGTCGAATGGTTGGTATATTGCACGCTATTCTTAGATCTTTATTTCGCATATACCAGTGAGCATTACAAATTTGCCTAATGATAACATTTTGCGAGGTTTCAAGTAAATTAATATTTGTTTTTGCTGCATGTCCCCACACGGGGAAGGCGTAGATAAGTAATGGTTTTAAGATCAGAGTGTAGATAAGCAATTTGTTATGTCTTCTTAATTTAGACTTTCTACAAATTAGGGAGTAAAGTTTACGCGTGGTATCTTTAAATTTATCTCTAATATATGTAATATGTTGTCGGAAAGTGAGGTTTTTATCAATAATGACACCAAAATACTTGGTGTGCTGAGACCAAGGGATTCTTTGATTTTGCAGAGTAATTTCAGGGGGCTTTTGGAAAAGAAAACCGCTTCCGTTTTTGAAGAACTTAACGCAATCTTCCACACGGAGAACCAAATCTTCAGGTGAGCTAAGTGTTCATTTATGTTTTCAACGAGTGTGTTGAGGTTTCTGTGTCTACTGAGTATGGCTGCATCATCTGCATACAAACATATTATGGTGTTAGTATTTTTAATAATGTCATTAACATAGAGATTAAAAAGGATTGGAGTGAGAATTGACCCTTGTGTGGGCTACTCCTGCGTTTACTTTTTTTGAGTTGAGAAAAGGTACGGTTAATTTTTACAGTGAAAGAACGATCAGAAATGTAGGAGTTAATAAGAAAGGTAGGGGTGGGGGAATTTTGTAGGTAATTAATTTAAAGAGTAGGCCACACACACACACACAGTATGCCATACTCTATCGAAAGCTTTTTGAATATCAAGGAAGATCGCGGCTGTGCATTCATCTTTATTATTTCCTTTCTTAATAAATTCAACGACTCTGAGAAGTTGGTGGGAAGTGGAGAGACGAGGGCGAAACCTGTGCTGCTCCATAGTCAGGATATTTTCTCTTTCGAGGTGGTCGTTGAGCCAGTTTACTAAGGACAGGAAGTAAACTAATAGGTCTATAGGATTCAGCGAGAGCTGAATTTTTACCTGGTTTTAGAATCGGTACAACAACCACTGTCTTCCATGAATTAGGAAAGTATCTTTAAGTTAACATGTTATTAATAATATTAGTGATCTTAAAAATAGTAAGGCATGGGAGCTTTTTAAGCATTTTATTGGTGACCCCATCTCTCCCCGGGCACTTTTTAATTTTAATCTTTTTAATAAACTGAATAATTTCAGATGGGAGAGGGGGGGGGATGATATCAGTATTGCTAGTATTAGAATCCATGTATGCATCAACAACGCTGGTGATGATCTCGTCTTTTGTGGGTTATGAATGTCATTAAGTTGAAATTGACTCTCTATAACGAATGAGCAATTACTTCAGTTTTGTTTGTATAACTGAGAGCAATACCAGTAGGGCCGTTAAATGCGGAGATCTGGGAGGTTTTCTTCCTGAAAGCTTTCGCAATTCCCCAGAGGGAATTGTCCTCTGCATTCAGTGTAGAAAGATTATCCCCCCATGCCTGTTGTCTGTAATGATAAATTTTTCTTTTAATGATGTTTTGTAATCTGTTTAAATCTGATTTGTGTTGTGGGTGTCTTGTTTGTTGCCAGGTTTTCCTGGCTTTGTTGCGCTCTTTGATAAGCTCTTTTAGCTCACCCTGAACATACGGTTGTTCCGAGTGGTAGAAAGGTCTAGAAGCACTTGCGTCCGCATTTAAAATCTCACTAGTGAGATTTCTGACTTCGGAGTCGATCTCGTGGGTAGAGTTGACCTTTGGGAGTTCAAAATTATCAGGATGTGCAAGGATTTTGGTGAAAATACTCCAAGTAGTTTTTAACTGGGGAGGGGGAATATATCAAAATTAGAAGTTCTTGGAAAATAAAATCTTACAGGGTTATGGTCAGAACGGAGTTCCGGAATGGAATCAGCAGTGCATGGCCAATTTAAAATTTTTAATGAGAGCATAATCCAGAGTGGAAGCTGAATCAGTTCCATATCTAGTTGGGGTGAGGGGAGCAATTAAATCTAAATTATTATTTGTGATAAATCTTAATAAATAGTTACCTCTGGGGTCACTGTTAACACAGCCCCACGAGGTGTGACAGTGGTTCTGTTGAACTGGGAGTGCAGGAGTGAGAGCAACGGCATTGGTTGATGGATCGGCGTGAGTTACCTCTCTATTGGCTGTGCAGGGGGTGGGTAAATGTGGGGAAATTAAATTTTTGCGGGAGTATGCCTGGTGGGGTGCAGCGATGGGAAATTAAATGAAATAAAGGAAAAGAGAAAATATTCGGATGAAAAATTTAGCAATAGGGGTCATTTACCAAACGGCAAATGACGAGAAGAATAATTATGGATAATTCTCCTAGGTCTCTTATGGTGGTCCATTGTCGTGTAATTTTTAAGACTTAGAATGTTACTATTTTGTATATTAGGAAGGTTGTCATAAAATCTTTTAGCGAGGGATTGAATGTAGTTTTTAAAGAGGTCAATTTTGGTAGCTCTGCATATATTAGAATTTTTAGTGTATCTGCAGGCATTGACGATATTTCTGACAATAGTATTTTGTATTGTTTCAAGTATTTTGACACTACTTTCAGGCAAAATACTGAAACAGGAAAATAGCTTATTATGAATCATATTATTAAGAATAAAATGACCTAGAAGGAATAGCTTCCTGTGTAGGCTTTTAAGATGTATGGTAAGATTTTTCACACACGGAAGTTTATTTTCAAGTAACAGTTAGAAAAATGAAAAAATTGAAAAATAATATAAACTTTTCAATAAGTAAAGTTTGCAACACCATACAAAGGAAAGAATTTTAGGGAATTCTCAACAAGTTCAAAATTATTTTTAACTGAGTTGGCCTGATTACAGTTATGTTGTAACCTTTTATATTTATATATTAAATGTGGGAGAAATTATCGCAAGTTCGACTTACTTGGTGATCAGTGTGTCAAGGCCCCGCTTGAGGTTGAGGGCCCTGGTGCACGGCACCACTTAGCCCATTGGTAGCTACGCCACTGTGTTCACTAGTACTTTCTGATTCAGTTCTTAATGTAACTACTTGTAGAAATCAAATTTAATTCAGTTGAATGAACTTGTTGATGACATTTAAGAAAAAATAAAAAGTCTTCCAAATTTTGATAGAATTACATTTTTGCTTACGATATAATTAAATTTTTTAGTACAAATAAGAATATACGTAAAATAAAATTATTCATTCAGATCTGAACCGCAAACCGTTATTTTTGGCAGAACGGAAACCGGAACAGAAAAGATATATTTTTTTTATATAGTTGAACCGGAACAAAAAAAAAATACGGTTCGAAGTCCTGGCTCTATATGTTTTGAAATCACTTATTCAAGGTATTATTCCAAGATTTAGAATAAAAAAAAATAGTGTACTCTTCCAGATCTACAGTTGATGGGGAATTTGATTACTTTTAACTAAACAGTATTTCGATATACTATGTAGAAGTCTAATTTTTCCCCAGGAGCTTTTTCCTTATTTTTAAAGGCAACATTTTTTCCTCCCAGAGTATAATGTGCACTCATGAATTTCGATCTTATTTTCTGTGTTCAAATTGTACGTTATACGCCAGCTTTTACGGTAATTAATTGCTTCTATAACTATTACGGTTATTTTATTTCAGACGTATATGTTTAGTTTGTTGGGTTCACTGCCAAATAATAATTTTTTTAAAAGAATTCTTACATTTTCGTATAATATTAGTGATGTTTCTAAAAATTTACAGAGCGCGTACTTTATACTTACAACGCCATTGTGCTCATAAATAACTAAATAAAATGGAAAGAAAGTACAAATACATTTTAAAGAGATACCAGAACACACACACGTGAATATAAAGATGTATATTTCTCGAAAATTAAGACCATTTCTGGATATTTTAAAATAAACTAGGGACTACTATATATATATATATATATATATATATATATATATATATATATATATATATATATATATTATTCTAAGTATGGAAATGTTGGAAAAAGAAATTTTTCTAAATGATTTCATTAAATGTTTTCTGCTACGTATTATACTTTCTTGATTATCTCTAATTGTAGCTATAATAAAGTGAATAATTAGTGTGTGAAAATTCTTGTAAGATAGTATGCAAAATCTAAATAAGTTTTTGGAAATTATAATTTAATGGCTATTTTTTATTTTTCCTCGAAAACGTATAATTTTGTCATATTTTCGTATTAATTTTCGAACAGTAGCTTTACAGGAGGAAACATACTTTAGAAAAGGAGAAATTTTATGTGCTTTGTGTGACACAACACCCATCAGTAAATATTTCTGAAGATGAATCCAAATTCCATTAATGACTATTTCTTCATTAAACTTGCCTGTTATAAAAACAAACTATTCTCTATTACAAATCACTGATGAAGGGATTCAAGTGGTACTCTATTTAAACCCTTATTGAAGATTGATATGTGTGAGCATGTTAGAAGAGAAAGCCTCTAAAATAATTGCAAAAATTGAGAATTATGTGAATAAACATGTCGATGATTACTTGAACGAATATTATGGATGTGATGTGGAAGTTAGAACAGTGAGTTGTTTCTTATACAATAGCCACGAATCACTTTATTTATAATATTTTATTAAAGATAGAAAATAAAAATTTAAGCATGAGTTTATTTATATAGTTGTTTATAATAGTTAAAACTTTTGCAGTAAATTTAATTCTAAAATTTAAAAGGAAATGGAGTATTGGACGAATTTTTTTAAAAATGTGAATGAGTCTTTCACACATACATAAAAAAACAAATCACTAATTACAAAAATGAAATTTAGCTAATAATTTAAAATATCACTTGCCTGTACAAATTCAATCTGATATAAGAATGAATTCATTTACCTTTTTAAAATGCACATTAATATTACTAATAACTATATATTATTAAAAAAACGTAAAATTTCTTTATTTATAGGTGACTTCTTTTTTCTTACGTAAGGATAAAACTCGAAGCATGTAATTCATTTTCAAAGTATTATTAATCACAGTAAATGGATTGTTAAAAGCTTATAAAACAATTTTTTTTATTTGTAATTAAGTTCCTCATTTACTAAGCTCAAATATATATTTCTTCTACAAAATGAAATCCATTAAAAATATTGATTTACGTGAATGAAGAAAAAGAACAGATTGTTATTTTTACAGTGAAAATTTCATACGCAAGGGAATTTAACTATTATACTCAAGACACAGAAGAAAAAACTGCCTGAAAAACAATCTCCAAAATGGGGACAAAACTTTTATGTTTCAATGAACCACTAGGGCATAGAAAAATGCTATAACGCCTAACCAGGCAACCCAGAATAATGAAGTCATTGCGCATCTACCAAAGACAAGCAACCTCTTTTCCCTTGACTGCGCCGAAGAGGAATGCCCGAGGTGAGAACAACTCAAAAAGTTCTCTTTATTTAAGGTTATGCAAAATTATTACTAAATAAATGCTTTGGAGGCATTTTATATTTGACTATTGTATTTAATACTAGCTGGTATACCCGTTCTTTGCACGGGGGAACTGAAAAATTAAACAACACAGATTAAAGGATAAAGAAGTTTTTAATGAGTTAATTTTATGTGAATTGCAAATTAAACAAAAAAAGCTTTTTGCATATTTCAGCTAAACAAAACAAAAAAAAACCCATCTTTGTTAAATTTTAAGTATGTAGATCTAATAGCTAATATATATATAAAAAGGATTTTTTTTATTTATAATTCCCCGTAACACTCTTGAGGTTCGATTTTTGAAAATACCTCCCTAAGCTGATCTCTGCTCAGCAAAAGTAACACATTGTTAAAAGTTTTGTGTAATGAACACTTAAAATAGTGAAAATAATTTATATCTGATAGTGTAATACAACGATATTACTTTCTGTTGTATTTATTTTATGTTAAAGTTGTAATATTTGCAAGCAACGCCGTTTCTTAAATTATAATGGTGATTCAATGAAAAACATAGCGAAATGTTAACGATAGAGTCAAGTTGGCAAATGTTTAGTGATTTTCATAGCTCGAGCTTTATTAGAGCTTTGTAAGACCCGCCGTTTAGGGGGCGATGCACATTAATACTTTAACCACCGCATTGTGATTTACTGCAGTTTTTTTCATACAATATTTTTTTCGATCGCTACATGGAAAATTAAAGATATACATAAACAAAATGCTCCACTTTGGGAAATTTAATCCGTTAGAGCTAATAAATTAATTAAAGATATTCCAATGTAAAATTAATTATATACACCATTCACTTAAATAAGTAGTCAAATCATTTTCTAAGGTCTTCATTAACATACAAAAAGACAAGACACTTAAATTTTAACAAACTATTTTTTCGGGACAAAAATAATAATCTTTGCAATCCGCTGAAAACGCCTTCAGCTGGAAATGCAATATCTGTCATAAAACTAATCGACTTCGCCTCTAAAAAACTCATCATAGAACCCGTGCTGCCGTACATCTTGGAAGAGTGGATTTCAAAGAATATTCCTGCTAAGTATTGGTAGAATATTCCTTCTATGTTGGTGTGGTGTGGTAGTTAGGAGAAGGGGGTGCCAGCTCAGGTGTCGTCCACGTCATTTGACCCTGGTTCAAAATTACGTGGTCCGTTACCAAAAGCCTTCGTTTAGATGAACACTGCAGCGTTAATATCCACTCCCTCCAAAAAATACAGTACAGTAGTTATAATTATTTTTATATTTAAAAATGCAATTCCTGGCCTATTCAATTAAAATTATAGCTTTATAATTAACTGCTAACCGCAAACAAATTTTCAAAATTTGTCCAAATGATGTAGTAGTGTATGTTATAACTTGGATTAGAAACTGATCAAAATTTTATCGAAGCATAAGGCGTTAGCCAAGTCTCCACTTTTTTAGTGTTTTCACTGAACTGAACTGAACTGAAATGATGTAGTGTGAAAGAGAAAGTTTATTTACTTTAAGTACCAGAACCGATAAAAGCATCTATTTTGAAAAATGATCAATTTCTTACTACCAAATATGCATTTTAAAATCTTAAAAAAAACATTCAAATAAAGAGACATTTATGACAACCTCTCCCATCAAAACTTAGTTTTATTCTGAAATAACAAAAATTAGGGATTATGCTGATCACAGGAATTAATTAGAAGCGAGCGCCTTGCGTAGCCAAAACAAAAAGTGTTTTTCACTAACAAATGATAGATATATGCTGTCGTGGGCTTTTTTGCAGCGCACGCCAGAATTGCTTGCAGATGGTAGAATTTTTTCCTACTCACTTGACAAATATCGTTATATTTTGGACACTTCACACAATATCTTTATAAATTATAGCTTATGCGATAAATTACAGTCTATGTGTTATTCTGATGTATAAGCTATATTGCGGTAAAGTTTCATTAAAATCTATTCAGTTGTTTTTGCGTGAAAGGCGGCCAAACATCCTCACAAACTGTCGCATTTATAATAAATATCTAGATGCATAATGATATTAATATCCCTACAGTAATTCAAAGTTTTCATTGTGTATATACTCAATGTTTCGTTAAAATGTCATTTAAATCCATAGAATTTTTTTATAGATCAAAATTTTTATTTTGAATTACCAATGTGAATGTTTTTAAAAAGTTGCTTCATTGAAATATGAGATTTAATTATTTTTGTAACATGTAGCTGTAGGGAATGTCCTAGGGCTGGTCACAATTCCTGATATTTTTAGAAAAGTTTAGATCTGTACAAAAAAACTTATATTAATTATCTTTGTTATTCTGCGAGTAAATACTAAAAAACTAAACTAGGTATATTTTGAAAAAGAAAAAAATTGGTAATGAGAGATAATTTTATTTATGAGAGGAAAAGTTTAGAAAGTGAAATCAGTATTAAAAACTCCTTATGAATATTTTGGGATCATTTACTTGGATCCTCATGTTATAATTTAGAAATTTATTTATAAATCTTATGCAGTTTTAATCGCATTTATTGTCAGTATTCATTTTAAAGATTTTTGTGGTACCTTACCTTGCATACTTTTTATTTCTCTAGTGACTTTGCAGAACTTTTTATTTTAGAATTAATCATTAATTATAAATATATTAAACATTTTTCTCATTTGTATCCAAGAATTGTTATTACCTAAGTAAAAACTTCCTTTGTAAATAACATTTTTTTTTCAAACTTCATTCTTCATTGAATAACATCCTGTTATTTTATGAAATAAAATGCCATTTATTAAAACTCTTTCATCCTTTATTTTCTTTCAGATCTGAATAATAAAATTGTGAATAATAAAATTTTTTATTAATTATACAGTCAATTCTATTTTTTCATGAACTTTTTTTACACAATTTTGATTTAACATGAATTTGAAAAAAATTCTCTTTTTATATCACAATTGACCCAAATCAATGTAATGTTTAATTAACGTAATAATGATAAATGTTTCATCTCAGAAGTTAGATACTGTATGAATGTCAAGGATCTTAAAATTAAATTTCTTTTGATTATAGACAATCCATCCAATCTTTAAACATCCAAATGTACAATTTTGTTTCCTGCCAGGTAATACTATATCCTTGATTTAACAGTTAGATCAAGGTATAATTGCAACATACTATCAAAGAAAACATTTCAATGCGATTTTGGACAAACTGAACAATGAACACCAACAGTCAATGATATGTGAAAGGTTTTCTACTACCATAAAATCCAGCATATAATGTGCTCTTATAACACAAAAAATAAGATCGAAATTTATGGGTGTGTGTTATATGCCTGGTATAAAATGATAGCTTTAAAAATAAAAAAAAAAGGAGATGAGCATAAAAAATTAGACACCTATAATGATCGAAATACTGTTTATATTTAAAAGAAACTTTCTTTATGAACTTAAAGGGTTGTAGCTCTAGAAGTATACTATTTTTTCAAAAACTTGGATAATACCTTAAAAAATGACTTTAAGACATAAGAGAAAATTGCACAAAAAGTACATTTCAGGTTTCTTTATAAAAAAAGGGAGTGCACATGTTATATGGTGAATATACTTAAAAATTAAAAAATGCAGCTTAAAAGTATAGGTGTGTGCTATACAGTAGTGTGTGTTTTATGCTGATATATAGATCGTATCATTAAAATTGAATTAGCACTAGCTGAATTAAGATTATTAACTTTGCATGTGTGTGTGTTGGAAAGCTGTTTTGTCAATGTTTAAACAAAGATCCCATCCTCCCTAATATGACGGACCAGTGAATTGGATAATTGTTTTGGAAAACATAGTACTCATAAGGAATGAACTGGGAAGTTTCATTATGATCTGAAGTCATTAATGCCCTGTTATAGAGAATTATGTAATGGTCTTCAGGAGTAAGCAAACCATAGCTCGCATGTGGCTCTTTGCATAGACAGTTGTAGCTCTTCAAATTTCTCTTTATATATATATATATGCATTATTAAAAAAAAATAATTTTCTGCTAAAAATTGTTTTCCTTTCTCTCTCTCTTTAATATTTTTGAAATGAAAAATTCACCTGTATTACATATACATTTGAAATTTGACAGGCTTAAAGCAGTTACTTTTATTTTAAACATTTTATTTTACATCATTTGTTCAGAATCAGTGAAAATATTAAAATTGTTCAAAAGTAGTAAAGGTTGGTATTGGTAAAAATACCACAATAGGAAGATGTACCTTAAAGGGATTTTCATCAACATTTTTTTATTTACATGAGGATTCAGGAGCAATTATGAATGGACAACTTAAATCCCTAATAGATGATACAAAACACATTGGGTTTTTTATGACATGCTTATGGATTAATGAAGAGTGTTGAAGTTACTTTTATATGAAAGAATGTCAATTTTGATAATTAGTATAAGCATGAAAATTTAGGAAAAAAATGCATATGGGGTGTTATTGTTCTGGGTATTTTTCATGAAGTTTGTAAGTTTAATTTCCAACATTATAATTTAAAATACTCATTCTGAGCCATGAAAATAACAATATCTTTGATAGCTCTCAGTTTTTAAAGAAATGGCAGCTGTTGCTTTGTGTAAAACATTATTGAAATATTATAAAAAGTATTAATTTTGGAGCACAATAGTTTTGATTGCAACAGGAATACTCCCTTCCTGCACACATGTATGCACATAAATGGCTCTGATGCTTTAGTTATCTTATTTCACACTTAAAATTTGGTTCTTCTCTCTTGAAAATTTGCCCACCCTTGGTCTAGCCAAAGCATAAGTATAATTAATTACTGAATTTATTCTTAAACCCTGTCAAACATTAGCTCTACAGGCTAGTTCTAATTTTTGTTCAAAAGATTACAAAAAGACTTTCCAATGCAGCACAAAGCTAATAACCAAGACATTCGTAGTATTAGCAATAATATTGTAAAATCTTTTAATGTACAACTCATATTATTTTGCCTAATTTTTGTGTTTATGAATCAACATGTTTTTTCCCTTTCCAAATGATAATTTGCTTTGTCGGATACATGTGCATTCTTTATGAAATTAAATGTTTTATATTCTAACATGACAACTCATGGTTCATTGTATTATATTTGCTGATTTCTCAGGACTGGAACCAATCTTCTATTTTTTCATATAGGTGTACTATATTTATACAAATTTCTTTTACACATGTTCTTTAGGAACATCTATCCTTTAAAAACAGAATTAGTTGTATTGGGTATTATATCATATTTTGTAGTATTTGCAGCTATAATAAATGTAATACTACTTCTTTCTCACACTTCTTACCAACTTTAATGTTGATTCTGTGCTGTTGTCCACATTTTTTTACTCCAACTACAGCTGTACAATCCCAAAAACGAGCATTATTACTGTAACAGGAACTACTTTGAAGTCATGTTTTTGTTCACTTTTGTCAAAGGGCATTCATAGTTTAGAACTTTTAAGCTTTAAATATTTGTAATACCTTCAAAGCTATGATTTGTTTCTCAATCTGCATTTAACTGAATGAAATCAAATTTAAATTAATTGTAAATATTTTTAAATTAAAAGTGTGTATCATCTCCATCTTAGAATTTCATTCAAGTTACAAACTACAGTGAACTTCTGCTAAATCAAGAAAAAAATAAAAATCATTGAATTGAATAATTGGTTCTAAAAATTGTTAAATTACTATAATTTATTAAGATCTGACATGATTGGGAAAATAAGAGCATGTCAGCAAAAGGTTAGTTTTATAAAAATTTTAAATGAAAATTATATAAAAATTTTTTTTTTAGATTGATGAGAAAACACTATTTTTAAAATATTAAATTTTATATACTCTGGTGCAAATTCAGCTAAGAAACCTTCCCCACCTGAATTTAACTCAATTAAAAAAAGATTTTAAAAATGTTTTTATAAAGATCTACATTTTGAGATTGACAAGAAATTTTAATTAATGTGTCGATGATCTAGTAATTATGGATCCATTCATTAGAAAGAAAATCGTATAAATGCAGGGACAATCACTCATGTTAATAAAAAAAAATAACATAGGTTGTGTTTATAAATATATTAGAATTGTTTTAAAATAGTCTATATCTTCTCTAAATAGGGATTCATTTTTCGAGAGTTAATTTATAATAACGGAAAATGGTATGAATGCTGGGTCTTTAACAGTAGTACCTGAAAATCTAAGGAATGAAATGAAAAGAAATATGGTAAACATTAATACATTCCTTCTTTTACTTCATATTTACCATCAATCAAACCTTCATAATCAAAGATTTTCCTTTATAAATTTTTTAAATTGATTTATTATAAAATTTTGTCCTTTTTTTTCAGAAAATACTCTTTTTCTTCATTTGCATCTAATTTTACAATTGTTGACTTTCTATATTTCACAAGCCCATGGTGTAGTTGTTAACTTGTGTCTAGTGTTCTTGAGTCATGGGCTTGATTCCTGGTGATGCTGATGCATATAGATAGGCTATTGCATGTTAAATTTGCATTGAACATGCTAAAATCATTGCACAACTCAAAGACCTTGCACTGACATTACATGCAAACTGGGAGAGTAGGGTGCTAGCTCAGGTGTTGTCTTCATCATTTGACCATGGTTCAGAGTTGTAAGGCTCATCGCCAATAGTCCTAGTGTAGCTTCATGGTATGATGTTAATAAAATTGAAATCTATACTTCTTGT